>VZRR01011757.1:1155857-1283795 GCA_013398015.1 Oreocharis arfaki
AAAAAAAAAAATTCTACTTTTCCATCATCTTAGTGAAAAATAATAAAGTAACACCATCAACAAAACTGAGTGTATTTCATCAAAAGTGAATTTCCTCAAGGCACCAGAAAGAAGATGACACTTTACAGCAATTTCCAATTATTGTAAAGTGTTCCACTCCCACTCCCTCATGGCTTTTTGATATTCATGCTGTAGCTGTGGTTATAGGAGTTAAATACTGTTGCAGCCTAAAAAATTTATCTTGGTTATTTTAGTCGGATAGTTAGTGTTGAAGCAAAGATCATTTTTCTCACAAGAGTGATTAGAAGTGTACTTTCTACCAAGTATGTTTCCTAACGTGAAAATATTTCTGATTTAAGTTTTGTTAGTTCAATGAACAAAAACCAAAAAACAGTGAGAGAAAATGATGGAGAAATAATAGTTTATGAGACCACTATCCCCCCACCTCCAGATTTTTTCTTCTGCTCCATACATCAGAGTGGTCCTGAACTGTGATTACACCCAAGACTTAGTCAAAAAATTGGCATGAAAATTCCTTGAAATTAACTCCAAAGGATTGCTAATTCATATTCTGCCATGAGGTTTTCATAGCCTATTCACATTGTCCAGTGGAAAATGAATATTGGTGCACTTGTATTGTGATGTACTCCTTCTACATGTGTTAACTAATATCTGAGGGTGACCTCCCGGTACATGTTTTGTAAAGTCAAGATCACTTCAACAGATTTGTGATCATCTGAATGCCAAAGTATCTAAGCGATCTCCTAATCCCATAAAGTCCACTTTCAGACTTGCATTCCAATGCATAGATGAGGCCCAGTGGTGGATACACTCCACACTTTAACTTGAGGGTCCAAGAGAAGTATATCAAAAAATAGAATCAATTCCACCAAACAAACCTCCCCCGCTTCCTTCGTAAAAAAACAAACAAAAAAAAAGCCACAAAAAAAACCAACCAAACAAAAAAAACGCACTAAAAAAATGAACCCTAAAAATCCACAATAAATGAACAAAAATATTTGAAAGTACACTGTGGGGAGAAAACCCGAACAACCCGTAAGAAAACAAAGCCAAAACAAAAATAATGAAGTTCCAGTTTTCAAATAAGTACCTTCGTTTTTGTTTCTTATTAAAACTTAAGTACTTGAAGCCACTTAAAATGATCAGCACTTTTGCAGTTCACTTATTTTGAGACATGAAAATAAAAATATACTCTTTACAGAAAATATAGATATTTACATTATATATAATTCTATACACTAATTTTCAATTATCTTTTGAATATGTTTGTAAAGTGCTGCAGAATTTTGATAATGAATGAGGCAGGGCAACATTCAAATCCAAAGAATTCTGTCTGTATTAAAATTAAAGTAGTAAAAAATATTCTGCTTATGACCTTGGCAAGCCTTTCTTGGATACATTCCGCTTTCCAACATTTCCTACAAAAAAACAAATGTACATTATAAAAATATTTTAAAGAAAATAAATTAAAGCAAAGCAGTTAAATGATTTATTTCAAGGCAGAAAGGAACTCTCCCATCTCACTTTTTTACTGAAAGGGAAGTTGTCTGATTAAATTTTGTATTTCATGCACCAGAAAGGATGCTTTCAGTAATCCAAATCTTTGATCAGCTAGAAGCTGACTGGAGACCATGCAGTCCTTGGAGACAAAAATAAATTAAATGTCTCCAAACAGCTGAAAACCAACTTACTCACTTAGGGGAGTGATAAACCAGGTTTTGAATTTGATTTTGCTCATGATAAAAATGCTCTAGTAATCTTTAAAAAAAAAATTACAGGACATAGAGAAATCTCAAGCACTCGGTAAGTCATATCAAAAAGCAACAGGCAAAGCAGATTGTGAGGTTGAATGATTATGTTACTCAGAATATGTGCTGTAGTCAGACTTCTGTGATATAACAAATTGTTATGTAAGTGGTTACTTTCTAAAGCTAATTTCTCTGATCTGAAGTCAGTTTTATATACAAAATGTGAACTGTGGGTATTGTGCTCCTGTTGTTAGGTTTCTGCTTGCAGTTCATGTTGGTATTTTGTTATTTTTAGAGTGGTAATATGTTCAATTTAATAATAAATGGATATAAAGTAGTTCCATCAGTGTGTGAGAGTGTGATTCAGGACACTACTGAGAATAAGTAAGGGAATTAAACAAAGAGGCATTTCAGCTATTTTTTATGGTGTAATGTGAATGTAATGGAATGAAGACTCAGATTTTGTGGTGCTTGGTTTTTTTTGTTTGGTTGGTTTTTTTTTCCTTTTCTTGATCGTTCTAACCTAACACAGTGTGTGTTCCTTCAAAAAACTGGAATGATAGAGAATGTGCAAATTGTGTCATTACACCTTTCAACAGCATTTTGTCAAAATTTTGTCTGAGGAAATAGTGTATGTAGCAGTAAAATCTGAAGGCACCAATGGGAATTGCAGACACAACATTGATTAAGAGTTAAACCCAGAATTGCTCATTTAGCCATCGTTATGCTACTCTGAAATTAGTTGAAAACAGTAAAACTGAATGCTCTATTGAGAGGCTTTTCTTGGCCTCCTAAGCTTGTAAATAACATACAGGGATCTGGATGCAGAAGGAGTTTTGTCTTGGTTAGACTGGAAATCAGGTTTGCTGTGTCCTGCTCTCAATTTCAGAAATGTGTCCAGAAAGTTTAGGTCGTTGCACCAAGGTGAGTAACTTAATGGAACTTTTGAAATACGGAAGGTAGTTGCTTGCTTGTCCCATTTAAAATTTTACTCCTACTGTGGTCCCCTCTTTTCATTCCAGGGTAAATATTCAATACTCTGAATTACTTTTCCTGTGTTTATCATCAAAACTCCAAGGACGAAAGGATGCAGGGGAGTGTGCAGGGTTATAAACCAATAGGGATCAGCATGAAGCCATAATTCTATATCTGACCTAACAAACCTACATGAGAGTCAGTGCTAATTAGCACTATGTCATGCCAAATTAAAAAGACTCTGCAGCTTTAAGTCCCACCTTATTTCCCAAGCAAGTTGGCTGGGGCAGCAGCAGGCAGCATGGTACAAATGCCATCTAAAGACTTAGACAACAGGATGCTTACACTTGCATCCCAGAGCATTTGTCTGGAGGGAAGTACAGGAGAGAAATATAATAAAACATGGGCACTGAACAGATTGGAATAAAACATTTGTATTTATAAGTGTCAAAATGTAATCCTATTTATCTTCATGGTAAAAACTTGTTAGCCCTCCTGTTACGACTCTTCTACCATATTCAAAGAAGGTTTCATAGAAACTTGTCATTTAATAATCTCAGAAAGGAAGAACAGCATATCCTCTTTGCAGAGATAGATGTATCTGAAACACAGATGAGCAAAATAACCTCTAAAGGTTAGATGACTTCTCAACATCCAGGTTAGATAGTAGAGACTGGACTACAACTCCAGTCTTCTGACTTATAAACCATTACATTCCAGTGTGTTTCTCTGTTCTCTTCTTATTAGTTCTCTATATGCTCTCACTTAATGGGAGCTGTAAACTAGCACAGAGCTTTTCATTTATATAACCTTTCCCCAGCTATAGCCCAAAGGTTTATCAAGAATCCTAACATGTCTTCCACTGAAACTGTTCATAATCTGTTTCATGAACTGAAAGTTTAAAAAGAATTGTTCGTGGTAAGGCAGCAACCAGAGATGATAAATAAAAGAGATTATGAGGTACATGTTCTGTCAGCAGTGAAAATAAGCAAATGAATGGTATGATTTGTCACTATATTGTTGGCATTTTGGTAAACAAGAACTTTAGGAACAATCCCCTAGGGGTCAATTTAAAAACGTGCCCCAAATTATGAAATGAAGCTCTAATAATGAAGCTCTAATAGTATGAAGACTAATGAAAAGAAAAACTGGAAAATATTGCTGATACAAGAGTTTTTACACTTAAGTCCTCTACGTTCAAGTAAAGAGGCAAAAAGAATATACACTATGGACTAGATTCATTAGTAGGACTAAATGCCTCTTTAGGCAACTATTTTCAAGAAAGTGTATTTTGCTGCAGATTCCCTGGAAGAGAAGACTTTTATTTTGGCTAGGAGAGCATTCTGAGTAAAAGGAAAAAAAAAACCTTACATGAGAGTTAGACACTTCCAGTTTCCTTCTGGCTATGGATGTTTTCCGGATTTCTATCGAGTCTGCTGTGAATCCAGTTCCTTAGCAGCAATCCCTTAAAATGGCCTTATCCTGCACCTAGAAATGTGTTCATTTCTAAATAAAATAGGTTGTCCCAGGGGATATGGAAAACATACGTTAAAATGCAAATGTGAAAGAAACAAACAAAGGTCAAGAGTGGAAAGAACTTTGGCTGCTGTTAGCACAGAAGAGATATCAGGTGCTACCCGAGCACCCAGAAAATATAAATTAGAAGCAAGTATGGAGCCCTTCTGTTAAGTAGCTAAAGAAGAAAGGAGGCACTTAACTAATGAGAGGAACTATGCAAGATGCAGGAATAGACTCAGAAAGGGATAAAGTACAATCCAGAGGAAGACTTGAAAAAATATATATGGCATGTAGTATGTAAAAAGATAGATCCACAAGAGTGAGAAATGATTGGATGAAGTCAAGATTTAGAGAAGGCTTGAAATCTTGCTGGAAAAAGTACAGACTAACAGTGAGGGAAAACCTGAGCGACAGGGAAGACTTTCGATGTTGGAAAGGATGAAGAGATTATGAGTTAATGATGTTGGGCACTGGAGGAGGCTCCCCAGGGAAGTGCTCACAGCATCAGCCTGACAAGAGTTCAAAAAGTGTTTGGACAATCCTCTTGGTCACATGGTGTGACTCCTGGGGATAGTGTTGTGCAGAGCCAGGAGCTGGACTTGTGGGTCCCTTCCAACTCAGAATAATCTGTGTGACTCTGTGTAAACCATGCTGCTTCTGAAGGACTTAGTAAAATAAAATAATAAAGAGCAATAGTGAGAAAAAGTTATGAGAGAAAGCATGAGATCAATGGTGGAATTTTTAAGAGGAGAGAGAGAACATTTAGGTGCCATGACACTAGGTTCTATGTGATATGTGAAGCTATATCTACAGTCTCATGACACATGTATAGAACTAGAGCAGACCTAAATCAGCAGAACACCAACTGACTTCTGTCTGGCATTTAGTACATATGATCAGCTTGGCTTTTGTCCAGAATGACTGTATTTGAATAAAAAAATTACTTTAGTTGTTAATGAATTATTTCTCTCTATTCTGATATCTTTGCTACCATTCTTTTGGATTTTAGTCCATCATGGAGGAAAGGAAGAATACAAACAAAAAAAAAAAAACCTAGGGAAAGTTAAGATCTGTGTAACTAACACAGAGCTGTCGTGTCTGTAAATATAAACACACAGTCATAACTATGTACGGAATTTCAACATTATGTAAATACATCTGGTTAAGCACACAAGGTCAGGCAAGATTTATTTTTCAAGAGATTGAGGACCTCTTGAAGGAATATAGTGCACCTGAAAATTTGTAGGGACCTGTGCAGCTGCTGAAAGCAAGAAAGTAATCAAGACTTTAGGCATATAGCGGACATTTGTCAAGATGATGGTACTCGAAACTGGCATAACCTCTATACTCAAGAAACAAATATGGTGTGAGGACCAGCAGTATAAACTTCCCTATAATTACATCCCTGAGAGGTGGGAAATAATGTGGGTGGAAGAAGAGATTCAGACTATAACCCCTCTTTTTTTCCTTCTTTTTTTTTGTGTAATCCAAGCAAACATTTATCTAAGTAGTAGATCTCACAATTTAGAAATTTGCACTCTGGAAAGTAGACTTACAATATTAATTTTATAGAAGATCTAGCAATTACAATAATGAGTTTAGTGTTTGTTGTTTTCGGCCAGATTTGAACTGACTCAGACAGGAGAAGATTAATTTACAACCAAATTTTTTCAAGTCGTGTAGAACATGGAGACTTAATTGATTATATTTTTCATAAATAAAACAAGACAACACAGGTGACAATTAGCTCAATGAAATTATTTTGTATTTCCTAAAATAGCAGTTGTTTTCTGGAGGGTTATCCTAGCAGCAAAACCATATTTCAAATTAAGCCAGTAAGGATTTTTTCATCCCTAGCTCCCCCTAATACTACAGGGATAAAAATATACAGCAGTAATGGAAAGGAAAGAGAATTCCTTTTTAAAAATTTAATTGTAATTATTATTTTATTGTCAATTAATTATAAAATAATAAACATAAAACAGACTTTCCAGAGGAGTTTTTCAAAGAGTTACCATTCAAAAATTAGAAAATACAAAATACAACCACCCTATCAATATCATAATCAGCTGAGTATGCTTACTTTTTAACGCTGCTTAAAATCCTGAGTCTCAAGTGATTATCACTTCAGTTCTGCTTTGCCATATGCTGTGTTTGCATTTTTTGGTACATCACATATGTACCATACTGGTCTCAGCTGTAAAGTAGTAATAACTGTAGTTCTTTACCTCAGAGTCATAGTAATTCTTCATCTTTTAATATTTTATTTAGCATTTCACCTGGAAGATGCTCATTGGGGCATTTAACAAAAAAAATTTGTGTCACTACCTTTATGGCAAAGGAAAACTGGGACCTTAGATGACAGACCTACATCAATCTTGTTCTTGTCCATTGTTTTAATTAAATAATTTCTGGACTTCTGTGTGTATTGTGGACATCTACTGAGGATTACACATGCATTTTTCCCATGAAAGTCTCCTCCACGACTTCATGCACACCACAGTACACCAGAGACTCTCTTGCATGGTACCATCATCTTGCTTCAGCAATTGGTGCTTGTTGACACCTGGGTTCCAACCCCTACTGTCAATATTGCTGATCAGAATCAGCAAGCTCACTTTGTTCTGTGGATCAAATCAGGCTAGCTCAACCCAGCTGCTGTTTCTGTCACAACAGAAAGAGTAGATTCTACATACTTAAATAACACCTGTTACTCTAAGATAGTCCCCCTAAGGTAAGTCAGATGGTGGGACCACATACATATATCCCAGAATCTGTTGTGAGTGGTAGTGGGAGTCATGTAAGCACACATGGCACAGAGATTTTCAGTTTGGACAGAAGAACAGTCTGGTTTTTCTCCTTCTTGTTCCCCTAAAAAATAAACCACCACCAAGACAAAAAACCAAAACAACCACCACCAACAAAAACCAGCCCCAACACAGCAGGGAGAGATGCATGCTTTATCTGCTCCCAAAAACTGGAAGCTGTGATGCCAGCTTGGGTTTTTCTGATGGACCTGTTCCCATTTGAATGCTAGAAAATTTACAGAAATTTTGCTTCAAAATAGATGTTTTGAATATAATTTGTTAAAAAAAAAATCAACACTCACTAGAAATATAGGCAGAAAAAGCAAAATCTTTTATCTTCTGCACAACCTTCCATTCCTGCTGAGCTCAGCAGGTTTTATTCACCCAGTGAAAGCCAGAGTATGACCCAGATTTATAACTTTTCCCAAAATTTTCAGATATTTCAGACATTTCCCATGTAAAAGACGTTGCTAAAAAATGTAGAATTTGACTGAGACTAACTGTTCTGTATTAGAGCAAAGCCTCTGAGTATTAATCCAACAGAGGCTTTAGAGCATTCAGGAAATTGTGGTGGATTTAGGCCTGAATAGCTAAATGAGAAGAGAGGATCACACTCTGTGCAACTGCTGCAATAAACGGAGCTCAGCAGAAAAATCCAAATTGTCAACAGCTTTTCCCTAAACAGGCAACAAATGTGGAGTGGGTGTGAACAATGAGAAGAATGGATCAGCCTCATATTAAAAAAAAAAAGTGAAACAAATGACATCCCTGAAGAACAAGAAGTGTACTAAGAAATCTAGGGTATAACACAGAAAACAGTTGTGGTGAAAATATAATCACTGTTTCCAAAAGAAAAATCACAAGAGAGCAATAAATCTCTTTAATTCCCCCCTAATTTTCAAAGATCTACACTCCCTATGGAAACAGAGATATAAAGCCTGCTAACCTTAAGAATAAAAAAAACATCAAAAGCATAAAAGGTCATATCAAGTTCCAGAAGAAGTTTGAAGTTTTACCTTCATGTTAACAAAAGAGAAAAATCAGCTTAATTCTTTCATGGTAGTGACTTAGAAAGAAGCTTTTTAAACCAGTCCCCAAAATGTAAAAATTATATTCAAAGACAGGATGTCATTTGCAAAATCAGATTGGAACAGGATTACTTAATTAAAAGAGACAAATTAAAAATAGGAAATAGTACAGCTGGCGCCTAGGAAAAAAAAAAGGATGGGATGTGAAGCACGTCAGTAAATGTTGAAAAAAAAGAAAGAGATGAAAAAGTTCTCAGTAGATGCGGACATCAAAAAAGAATAAATGTGGGGATTTGGAAAATAATTTCTTAAAGACATGTGGGCTATAATTTTAACAGCAGAAATTGCATTAAGTATAGACAGAAAGAAAGAACGAAAAAGCTCGTTATCAAATATTAGCTTTGAAGTATGGGGCTATGACAAAGGTACTGTAGTGGATGAAAGCCAGCAGTATTCAAGGCTTAATAATTCAGCATTTCTCTCCAAGGCACTCTCTAAAGCTGTATCAATCAAAACAAAAATGCATTTAGAAATAGGGTACATATGCAGAGCAAAAGACCATGAAAGCAGTCTGAATATAGAAAAGCTGGAAAACCTCCTGTCCAATTCACTTAAACAGAAGCTCTCATTAAATGTTCACTGAATGTGTGCAAATAATCTTATGGGCAGTGTAAGATGACAATATGTAGTCTTTGTTATTTTTTATTTTATTTTTCCTGATGGACTGGGAGATGGGAAAGAAATAACATCTTAACATTCAAATAAAAGAACAACAGTGTATAATATTGAAGGTTTCACTGGGTTCAGTAGGTGCTGTGGGACTTAATTGCAAGGCAATTAATGCGTAAAGTGCTCAAAATTCCACTTTTTTTTTTTTTTCATTTTATTGGGAAAAAGTATTTTTATTTCTCATCTCGGAGCTGCATAGCATGGATGATGATGCCCCCTCAGACTGTCCTGGGTCACAAGGCACTGGGAATCTTGCAGCTGAACTTCAGGCTGTCTCGCACTACTAATTTTCTTTTTCCAAAACATTTTAAAAACAAGAACAAAGCACTTCTGCTACACTTTCTATGCTAATTTCTACAAAGCTACTGAATAGGAGCAGACAGACAGGAACATTTTTTCCAAGCCCCAGTCGATAATTACATTTCTAATGAATGGCTGTGAATGCTGAAAATTTCTGAAAATCGGGCTCTTTGTCCTAAATAACAAACCGTTCAACCAAGAATTTTCCATACATGAAATCCTTTCCTGTCCCTCCTGCAATCAGAAAGACCATAACTTTCTTCCTCTGCCCCTCTGTGCTTTGTTTATTCTCTGCCTACTTCCTGTTTTTACACCTTTTCTGCTCTATTTCCATTTTTATTTCTCCTTCTTCTATTGTGCCATTTTTGGTGGAAACCTATTCAGGCATCCTCCAAAGTATATCTGTTCTGTTGAACACAGCCACTAAGGGAACCAATTTCTTTTGTTTTTGATCTTCTCTCCATCAGAGTGAGTAAAAAATATGACAAGAATCTTAGCAAACAGGTTGTTTTTTCTAGTCCTCAAAGCATTGTGACATACCAATTTGATTACAGAAAGCACATGAAATGAACGCACAAATTTAGGAAAATCTACATTGAACACCTATCCCAAAACAAGAGATTCCTATTTGCCAGCAGGATGGGAAATAGAACTATACAGGGAAAGATGTGAACAAAGGAAGCCGAGGTCAAACCTTTTACTATGTCAAGGACCTCAAATATAAAAAGACTTGTAGCTGCATACAGCCCAAATAGAAAGAGAATGAGGTAAAAAACCTGTACTTGAAAAAAACCAAATCTGGTTTAATAAACGGTATTTTCTTTAATGGACTCTCTTCCAGTTCACTTTTATTTTTAGGAAGCTGGTGTCTTACCAGTCCCTGAAACTGGACTTGCACACAGTTAGTTACTACATACCTAATGCGATTCATTCTAAGGAGATTGGTGGGACATGTTCCAAGTTTACAGACATAATGGTTTCATAGATAATTTAAAATTACACAAGAAGTAGCTCATCTGTAAAAATTGAAAGTTTCCACCAAATACCTTGTCATTAGTTTCCTTATGTTCATTTCAGCTCTTTAGGCATTTAGCTCCCTTCTCTTTTCTCACTTTCTGTAATTATCTGAACACTTAGGGCAGATTGCAAAGATGTCTACACAGAGAGCCTACCAAGGAGCCCTGTGAGCTGCCTCTTCAAGCCTTGCAATCAGAGATCTATTATACTCATTTAATTAGAGCTGGAAAGTAGAAGCTAGACCCTATCTGGAAATATGGACCTGAGCTCTACAGCTATGCTCTGTAGGTAGAAGGCAGAGGTAATTGCAGAGCCACTGATGGTCAGACTGTCTGCATACACTGCAACAGGCTGGTGGAGCTGACTCCTACATGAAAGGATGCTGCCTGTTCATGCTGGTCAGTAACATCCTGTCTCTGAGAACGACGAGCACGTCTGCCTTACAGCTTCTGCTGAAGTGGTAACAGGGCAGTAATACCTCATTCTGGGCCGGTACCCACCTTTCTGCCTCTGAACTCTTTCTTCTTTCTGGTTTATGGTGGACATCTGATTCCATCAGATGTAAAAAAAAAAGTCCACACAGCTGATTCAGCAAAGGCCAATACTTCTGCGGAATCAAACAGAAGTTAGCATAAAGATAGTGCATACTTTTTGCATGTAAAGGAAAAAGAAAAAGAAAAAAAAAATCTGCTGGATCAGAGAGAAACAACCTAAGGACAACCCACCTAAGGAAGCCCAACCCCGTACAGCTGGGTTCGCTGAAACAGAGTTTTACAGGTTGGAAGGATGGCTCAGCAGTAGTGTGAGAAGGTGCCTTGCCAGGCCATTGCTGTCAGTTCTGAGGAAAAAACAATACCGCCTCAAGTTCAAAACATGGGGATGTTGAGGAGTGCTCCAGGTAATTAACCTGGAACAGCTCAGCATGTCATAGTCTTCAACTACTGCAAGTCTTCCCTCTATCTAAAGAAGATTGTTTTTTTTCTAAAGTACATCTGATCATTATTTTTAAAGTTAATGCAGAGGAAAATAGGGTGAGTTTCTTGCACTAATTGGTAACTTCCATAAATATCATTCTGTTACCTTTTAAATCAAGGGTTTAGAAGGTTTTGTGAATGCATAATTTATATTCAGATGGCCATGATCAAATAACACTTTAAATTCTTATTAAAAGATATTCTCAAGACGACCAGCTGTCTTATATTTTAGAGAAATTGCTAATTGTGTTGGAATATTTGACTATATAATACATGCAACAGGCAAACTTGCTTTGATAGCTTAGCCTTTTCAGGGAAATACGTACTGCAATCCCTGTATGCAAATCCACTTGCAGAAGCTGTGTTAGCTGTCACACTTCCTGAAGCTGTCGTGATGACTGGTGATGGAAGACAATGGGTGAAAGTCAGAGCCACTTTTCTCACCCTCGTTAAACTTTCTCTTCAGCAGCATGTGGCACTGCAGGTAATGAGTTCCATCTGTGTGTCACCAGCCTCACCTACAGAGAAAAAGCACTCAGATGTTGGAGGTAAAAATTGACTTCAGAGAAGCCAAAGTTTGCAGCTAAAAATAAGCCTTTACATCCAGAGTTCTGCTGAAGTCCCAGATATTCCAATTACTTTTCCATGTTTGGTACTTAGAAAAAGCTTTTAGCAATAATGTTATTAAATGATCTAGTTAACTGGTGAAACTAAATAGTGGTAATTAACAATCAGCGATAGCTTTCTTCAGCTATCGAATTCTTGAATTCATGAATACAAAAAGTAGAAAATGACCCTAAACTGGTAACATTTTTCTATGAAAAATATTTAGTATTAAAATTAAGAAAGAAGGTAATAGTCAACTTCAGGTAATGATGAACTTTAAACACTAGTGTGGAGATAAAATCCTACAGCAACCCAGCCCCTGAAATGGCTACAACAGACTGGTCAGCAAAATTAATGCAGCCAAATATTGGGAACTGCAATTGTTAACAACTCTACGCATAAATGCATATCTTCTAAATTAATGCAGTGAACCGTCTGAAAATGAAAGGATGATCACCTTTCATATGTCAGCATTTCTGCAATTCCCATTGCATCCTTTCATAAGAGGTGAAGACAATTGTAGTGCTGGTCAAAGCAAACTCTCCTATCATATGCTGTAAGACACAAATCATCGTAACAGAGTACTATATCTATGCAACACGTGTAGCAGTGTCTTTTCACTGTATTTTTTTATCATTTTTCCTAATTTTTCAATTTTCCTGATTTCCTAATTTTCACATTTTTTGCAGTGAAATGTGCCAAAATCTAGTAAACTGTGAATTGAAACAGGTTTTCTATTTGTACAATTCCATGTTATTGTCTCCTGTTAATAAAAAGTTTATTTAAAACCACTTTCGCAGACTTTTATTTTTTACCCAGTGTGCAGCTGAAAAAAAGTAGGCTAAATAAGCCAGTCTTCAGACACGTAGAAGCACATGCCAGGAGCTTGCCTGTTTCAATAACATTTCCCTCCCTTTGTTCCAGCAGAACTCTCATTCACTTGCAACTGAAATTTTTAGTGAGGACTAGAATATTTAATCTGTATGTCAAATGGCAGAATAAAGTATGCTGTTTTCCCTGACATTTCAACAGCTTTAGCTGTTTCTATGTTGATGGCCTCCAGTATCCAATATATCCAATATACCAAGCTATATTTTTTCCTCATAGTTGTTTTCTTACCAGGATTGTCTCACTGTGATTTTTGATCAGGCTTGCAAAATAGAATTTTCATTCATTTTCAACTGTGTTGAATATTCTGATAACTTTCAGAAGCCTGATTTTTCATGTCCAACAAGATTTGAGATCTTTCTGAAATAACCAAGGAGTCATTGAAACTTTTCACTTTGTACCTAATGCTGCAAGGAGAGTTCACAAATTCAGTTCCCTGATCAATAATAACAGGATACAAAATTCCTACAGCTTTTTTTAGCAATGTGCTTATTTAGGTAGCTTTGGAAGAACCTGATAAGCCACTGGATACAAAAGTAGATTTCCAATTATTTTAAAATATAATAATAGTAACCCTAGATATACATTTTAATAACATCTGCTTTAGGGGGATAGTATCTCACCACAGACTTTGGTACAAAACGTTTAGATGCTGCTACAGAGGACTTCCAAAATACTCATTTTCACAGTCTGAGTAACCTCAGAAATTGTGGGGTTTGCTATTTCTTAGCAGGATAATAATACTTACCACATAGCCAATCTTGTCTTGCCTGCGAAAATAAACACCTGCCGTGTTGGAATATATCTAACTGCTAACAAATTAGTTAAAACTAGCTTGTATAAATTATGTCTCACTAGCTACAAATATCATCTATAGGCACAGTGAATTTATTCAACCTGATGTAATTGACTGCACATGTTTCTAAGAAAGATATAATTTCAATTTCTTCAATTACTATGAAACATTATCTTTGAAGATCTTACCCTGAAAGCTGAGATGTTTTTCAGAAATGTTTGAGCAAGCAACATCTTTTCTAGTATTTCTTCTTTTATCGTAGTCAACACATCTCTTCTTATCAGCACTGAAACACATAGCTTAAAAACACATACACGCAGATAACACTTTCCTCACTATTTTTCCTGTGTTGATAAGAAAATAAAGCAATTTTAGTGGGATTTAGATACATATTGGAAAGGCCATAAAGAACTGATGAAAAAAACCCCATGTTAGTATTTAATAAGGCTGTGAAAATAGCAGTGCCAAGTTCACTTCATGAATATGGACAGACACACCAGGGGCTAAGACTGTCTTCTTTTGTCTTCTTCAGTTTGGAGCTTCTTTTTTAAAAAAATATATTCCATTGTTAGAATCATGTGGGTCAAATCAGACAGTCACAGGCTTTACAGCCCCACCTTTTGCTTATGTTACGTCGACACCCCATGGGAGACTAAGAAAGTCTCATTTTATTACAGCATTTGAACAATTTATGAAGCCTTAAATGTTCAACCTTACCTTGTTGGTGTCTGATCAAGACCCTCATTTTAGCAGGTTTATTTTTTTATTTGATTTTTACTTCTTGGGTGGAAATTGGTTCCCTCCATGTTCATCTCAGATCTGAATTTTTGAAACTCTTCAGACAAATACTTTATCCTTCTCTGAGAGTGAAGATAAGGAAAGCCAAGGTTCTTCATAGCCTAAATTATTTCTAATAATTTTTGCACAGAGGAGATTGAGTGGATCAAAAGAAGCTGAAAATTTTCCATCTTGTGCTATAATGTGCTGTTTTCTGATCCTTGGTCAAAGCACAAATTTACAGTTCGCTTAGAGTCACTATAAGAATTGCAGCTAAAATCTCTTAATACTCCACAGTGAGACAGTGTTAATTTACTTCTGATTTGACTTGGTCTGATGCCACAGTTATAGTATCCATTTTACTAATATTGTCTCTCTCTTTATTTCGGTAACTTTTTGCAAGGTTTATGTCAAAACAGTACATACAAATATGAGTGATCCTGGTTTTATTACTATCTCTCTCCATTGTAAAAGAAACATTAATTTAAACATACATGTCTCAAAAATATGTCTGTGTCTGCATGTGTGTATTTCTCTTGAGACCAGGCCACTTGTGATTTTTCTGTATTTCAAGTTGACCATGACTGAGCCCTGCAGGTACTAGAGCAATTATGAAATGTAAAGTTTATGTATTAACAATTATTTTTAAAAAGCCATGCTGGTTATTCCAAATTGATTTTGATCAACAGTGTGTTCGGGAATGTTTTTTGCTGAATAATATCATGAACAAAAAAGTATTCTGTTGTGGCTTTTTACATTTGTAGTCTACTTCACTGGTGTCTTAGCATTTCACATCAGTCTTTATGGACTTTTAGGAAGTTATCATATAAAAACCCATACACTTTTGTTCAAAAAGCTTTGAAACCACTTCATTTATATTTTTGCATCAGATAACTATGTTTTATTGACTAAGACTCTTCTTAATAAAGAATAAGAATAATTAAATTTCTATTTATTTTTAAATAACAACTCTCATTGTGCTCAACTCATCCCCTATTAAAAAGACTGTAAATATGGCTATGTTCTAAAAATAGCAACAAAATTTCAGAGAATGTGAATAATACTTTTTTTTCATAGAGAAAAATCTGTCATCAGTAGAAAATAATGTAGAAAATTAGATATTTTTCAGTTAATTATTGTTTAGATGATTGACCGTAATTTTTTTGTGTGTGAATCAAATTCCTTGTAAGTTTCTTAAAAAGATGAGTTTAGAATAAAATTTGATATTAAAATTAGAGAATGCTATGTTAGAATAACACATTCATCAATGTTTACTCATGTTCATTTTTTTGACTTGGCTAAATTATACTAGGATCTTTTAAATTGGGTGATTTTTCTAAATTCCTGTGTAATTTATTCTCAATCCCCTTTGATAATGATCTGTAAAAATAGTAAGATATCTAATATATTTAAGAGTGAAGACAAATAGATGGACAAGTGACTGGGTTGTCATCCATAGCTCAGTGACTATGGATCACAGAATAAATATGGAATAGATATGTTTAAGATTTTTGCTTTATGCTAGACATATAGTATAAATGCAATATATTTATAAATATATACATATTCTTATATAAATGTATAAATACTATAAAAATATACTTTCTTTGAAGTGAACATCCAAATCACAGAGCTAGTGCCATATCATGTGTCTATCATATCATAAAATGAGACATAAGAAAAAACGTAAATCTTTATATCCATGTGGTTCAAGTTTCACAACTATTTCTAGCTCAAAGAAAAAGAAAGAAAAACTGACAGAAAGCTGGAAAGTGTGAGGAAAAATATATTTTTAAAAAATATAAGTGTGCTTTTTGTCAATCTATCTGCACTTAAGAAATATAGTAGAGTTTCATAAATTTACATTGAAACGAGAATTGATACAAAACTTTTCTCTTGGTTAGGATAGAAATGAACCTTTGAAGACTGAGGCAAAAACATGTTGTTGAGTACTTCAGTCTTCCTCTCATTCGTTGCTACCAGTTTTCCAGCTTTGTTTATTGGGGGAGGAGGAGGGTACACCTTCTTCAACCTTTCTTTTCTGGTTAATATACTTATCGAAGTTATTTTTGCCAAAGCCCTTCTTGTTACTCGTTGTGTCCCTTATCAAGTTTAGTTCCAGCTTCACCTTGGTCTTCCTCACACCATCCCTACACAAGTGAACTTCATCCCATATTCTTGCCAGGTTACTTTGTCCTTGTTTCCACTGCCTATTCATTTGCTTCTTTCCCTTTAGTTTGACCAGCAGGTTCCTACTCAGCCATGTCTACCTCTTGTCTTCCTTGCCCAATTTCTTGCTCCTGGGGCTTGCTAACTCTTACCCTCTATGGCAACTTCCTTAAAGATCTGCCAGCTCTGTTCTTCTCCCTTGTCCCTGATGGCAGTCTCCGAGGGAATCCCTCTGACTACCTCTCTGAAGAGGTGGAAGTTTGCTCTCCTAAAGTTTAGGGGCCTGACCTTTACTCCTTACCTGAGCCCATATCCCTCGGCACTGCACACTCCACCAGTATGTGATCACTACAGAACCGGCTGACTCCAATCTTGGTGGCCTCAATTAGCTTGTCTACATTGGTGACCATCAGATGCAGTATTGCATCCCCACTGGTACCATTGTCTATTACCTGCCTTAGGAAGTCATCCTCCCTGCATTCAAAAGTTTCCTGGATTGCCTATGGCCTGCTGTCCCTCTTTCTCAGCAGATTCTGGGGTGGTTGAAGTCCCCCAGCAGGACAAGAGCCGGAGCCAATAGGTTCCCCTTGATCAGGGGACTGTAGTAGGCACCAACCACGAGGTTCCCTTTGTTGCCTCAGTCTCTGATTCTGACCCACAAGCTTTCAACCTACTTGTGGTTGTTCTTCAGAGACAACTCTTCACACTCAATCCACCTCTTGAGGTATAGGGCAACACCTCTGTCCCTCCTTCCTCCCCCGTCTCGTCTGAACAGCCTGTAGCCATTGATAGTCACCCCCCAGTCACGGGATTAATCCGACCAAGTTTCACTTGGACAGGTCCACTGCTAAATTCTTCCTCCTAATGTGTACTGCATAGATCCGTGTCTCTGATGTGAGACACACTCATGCATATTTATTGCTGAAAAGAAAATCTGTTCATTTATTAAACTCATTAACCAAAAATCCATCATAAATCAAATACATGAAAGTAAATGATCAAGTCTTAAGACCAGGTGTTCTAGAAATATATATTGCTGATTGTTAATCACTTATTTTAGGTTTAACTGTTGAGGGTTTTTTTCAAAATTAATATATACCAATTCTTAAGATAACACAGCTGTAACTGTTACAAGTAGAAGCTAAGGGAACAAATAAGCATTTGTGTTCTATAATTTTCTTTACTTCTCAAAAACATGCATTATGTCCTGTTAACTGAATATAAGAATATGAATACTGAGGCAGTATTTGTCAGTAGCTTCTTATAATTCACCCCTCTTTCCCACATTACCTAACTTCCAGGTTCATACCACAACTGTCTTTCTTGAGGGTTGTACAAGCAATTGATTTTTCAGTTCACAGAAGAAATGGCATTTGTCTCAACAAGAATGGAAATAATAGTTCGAAAATATGCATTCTGTTTTGCTCTAGCTGAGAGAGGAGCACACCAAAACATTCTACACTCTTTCTGGACTTGAGAGGGTAGAATCCAGACTATATCTTCATAGATACAGAAAATGGGGAACAAATACAGATCATAATCTTTTTATTGATTTACCAATAAGCAGAAAAAAAAAAATTTCTACTCCCCTGTCTATCCTTGAGCTTCTCTCATCTTTGTCTATTTCCTTCTTCTATATGTAGAACTTCTGCCTGTGTCAGATCATGAACAGCTAAGTTGTCTCACAATACAGTTTGCACACTGCATTTTAAATCTTAAGAGGTGCATTGGTTTAAAAGTTTAAATTCTTAAAAGAATTTTTCCCATTATAGTGAATGTTCCAAAATTCTAAACATTGTTTGTTTCAGATTTGAGTCTCCACCTTATAAAACTTCACAGGGGCACTAGCACAAATACCACCAAGTTTTGGGAAGCTGGGTCTAGAATACTGATACAGGCCAAGTGTGATGGCCTTGGTTTAATTATTTTAGATTTAAAATGCATCTGACCTCAGAGCATGACTCAAAGTCATTTATAAATAGATATTAGAATAAAGTTTACCCATCCCCATCTTGCTGGTATGATAGAACATGGAAATAATGTAAAAGCAATAAAGCAGAACATTTATGGCATCAACTTCAATTTTATTCCGAAAGATTTCTGGATTTTACAATGCATAAATTCGCAGCTTCTGTGTAGAGGTTTTTTGGGGTTTTTTTCTGAGTGTGTGTGTGGTCTGTGTCTGTGTCTGTGTGTATGTATGTGATATGTCCTTATGATTAAAAAAAGTCTTATGGTTTGCCTTTAAGCTATGGCTAGCATCTGGGATAACTATAACTTCAAACCCGTTTGTTCTCCCTCGGAATACGGAGAGACATTGAAGTTCAGAAAGAAATAGGGAACATTGTAAGGTGTTTGGCAGTCTTTACTAGAAGAATAATTTATTGAGAGTCTATGTCTCTTATCTGTAAGGCATGCTTGGATTTCATGTCTGTCAGCTTCCAGAAGTAAAAGGGATGTGGAAGAGAATCATATGGTCCTCGTGCTTTCTTGGGAATTTTGAGCATACAGATTAACTAGGTGTGTCATATATCTGATATTGACTCTGGTCAACTAAATGAAAGAGAACTCTCTCCTCTCCTCTCCTCTCCTCTCCTCTCCTCTCCTCTCCTCTCCTCTCCTCNCTGGTCAACTAAATGAAAGAGAACTCTCTCCTCTCCTCTCCTCTCCTCTCCTCTCCTCCTGTTTCTTTTCTCACTCTCTTGTTCTATGAGGCACCTAGAGAACAATTACATGACTTTGTCCAAAACTTAGATAAAAGGACAGTTCTAATATAAACATATATTTATATATGTATGTATGTATGTAAATCACCAAGGAACACTTGCACATTTTTATTAGTTATAGAGATTAACCTTTTGGTCCATTTCTTGGCCAGCAGTATGAAATTCTGCAGTATCCAGTGTTATACAGTAGTCTTATTCATTTAAGTGCCATTAAGTTCTCAGTAAATCAATGGGCATGTTTCCCCCAGTTCACACACTGCAAAGACAATTCCTCAGTTCATCCTCTGAACCTCCTTTTTGACATTGAAATGAAGGCGACAGAAGACAATGTCAGCTAAGATTCAGTCTGCTTTCTTTGAGCTAAAAAATTACAGCCTTTGCATTGCAGAACTCTTTGACAAGGTTTAAAAATACACTTCTGAACAGAAGTTGTGCTATCCCCCTGCTTATATGCCCAATTGTGCTGTAATATAATGCACTTTAACAAAATTTGCAGAAATGTTCTGCAAGTGCATGCTGGAAAATTCAAACAGACTGGCTCTGCCATCTGCTACTTCTGATAAGAGACTCATCTGTCTGTTGAGCAGGTAGTGGAGAGACTCACTGAAAAAAAGAGAAGATAATGAAACACTGAAAACATGCTGTATTTCACATTTACTTGTGGACACGCATAACCTAATTGGGGGTCAAACCAATGTTATTAAGTATTTAGAATGCATTGTGGATTCAATTTGATTTAACTATGAATATATGCAGAACATTACAAAGTAAACCTATTGACGTAATTTGGCCACTGAACTCAAATCTCTGTTTCAGTGACAAGACTAGCAAGAGTTGTTATAACGGTGAAGGGACACTTATCTCTACTATGACACTCATAGCACAATACCAAATTTCGCAGCCTGCTGGGGGCACACAATGAAAACAGCATAAAGTTTAGCTCTTTAATGACAATAAGTCTGAGTTAGGACAGTGTGCAGTTGCAGTGTTCTAGATGCAAACAGAAGTGACTCGTTCCCTTTTATTTCCAGTACCAACACCAAAGTACTACAGTTCTGAGCTATTTTAGAACACAATTATTTTATTTTCCATTCAAAGCAGATACACATGCCAAGGAATTAAAAGCTTGACTTTTACTCGAGCCTGGCTTGTTGGTTGCATCCTTTGTAGGCATGATTCCCATCCCATGCACAATATTCTGAAATGCAGTTAGCTTAATAAGCCCTTAATGCTCTTGCGCGCTTCATTTTCTTTCACATTGCCAGACAGACAGTCCTTCCAAAAGCTAATGACAATGGCATCTGTTGGCTGCTATGGGTTAGCAGCCCACCATTAGCATCTGTTGCACTGTGACAAGGTTAATTCTGAAAAAAGCCTTAAAAAATAGCTGAAATGTACCCTTGTTGGTGACACCTGAAGAGGCCATGTTCATGATGAAGAAATGAGATTAAAAAGAAGACTCTAAAGCAGATTACGAAGATGTTTAGGATGGTGGTGGTTTCTGTACCATCCTTAGAGAGGATAGGGAGAAAGATGGCCTCACAGGGATTGTGAGAGGCTGAAAAAGGATATATCATTGGGGAAAATAAGAAGAACCAAAAGATAGGAACTGTCATTAGCTCCAGATGTGGATCCTTAAGGGGAAAGATGAACTGCTTCAGAGGAACAACTCTGAGTGGCATAGAACTAACCTTCTAAGTGACTGGAACAGATACAAAGCTGACATACGAGGCAATGTGTTCTTCAGTGGTGTAGGACTCTATTCAGGATGAAAGGCAGGAGGCATGGGAAAGGGTAGACTTGAGGGAGATTTGGCTGAATGTTAGATACTCCCCTGCACGAACTAAGTAATGCCAAAGGGACTACTCTGAAATGGCAGATAGCAGAATTATGACAAGGAAGAACTCTAGGGTAGTGAGACTCATCAAAAGACTAGTCAGGAAAGCTTATTTTTGACAGTTCTCAATAAAACCCTTCCATCTGCTTTTCATTCTCTCTTGTCCTCTCAGTGAAGTAAACCAAGAAGTACCTCTCTCCAGGCTGGATGAAATATTTATGTCGATCTTCCTTTTTGCCTGACATATTCTATCAGCAACATCCACAAGAGGATTTCTAGTGTTCATCTCTTCTACTGACCTGGCTGTGCCCTGCTTCTAGATGTTCCTAGGTTTCACAGGCTTATCTGAACATGTAATGTAGTTTTGTGAAGTTTGCAGACCCCTCAGACCTCACCCCCAACTATATAAATGTGAAGAGATTTTTCAAATCTGTCATGATAATTTGAGCATAGGGGTTCTAACCCAGCAAATATTACTGACGAAATTTAGTTCAAAAGATAAATAATCCAAATGTTGGGGAGACAAGCCACTCTTGATTAAAACTAAATGACATTTCCTGCACTACACAGTAGTTTGGAATGTTAGTCGCTATAGTCTTATCTACCTGATTTCCTTTCAGTGTGTGTTAAAAATATAGGAACACAGATATTAAATGTCTATCTTAATACTTTGGCAGAATAATGTTAAATTGATGCAGCAAAGTGATCTTAAAATACAGATAAACACAGTAGAAAACTTGCTGTAGGGGCACATAAAGTTTGTAAAACACTTATGTTGCTTTTCTGTATCCTATTGAATATTTAATGAATTTCATTAAGAAGAAATCTTATCTATTTATATTTGTTGAACTAGTTAGTTCACTTAAGAGCAATATAGCTTGGTTACTCAAGAAAAAGTGTTTTGTAGGGTGGGTAAGGACCTGTACTTGTTCAATCCAGTCAAAGTTGGTGATGTGTTTTCTAGTCTACACTATATTCCTATGTTCAATGACTGCAACAATTTGCACAAGAATACTCCAGGACCATTGATCAGCTTGGTACAAACTGAAAGCTCCTTACAGTCTGAGAAATTTTTACAATTCCTAGTGAATTTCTTAGTTTTATCACTGCATAAAATTCCATCCATGAATAACCATCAATCTTTCATGAACACCATTGAAGGCAAAGCCTTACTAATTATGGGAAACAAAATGCCTGTTGAGTTTCCGTAAAACTCTAATACATGTTAAGGCAAGACACAATGGAGAAAGAAGCTCACAGGTAAAGTTCATATTTTTTTTAGTAGGCTAAAATAATAATGGCAAAATACTGTTTAATAGAATTATAGAATGGTTTGGATTGGAAGAGAGCCTTGAAGATCGTCTGGTTCCAAACCCCCTGCCACGGGCAAGGACACCTTTCACTAGACCAGGTTGCTCAGAGCCCCATCAGGCCTGGCCTTGAACACCTCCAGGCATGGGGCATTCACAAATTCCCTGGACACCCTCACAGTACTTTTTTCCTACTGTCTGATCCAAACCTATTATCTTTCAATCTGAATCCATTTCTCCTTGTCCTGTCACTACATGCTCTTGTAAATAGTCTTGCCTCACCTTTCCTGTAAGTTTCCTTGAATTTCTTGTACAAGTACTTCTGCTGCCTTAGAACTTTGAATGTCTATTTGCTATCAGTACAGTATACCACTCCCATCTTATTTTCCTTGACAGTGAAGCTTGGTAAAGTTGTAGTTTTATATGGAACCAGAATGAAAGTGAGTAATGTTAATTGTCCTTTGTAGTAGAAGTTATGTATTTTAAGCAGCTAGATCAAGTTTGACATTTTATGAATACTTTGTGTTCCTGCAATGCTCAGGCAATCTGTTCTATGCACTCTGCTACAGGAAATCTCTCAGCTTGACTCTTTTTGATTCTCTTTATACATCTGCTCCTAAGAGAACAGATACTTTGCAGCTTTCAGTCTTCCTTTTCATTGTTGATCCCTTAAGTGGAAACATAAAAGCAGTATTTACCATGGTGGATGTGACTGAGCCTGCCATAGTATCCATTTCTTTCTACAAATGGATTGTCCTTGAATTACTATTGGGAATGACCCAAACCAGAGAGTCTTTCCAGTAGTATTCTTTTGAGATATTTGGTACAATTTATACCCTGTAGATAATCGTGTCAGGATTTCTACTGGCACAGAAACCATCGACATAATAATTTGTCTTGGCTTTTATCTTCAAACTCTTTGTAAAATTGTAAGGACTTAGATAGGCACTTCAGTACCAGTGTATTCAGAAGCTATGGACACATCTGTTATAACAAATACTGCCCCTGGTTATCACCCTTGGATATCAGCAGCGACCTTTCTTATTAGCACTACCCTCCAATATAATGAATAGAGGCTTATAATCACCTGAAAAGAACTCATTAATTATCCGTATCACCTTTTAATTCTGCAAGTTGTCTTTATCTTACAAGATCACATATGTGACTTTGGAGAATGTTACAAACCCTAATCCCGATGTTGTACACACACAGTCAATGAACAGTAAACAACAGTTTCTATAGCTGTAGTAAATGGTCATTATGGGTAGATATATTAGAATAGTGGTTTTTTGTTTAAGTGCATTTAATTATTCACAAGCATATGCAGAATATTTGTTTACACAGCTCCTTTGTGTATATGGGAAGCCCTCCTGGCAAAGTTAAACACCTTTACATGCATACAAAATTTTCTATTTCAATTGGCAGATCTTCATTAAATTATTTATAATTGCCTTCTTCATTCAGTTTTGTGATGACTGGTTTGAAATAGACATGCACAAAGGCATTTCTAATCGTGCACTGCATTTATATGAATAAATATTCTAGAAGGCCAAGATTATGCACCTTTCACATATTTTTCCTCTGTGGAGTTGACTTAGCAGAAAATCATGAATCAAACCATTTTTCTGATAACACAGTAAGCAGTTCAGAACACTTTCTTTTAATAATCTCATGCTATTTTTCTTTATTGCAACCCAAAAAGTATGGAACATAAAGAAGATAGGGATATATTGGGAATAATATATATAAATAAATGGTACAAAGCAAAAACTAGTTTTTTATTTGAAAAGTATTCCATTGGGGTTTCTGGAGTTTTGCAAAATTAATGTATCTATTGATAAAAAGACAGTTTTTACTGTATTGCAAACTACCCATAGTACCACTGATATTTGTGATATTTAAAATCTATTACCTTGTGTTAAGAATTTCATTCAGTTCTTTTTTTTTTTTAGAAAATGGTGTGAGATAATGGAATTCAAGGCACATGCTGAACTTCATATTTTTACTCTACAGCTGTTAATTTGAAACCTGAGAACTTGTGGTTTGGGTCTTACTTTTAGTATCTAAAACATTCTGAATTGAGTATTCCAAAAGTCATTCATATCTGATATACCATACTGATGCCTGAAGCAGCCACCTAAAAAACAGAGACTAGACAGGAATAAGGAAATAAAAGTAGGTATTTATTTGAAGGGCCTTCAAAGGTACACCCTGGAGAGTCCAGAGGCTACTGCCTGGATGCATCCTAAGATGGACCCCAGGTCACGAGTTCTTCACACTTTTATAAGTTTGGTCCATTTGCGTATCAGGGTGAATTCTCTAATTAAAGCTTCAGATAATGATGTAATTTCTCCAAGCTTACCCTCCTTCCCAAGATGTTGGTTTACATTTTGGGCCTAGGACAGGCGTCCTTGGAGAGCAGGCCTGGAGAGGCTTTGTTACGTCTATCTGGCATAAGAGAGCAGAAGCTAACAGGCTGAAAGAAACTTCAGAGTTACGCACACACTAGGCAGTACAGGATTTGAAAAACACAAAAGTTAAAACCCAAGGCATCAACACTTCTACAGTCTGCAGGTTCTGAAACTGAAGGAATACAGATTCAAATTTGAATACAGCTTTTCACATTTGGGATCACCAAAGGATACCAAAGTATGACTGAACAAGAGCTCTCTCTCAACACCATGTTTTAGTATCAGGGCTGAATACTCGGAGAATCTAAGGCAGGAAAGCAGACAAAGATGCAGTACTGTGTAAAACAGAACTTTGCACCAGCCTATCCCTGGTGTATACATATGTGTATGTCTGCATGCTCTACTTATGTAGTAAACATGAAGTAATCAGTGTTAGTTCAGAGTGTAGTGAGAAGAGGTCTGAACTAATTAAAGTTGCCTTGCACTTACTTGGATTAACCAGTTTACCTGGACAATTATTGTGGATCAGCTGTGTCTAAAACCTTAGATTTTCTTGAGTTGATTTTCTGTTGTGTGTCCCAATTAAACATTAATTGTCCCAGAGAGAAAGAAAGAGTTCTTCTGATCCAGTTGTTAAATACTGATATGAGAGGGGCTATCTTAGTTGAAATTGATATATGATGGAACAGCTTCATGACAATTTTATCTACTTTATTACCAACTTTACCTGTTAAACTGATGGCTAAACTACTTGTCAAGGATTGAGAATTCAAATGTTCTCATTTTAAGTATTTGTCTAACCATTAAGAAAAAAAGAAAGGTAGCATTATCCTCATCATTGTTTTGCCTGTTCACTTTCTATTGCACATGCCACAAATTAACTTTTGATACATCTCGCATGAACAGAATTTAGTGTTTTGTTTGGATGACAGTTATACATTTTAATTTTGGTTTTATCTAGCTGGATACTTTTTATTAATTTTGCTCTTAATTTCTGTCACTGAATTTAAAAATTAAACACTTATAAAAGAATTAAATGAGATCTTGTAACCAACATGCAAGTGCTTGTGGGACGTCATCTCTGTTTTAATGCCCAGAGGCTGGAAAAGCTCTCTTCCAAAGGTAAAATCTTAGTCCCACTGGTAAAATCCCAGTCCCACTAATTCCTTGAGACTGACTACTGGATTCCAGGATTAATACCCCCCACCTTCCTAAAACTCACTCAGACTGTCAGATGAGTAGTAGCTCTATACTATACACAGTATATTCATTTTTATATTTTATGTGGTTTTTTATGTATATGTACACTCCAGAGGGTAGATGTAACAAGAAAGAGATTTAATTCAGGCATATGCCACCAAAAATTGCCTAGAGTATTAATAAAAATTAAAGGTCCCAAGAGCACAATTACAGTTGCTGTACAAATTTAAGTTTTTTTCATAATGCAGTTTTTATGGCTACTGAAAGAATATCACTGTACTGTAGCAGAAGAAAATAGACATAATTTTTTTTTTTTTCCAATCAGCCTGTGAAATACATACAATGTTTTTTGCACAATCTTCTCTAGAAAACAATTTTGGTACACATTTGTAGATGGTAGTTAAAAATCTCTGTTCCTGTACAGTCAGTCAATAGAGAGAGGTATAATCTGCTGAGGGGGTAATTCAAAGCTCAGAAGGGAAATGTCTGCGGTACGAATAACCCACAAAGCATGCAAGCAACATACCTACACCTTCGACAAGTGGCAGACACATTATGGTTGGATGTGAATACAAAAGAGGGAGCCCGCATTTCTTTATAGTCCCAGAACACCAGTAAAAATACGTAAGTTATGAATCTAAATCTCTCATGACAATAGTTGCATACTGGAGTAACCACCGATAAATAAAACAAAAGTCAGATACTATCTGTAACAGCACAGACAAAGCCACACAATCTCTTGACTAGTGATCAATGTCATTTCACATAAAATAAGCAAAGGTGGAAATGAAACACTGACACTGTGAACACTTGATTAAATCTGGAGCCAATTAGGCTGGCACAGTTTAACTTAAGAGTACAGGTGGTGAATCATCTCACTCTTAGGTCAAATCAAAGAAGAGATACAATTAGAAAGACAAGCATACTGCAGCCAAGATGATTCAGAGAGTGGAAAATTACATGGTTGTTAGCAAAACCCTGACAAGCATTTAGAATAATGTATTAAATAACTGCTGATTTGGATTAAAAGTGTTTTGTGCAAATCTGTTAAAAGGGAAGTTGTAGTTGTTTCCCTTTACTTCTATATTTAGAATTTTTACCTATAAATAAGTGATTTCATTCAGAGGGACCAATTCTTATAACTGTTCTAATACTCAGTTTCTCCCTCCATACTTATATATCCAGACTGTGCTACTGCCTTTTCCTTCATGGCATTTCAGTGTGCTTTACTGTCTCTATATATTCTACACAATTGTCTTAAGGTAAGACGTATCCAAAAGTATTCTATCGCCATCTGTTAAAACCAGGTGGGGCAGTGTTCTTTGTATCTTTCACGACACATCCCTGATAACTCCCTCCGGAGAGATATCTTCTGCTAATTGGCCATCCAGCCTCACTGCATGACTCATAGAATTACATCATCCCATTGTGAGATGCTCCACATGAAGGAGGAACCAAGCATTTCTGAGGTTTGGAACAATGCAGTCGGCCCTTATCTACTGGATTTCCAGAGAAGAGCTACATAACCACCACTGGACCTTCAGAGGTGGACCAGACCCTCCTACAGGATCACTACTTCAAGAGAACTGTATCTATCACTTCAAGAGGATTGCAGCCATCATTTAATCGGACTGCTACCACCCCCCTGCCCGACAGGGTGTCAGGTTGTATCCTGACTCTGTCAGTGTTTCTGTACTATTGCATTTATTTTAATTTTCCTATTAAATTGTAGTTCTGATTTCCAGTCTATCACTGGTTTGCTTTCAAACTAGTACAATAATCTTCACTGCTATAGGATCTGGCTTCTTTCCACTACTGCATTATGTATTACGTATATGCTTTAGCACAGCACAAAAGAAACTTTAGTCAAGTGCAAATTATTGGGACTGGTGCAAAAGCAACTCTGTTGTACAGGAGATTGAGTTGTCTATATATCTGTTTTATCTAAAGATCTGTGGTTATATCTGAAGCAGAAGATGCAAGGACAGGGGGATGCCCAAAGATTGGCGTAGGAATTTTTGACAGGGCCTCCTTATCCTCAGTTCACATCCAAGGTTTTGCCCTCATAAGAAATGAACAATCATAGAATCACAGATTCATTTATATTGGAAAATAGCTCCATGATCGAGTCTAATCTTTGACCAAACACCACCTTGTCAATTAAACCACGGCACCAAGTGACACATTCAGTTGTTTCTTGAACCTCTCCGGGGATGGTGACTCCACCACTTCCCTGGGCAGTCCATTCCAATGCTAAACCACTCCTTCAGTGAAAAAATTCTTCCTGATGTCCAATCTGAACCTCCCCTGGTGCAGCTTGAGGCAATGTCTTCTTGCTCTGTAACAAGTTTCTTGGGAGAAGAGGCTAACACCCACTTTGCTACTGCCTCCTTTCAGGCAGTTGTAGAGAGCAATAAGGTCTCCCCTGATCTTCCTTTTCTCCAGACTAAACAAGCCCTCTTTAGAGGACTTGGCCTCTACATCCTTCACCAACTTCATCCTTCTCTGGACACACTCCAACACTTAAAATGTCTTTCATGAAGTGAAGGGCCCAGAACTGGGACAATACCCAAGTACAATATCATAAGGACTTTAATCCCCTTCCATTTGAAATAATCAGGGAATGAGGATTCTGACACTTGAACATCTACAACATGTCATATTCAATCTGTGAAACTATGACACCTTTGTGGCTACTCTTGATTAACTGTGTCTCAAAAATGCATTGATAAAACTTGTCATTCTGCAGAAGGGTCTGACCATGCTTAAAAATAAGAACTATGTCTTTTGTTTTATTCTGGAGCAATATTTTTTCAGATCTCTTGAGCTCTGACACTTGATAACTTAAATAGGGCCAAAATCAATAGGTGTGACACTGTTAACTTTCATAGGGACGTCTTGTGTCGACAGAGAATGGATGAGTTTGTTTATGGGATCCTTGCTGTTGATGGCACAAGTTTCAATGTTGCTATTAGTAAAGCTTTCCAGAGACTGATAGTTCTGTACTGATTTTTTACTTATACTGCATGCCACTTTTTTCTGTTCTTCTTGTCATTTATCATGTGTTTCGTTTTCTGACTAGTCTTGGTTTGCAACAAATTATCTTTCATCACACTTTTAATTTTGCAAGTCAAATGGTCTGTTCAGATTTAATTAGAGGCCATACACACTCTAGTAAAATTCTGTTCAGTTGGAAATAACTTTGAGATATCTGAATTCACAATTCACTGCACTGGATTTGGGAAAAAATGCTGTTTCCACAGATGAACTAGGAATATGATTTACCACTAACTGTAGAACTACTGGCCAGATGCTTCTGTTTAGAATTAAGTTAGGTTTGTGTGCCACTCTCGATGTAGTGTGATGCAAATGGGTTATATAATTCAGATGGGCATGTTTGAAAATCCCAGTCTGTATATTTAGCATCTCAATTTTCTTTGCTTTTCTGAAAGACGTACACTAAGCTTTAACAGCTTTTCCAATGTAAAGCAATTGCTTTCCATGTCAAACAAAAGCCCTTATTAGTGTGAGGTAATGTGTTAGCTACTAAGAAGATTATGGTATGCTAGCAAACTAATAAATATTCATAAATAAACTTGAACTAGACAATGCACAGATTCTCCGAAGAATGTGCTATAGTCTTAATCCAGAGAGTGTTGTAGTAATTAACAGATAAAGGGGGAGGTTCATTAAATGAATATGCAGTGTCATGAAATCAGAGCTGTGCATTGATCAATGCTAACTTAAAGATTCTTCCTTAGCTAGAATATTTTGACACCCCATTTATCACTAGCACTATTTTTAGATTTTTAATTAGCAGATCACCAGCCCTTACCTCATTAACTTAGCTTCTGCAAAAACATTATTTCTACAGATAATAGCTAGGTTAGAATAATCACCACTCCCAATTTCTTGGGTTGTAAGGAAGGACAGGACTTCAGCTTCTGTGACATGAAAATATATTTCATACGAGGCAAATGTGACCTTGACTCAAGAGCACATTACTTACTTTCCAAACAATTTCTCTTCACTTTATTTTCCTAAATGCATTAACCTCAAAACATGTACCTTTTCAAAGACAACTGAAACATTTTCCTAGTTTATCTTAAATGCTTATTTCTAGCCCTCTGTTTGCAAAAATGTTTTGGGATATATTTCAGCAGAAAATTGTACCTTGATGTGTGTTTAACACAGCTTGCTGTATATTTGTATGGATAGGTTTTTAAACGCTTGGCCTTTATAGTCTTTTTATGAGGGAAAACATCATTTCCAGAAGCTGAAACGAAAAAAATAAGGACATATTTACACTTATGTTTTCTAAGTATAAAGGTTTAAGAAACTAATACGAAGCAGACAATTGACAAATCAATTAAATATGTCTTGTGCAGATGTTTGCTTCAATTTGAAGTGCCTATTTTATTGTTGGAAGGTATATTCCACCACTAAAGATGGATAGGAACATACATCATGCCATACGGTTTCGAGACTATACAACTATCTCTGAAACATGCATGTTATATTTTCAACATGCTGCATAAGGCTTAAGGTTTTCCTGTTGCAAGAGCCACAATTAAATCATCTTAATGTCTTTCTGCTCTAACATATGTAGCAACAATGAAAACATTAGGCTAGTCTCAATTAAATAGCCAATGAATTAGGTAGCTGAACAATATTTGCACCCCTAGCTGTTCTATCTAATTAAAATTCCTATCAAATGGAAGAATTGATTAGTCTCTTCAAGCAGAGAGGTTTGTATCATGCAAGCAGTCTAAATAATTTACATTACAGCTTTCAACACATTTCAAATGCTGCCATCTCTGCCTTGTGAAACAGTTTATGGCATTCTAAGACTTGCCTTCATTACATTCACTGATTTTGCAATCAATAGTAAGCCAGAAGTTCAGAACACAGTCTAAGAAGGTCATAGTGCTGCAACTGAATATAGTCTGGGGAAAGGTCACCTAATTATTTCATGTTTTATGATGTTTATAGCTATGCTCTGATACGTAACCATGTGTATGCAAGCTTATTAAGCACTAATGCTAGTTTCGTAATGAAAACAATCCATTTTCAAATTTAAGATTTAGTTTTCTCATTTGCAACATTTTTGATGTAAAAAATTAAGAGCACAAGACTTTGTAAAGATGAGTACACAAAATCCAAAGCTCATCATTACATTATTAAATTAATGCAATGGATGAAAAAATGGATTTGCGGGAAAAAAAATACCAGTTGCTCTAATGATAATGGAATGTGTCAATACAGACAATCACACACACATATTTGGAACACTCATTCAGGCTCTTTTTCAGTGAATGATACAAAGCTGGAGGATAAGATAACCTTCTTCAAAAAGTTTGCAACAAGCAGAAAGAAAGTCATGTCAGGGGAGGTTTAGATCGGATGTTAGAAAAAGATTCTTCACTCAGAGGGTGGTTGGACACTGGAGCAGGCTGACCAGGGACGTGGTCACAGTACCAAGCCTGACAGAGTTCAACAAGTGTTTGGACAATGCTGTCAGGCACATGGTGTGACTCTTGGGGATAGTGTTGTGCAGGGCCAGAAGTTGGACTCGATGATCCTTGTGGGTGCCTTCCAACTCAGCTTATTCTGTGATTCTGTGAAATCCTGACAAAATTTTTCAAGAATGCTGGTATTTTCATGAAGAATTAAGGGGCCTAATTCCACTGGTAGACCCCCGGAATTATAGCAGTTTTTAATGTATCTGGAGTATCTAGAGTATTTAGATGGAATCTGAGATGAGCAGAGAGACTTTCACAAAGCGTATAATCTTAGATCTCGGTTCATCTGGACCAACCTTGGATGTTGTGAAAGACTGAAATTTTAGTGGCTAATGACTCAAACAGTTGGCCATTTGCAAAGGCAAGGTTTGCACACCCAACCAAAATGGAAAAGAAGAGCTTTTTGTGTGCAATGGCAAAACCTCTGAACCTCATAAGACAAAAGGGGTGCACAACCACCACTGGAGGCCACAAGCTGGTGTTTGAGCCAAATACTAATCTGCCAGTTCAGAGTAGTGCTTTTTATGATGCCAATGTCCTCTCTTACACAACTGGCTTCATTTTAAAACTCTCTCCTCCCCTCCACTAGGCCGAAAGGTATTCATTCCTTCTGATGGGGCATAACTAACTCAATTACACTGTCATCAGAGGCAGCTGTCACATCTTACAAGGTGTCATAAGCCATCAAAGACCCCCAAAGTGTCCCAGATTAATTTCTGAGGCCTTCCACCAGAGAATTGTGCAGGATCCACACTGTTGCAACAGATCCACAGTGTTGCATCAGACACTGTAAAACTGCCCCCTCCAGGGGAAGTACCTGGGCATTCCACTCAAACCTGAACGTATATTAACCTGTTGGACACTCATGTTTTGTGGGCTTCTCCAACCCTCAGCAGATCAAGACTGGTCTCATCACTGGATCCATGAGTGGTGATATCTTTTTACTCTTATCCTTTCTTTCTCTTTCTTTCTTTTCTTTATACATTTTCTTACACATCTGTTTTATGCTTTTATATCACTGTATTTCTACAGATGAAAATCAAATTGGTTTCATACCTCCTTCCCATTGCAACCAAATTGTTCTAAAATGAACCCTACATATAGACACACGGGTCATTCAGTGTCATTTCACTCTAATCTGCCCCAAGGGATCTATTAACAAGAACCTCATTTCTTGCCTTCAGGGGCAGGTTTTAACAGATGTACCAACGAGAAATTACTGCCCTTATATGAGAGTAGCTTTCCATAAGGCATGAAATTTTCAGACCCATAAAAAAAAATGCTGCAGTTCAGAAAACAAAAAAAATCCACAATTTATCAGAATTTCACCATGTTTTTATTTATACAGATGTCAGCCCCTACCCAACTTGCTTTGGATCCAAAAATGCAGCGGTAGGGTGTTACCGAAACCCTTGTCTCATCCAGAGCACATCAGCTATTCAGTAGTAGAGGTAGGCTATTTCAAAGACAAACTTCCTTTAAAATGTTACCTATATATATTAACTGAATTTACACATACACAAAGAATTTGCCCAAAACTTGGCAATTCAGATAGATCTCCTGAGCAAAATATCTGAAGTTCTTGACCCTTGCCCTATCTTCCAATTTTTATTTTTTATCTTCTTTTCATCCCTGACTTGGCACATGCTTGTAGGTAGAAAAGGAAAGGAAGTCAACTTGCTCCAATCTGAAAAGAGTGAGATAAACTGGTGTAATTGTCCAGTATGTGTGCTAGAGTGCCTTTGTGTTCTAAAAACAGTGGGTCCTGCTTCATCCACTAATCCAATGATACTTTTGTGATTACCCCATAACTGCAGCTCTGTATCCCAGGTGGGTGGAGGCATTATGACTTCTCCACAAGGCAGATGCCTTTTTCCAGGAGAAAAGCAGGCACAGGTCAATTACCTGAAGGAGGACAAAGGGCCTCTGTTCCCCACACCAGCATCAGCTAACTTGGCACATACGTTCACATATGCTGTGACAACACATTTGTGTAGTGGCCCTGAAAGGACAATGTCATAGCAAATGCATTTCAATGCAAATATATATAGAAAATGTGCACTTCAAATAAAGAATTCCTACATCATACAATAGCTATAGCAGTGTAGGAATACCACCATCTATAGAGCAACATCTAACACCGACAGCACAGCACCTAACATCTATGGCAACACAGCAAAAGGACCTCAGGCAAACAGCAGAGCTCAGAGTGCCACTGCCAGCGCCGCACAGCAGCTGTTCAGAAACCCTAACGAGACACTGCATTAGAGAAGGCATAAGAGGTTGAATGTATAAATAACATTATATTGCCTTTCTATAAATCAGGGGGTGCTGTAGTCTCATCCTGAATACAGTACTGGTCACCTTGTCTTAGAAAACATATTGTGAAGGCAGAGGTAGCTTGCAGAGGAGTGATGAATCATCAAGGGCATCTCAGAGATTAAGAGAGATTGAGAAGATTAGGGCTGTTTACTTTGGAAATAAGAAGAGAGGACATGATCAAAGTATCTGAAGTACTTCAAGAAGTGTCTAAAAGACAGAGTAGTGTGATCGAAAATTACTCTTTTCTATGTCTCAGAGCGCAAGACAAGAGTTGACTCAATTAAATTAAAATTAGGAGGAATTAAAACTGACTCTTAGGAACCTGAGGGTACTAACAGGCCCTCACGGCCCTGCCTAGTCTCCCAGCTGCCTTCCACACCCTTTCCCTTTCCAAATGGCCAAGGACCCCATTTCAGCTGAGCCCAGCACCATCAGTCCCTGCCCCAGAGACATTTCCAGCACCCATGTCACAGTACCATTGCTTGTATCTCCTTGGCTGCCAGCAGAGCCCATAGCTATTATGACCCTGCTCTATCCTGCCATGTTCTGTGGAGTGGCACCCCTCAGATCCTGGTCCTGTTCCTGGGGGAGCTGCCTGCCTGCAACCATCTCAGGCCATCTGGAGCTGGAGGCCAAGCTCATGGTGCCCCATGAAACCCTCTATGGCCATTGAGCTCCGATGTGGTGCTGTACCCCCCCTTACTGATCACTTCCTGCCCTCTCCATGGGGTCTCCCTCCTTCCCTTGCCCCTAGTCCTGGCCACTCCTCGAGTTCTCCCTATTGGTTCCTGTATCCCAACTCCGCCCATGTACCGCCCCTGTGCCCTGAAACCATTTGCCCATGTGCTCNTTCCAAATGGCCAAGGACCCCATTTCAGCTGAGCCCAGCACCATCAGTCCCTGCCCCAGAGACATTTCCAGCACCCATGTCACAGTATCATTGCTTGTATCTCCTTGGCTGACCCAGATTTACTGCCTCTATCTGCCTGTTGCTCATGGGGCCAGCAGAGCCCATAGCTATTATGACCCTGCTCTATCCTGCCATGTTCTGTGGAGTGGCACCCCTCAGATCCTGGTCCTGTTCCTGGGGGAGCTGCCTGCCTGCAACCATCTCAGGCCATCTGGAGCTGGAGGCCAAGCTCATGGTGCCCCATGAAACCCTCTATGGCCATTGAGCTCCGATGTGGTGCTGTACCCCCCCTTACNCTGATGTAAATAAATCCCCTTAAGATTCCTCTCTCCACCAGTCTTTACCTAGACTATACTGTGAATCTAGGTCCAGAAATCATCACTTTTCTAAATCTGATGTTAAACTATTAAATACATGACTAGTAGACTAAAGATATTAGAAATTCTTTAGTGAAACCAAAGTTTTTATTTGAAAAATCCAGCTTAGTCACCAGAAATCGCACAAGAGCCCATGTCACACTTGATCTATGAATTGACATGGCTGTACTTGACCCTGTATATCCAAGTTACCTTGGTTAGAGTGATTTCAGCTATCCCTGTACCCTACTGCTTACCCAGATGACCTCCAGGGTCTCTCAAACATGTTGTGATTCTGTGATACATTAAAAAATAGTAGTTTAAAAATTGATTCCTTTACACCTCAGCGACTTAGGAAACGACATCAATCTCTTCCTTTGAAGAATAAAGAGTGGGCATTATTTTTGCTCCATCTCTGTCTAAGGCACTACTCATGAGACTTTCCTGCTCTTAAAAAACAGGCCTAGAGGACAGTGTTTTCCAACAGTAGAAAGTTTGAAAAGCTAGCAGAAGTTTGTGTTTCCTTTATTAAAATGCATTACTTCTGCCCTGTAGGACCTGAAAACTTCTGAAGTATCTTCATAAATTGTTGGAGTACTTTATATTTGCACTTCTAGTTTCCACTTAATTGATATTTAAGACTGAGCTCCAATTTTCACTTGCCAGCCTTTGGCTTCCTTTCATGTACATAACTTCAGTGATTAAAGTCAAATTTATAGTATAAATTATTCCAATTGTGAATTACATTGTCTTCCTTCTTATAAAGATGGGCTAATTATTAAATTAAAAGAAAGCACATTGGTTTTGCTGTATACCTGGAAAAGAAGTTTGGATATTTGTTCCTGTAATTATGGTTGTCATAAACATAGCTGATTATTTAGTCAGATATTAATTGAGGTTCATTTTTATAGCTTCTTCACGTACATTTCCCTTTAACTTGAAGTTATAAAATATGAAGATAGCATTGATTAATACTAGAGGTCTAAGGGGAGGTAAGAATCACAGTGAGGGTCTGTGGGTGGTCCAAGAAATATTTGTCTTCATAAGTTTAGCATGCTTTCCCAGGAAGAGGATTTATGCATTAAACTTAACTTAGAATGTGGAAATTAAAATAAAATAAAGCATTTTCTTAAGTAAGAGCTGTATAACTAATACAGCTTATCTGATATTCAGTGTTCCCCTGACCAGAATGCTAACATATAGGCTTTGGGAGCTCAGCTGGGCTTCTGCTCATAGATAACAAAATTCTACTCTTTCTATCATTAAAACACACATAAATGCCTATTAAAGGACAATGACAAAAAGTTCTAAAAATCAGGAGAAAATGTTGATAATTTTGCTGCAGTGTTTTTGTCCAGGTAATTCTCTTACCTTGAAAGTAACTTAAAATATTCACAATAAATGCAAGAGTCAAACTGGTGCTCTAAAAGAGCAAACACCAACAGTCACTTAGCAGTTTAGTGCAATCAAAACTTGAAAATGTTTCTTTCCATGACCATGATGAAAAATTTAATCCTTTTGACCTCAATAAATATGCACAGGAAGATAGTCATATTTTGTAAAAATTTGTCAGAGTTGGAGCAGAACCTGGTAACCGTGGACAATGGAATCTTGAAAAATGTCTCCAAAAAAGTGCTTGAAAGGACTCTGCTAGGGTATAATCAGATCGTGGTTTAAGTGCTCCCAGGTCTGAACTGGATTAAATTTCATTAATGTCATCCTTAACTTGCTTCACTCTAGCTCTTATTCTCAGTATGTCATGCTATCAAGGATCAAGGCATAACAAGAATATCCAGTACTCTGTACCATAAAGATTTTTCCAGTACAATGGAAGTTGTGAGATACAAGGACATGACTCAGGCAAGCTGTGCAGGGTATTCCATAAGAAGACTTTTTGTATATGGTCCAGTAATAGAGACCTTGAGTTTAAGTGACAAGAAGCCCTTTTATAAACAGTATCTATTGATTGAAGCCCTCTTTCTTGCATTAATTTTTATCTGAGTACAAGGCACACAGAAGTAAAAACTTAAAAGGAAGGCAAATAAAAACAAACAAACAAACAAAGAGACAAAAGAGAGGGTAAAATGGTAGAGATAGGGTGAAAGATTTTTGCGAGATTGTTCTGATTCTGGGTTGTTTTTCAGTTGCACACAAATAGCCTGTCTGAAAGTTGCTTCAGAGAGCAAGAATGCTTTTTCCATAGTCATGTTTCATTTCTTATGCTGGTTGTACTGCCAAAATGTTACATATATGGGAAGAGGCCAAAAATAAGTGTGATGAAGGATATTATCATGGCAAGAAAAATGGGAGCTAACTTCCAAGAATAGCATGATCTTCAAAGTTTGTTTTACGTAGTATGTAGAAATCAGGAATGGATTCTTCAAATAAACAAATTTTTAATTTGGATCACTTATTTGGAGTATTTTGATTGCATTTCACATGCAGACCATGGGTAGGTATTCAAGACCTTTAATTTCACGGAAGAACATGTAATGGAGCAAATGGATTTTTTTTTCATTGCCTTCTTACACCTTATATCTATCTAATGGACCCAATATAAATTTGCAACTTCTCAAGTAAGAAATGAAACCATAGCTCTTATATTTAGTCCTACTACACTCCGCACCCTTATTAAAGAGAATAGTTTCTTGTAGTGTTAAAAGTTATTCAGCAGGCATCAGTTTGTATTAAATATAGTACCCCTAAAAATCTCATTTGATAAAGAACTGAGTATGGTTTTAAAGATGTTACCTCAAGGAAAGTTCAGCATTTCAAATTAACGATTTAATCTTTGAAATATTACAGCTACAAATATGATTTTTTTAAGAGTAGTAATTATAAAGTGGATATTATAAATAACAACATATGGCATCACTGTGAGTATGAGGCTGAATTAATTCCTGAGGCTCTGATGCCATTCATAAACCTCCCACGGTTTATGACTGCAGCTGAGTTCTTGAGTGAAATACAGCCTTGTGTTTACTCCAGGGCTATTTATTATGCTCCATGTTATTCAAATGGATTCTAGCGTTGATCCTCATGCTTTGCTTCTGAATTGTTTTCCCCCAATCATTAACACAAGCTTGTAACTTTTTCCCTTAATACGAGTCCTCATTTTTTTCAAGTGAAAGAACACATCTGAACAGAGACATTGCCTTATTGATGCAACAAATCACAGTCCACCAATTCATAGCCTTTCAACATTCATGGCTGGAGTAAAGGGAGCAATTTTATGTAGAAAGGAAGATTTAGAGGCATTTAATTCATTTTTTCATCTGGATAAGAGAAACCAATTCTGGGCAGCCAGCTGGTTTTCCACAGATCAACCTTGATTCATGAAATCTAAATAATGCTATTATACCACAATGACCTTCTTGAAATTTATCTAAACATAAACCTCCTGGAAACAAGGCTCATCAGCCTAGCAGAGGCAGCACAAAAATTTCCTGATATGGAGGCCTCCTACAGACACTCAAGAATTCATACTGCCTTGGCAGAGTTGTATACAAATCGGAAGAATAACAGAGTAGTAGGTAAAGATAAGGTATTATAATGGGTTATATGGCAGTACTATAAAACTGGTAAGAACTAGAATGCCATATTGGAAAGGTTTTGAGTATCTTCTGAGAACTGTGTTAAGGATGAATGTGGCTTTATTAAGGCAGTGTCTGTCCTGCTCCTTATCTCTTTCAGAAACAAAATAAGAGGCCTACTGTAAACCTAGCAGAAGGAATATGAATTCTTTCCAGTAAGCTGGAGGGTCTTTGCTCAAGAAGTGCATGTTGATGACAGAAGCAACAAGCATTCAGTTTCTATCCCATGAAAATATAATTATTTATTATAAAGCACCAAAAGTTTGCCAAGATCAATAAAAAAATAAATGCAAGAGTAATGTCCCTGGTTTAAATAACTTAAAACAAGGGAATGTGAACAGTGAAAACGAGTTTTTTTGACTGACTTTGGAAAGATAATTTAACAGTCTGTGTTCAACCAAAAAATTTCAGTAGAGCCGTCTTGAATATCTAGAATTCTGATTAACGCGTCCTCCTACTGCAATTTCCCAGTTTCGGCACTCCAGTTTTAGTACACACTCATTATTTTAGTGAGAGTATTTGTTCATTATTTTAGCTTCTACTTATTTTGACAAATTAAACATTCCTGAGAACACTGACAGAAATTAAAGTCAGCTGGTCTGGAACGGCCCACATCTAGGCTGATTCTTCAGACTCCCAAAATTTGGGACCTGAGGCAAAAAACTGATGGTAAATGATAAATTATTTGATTACTTTCTCTCCCAAAGTATGACGGAATTACCAGGGACACTGCCAGCTGGCATGAACCAACTAATCTTTGTTATGGTATCAACATACTATGGCCAGAACAAAGTATTTACAAGTCTGGGGTGGGAAGGTAAGTTGCCCATGTCTGCTGGAGGTAAGTTGCCCATGTCTGCAGAGGTAATTGTTCTCCTTTCCCACTACATTCCTTACAGTAGGACTTAGTTTCTCTGCTCTAAGAGAGCAATCCCAAAGCACACTCACCCTTAGCATTTCAGGTTGTAGTCCTTCTGATTCTTCCAGAATGCCACACTAAGCTCTTGGTGTACTTCTCAAATGTATGCTCTAATTTACTAAAATGAGGCCCAAAACTGTGGAACCTTCTCTGGCTTCTGGTTGTGCCCATGATGGTTACCTTAAGTGAAGGTGAAATTGAATAGGAGAGACATCCCTGTGGCTGTGGAACTGTTTTCAAGCCATTATCTACATGAGAATCCGATTCTTTTCAATCCTATATGGTTCTGGGTCTACTAGCTTCTGTAAGCCTTAGTAGTATCTGTTAGGTTTGGGACACCTCTGAAGTGTGTCAGTGTAGATCATTCCCTTCATACTGTCTGGTTATGACACCTCTAATGTATAAATATGGCACACGCATATCGTCATTTGATGGTCCATCTATTCAAATGGACTCCGAATTGGTCTTTTTGCACTTAATACTGAGTTTCTGCTGTAATCCTGTAGTTTTCCTTGGTTATTCATCCCAGATTCTCAGGCTTCATTACTGTAAAAACCTCAAGACTGCAATATTTGGTTTAATTGATCAGCTTACACATTGCTGTATTCCATAACTTATTGAATAATTTGAATTTTATAAATATCATTTTAACAACTGAAAGTAAGCTGTCTTACAAATCAAGTAATCTATGCTGGTGGAGAGCTCACTATGTAAGGATTTTTTTTCTGCTCCTCAGGAAAACTTGGCAGAGCATTCAGCCTTGGAAACAAAATATAGCTGCTGTAATTATTCATTACACTGTTCAGAATAATAGCCTGTGCTAGGTGATCATCACCTAAAATCCAAAAAGTTGTTTCTCTATATTTGAAATCAATTCCTAATCAATTTCCTATATCCCAATGCAATAGGCGAGTCTGTGCTTATTAATATGGATTTATGCAATAAATTCTAATAAGCAGAAGATGTATCCTGTTAAGAAAGATGAAAATTTTCACAAATGTGCCAAGATTAGAGGAGGCCTATATTTTTCACATCCCTGCCTATAAAGCTATACTGTTGGAAGATTACTCTGGAATGCTAGTAGACTACAAGTAGTCTGCATGCGTGAATAATATTAATAGGGTGGTTAAGACTTGTTAAGACTTTTAACTAAAAAAGACTTTTAACTAAACTAGCAGTTTTTCCAAGAACAAAGGTCAGAAACTTTATAGAATCGCTTTTTTCTTTTGCTAACTTGCAGTGAATGGTAAAATTGCTTCCTGTGTATTGTCCTATTTCTATGTCTTGTTGTGAATTGCTGCCCTAAATAATGAACTAAAAATATGAGTTCATTTCTGTACTGTATTGTGAATGTGTTATTGTCACAGCAGGTAATTACAATCATTCACAGTGTGAATATGAGGTCTGAATAGTAAATTGTCCTGGAAACAGTCTTCTCCTGTGAATTTAGGAATTTTCAATCTTGCTTCTTGATACTGGTTAATACTGTGTCACCATTTAACACTCAGGTCATTCAGCAGAACAGGCATCGTACCTCAGAAGCCATGGAAGTGCAAAAACACTTACTGGACAATAAAAATAAGCTCTTATGACAATAAAATTAATGGATGTTATACCTTTATGGGATGAAGATGCAGGCAGTAAATATAAGAAATCATCAAAAAATCTTCTAGTACTGCTGCTAGGAGGAAAATTGTGAAAAATAGGTTTGTCAGGGTAAGAAAAAAATGTCTTTATAGTGTCACCTGGTATCATTTATACAGGGAGGGAGCAACAGTTTTCTATATACAGAGAGGAAACAACTCTAGAGAAAAAAAGAATAAATAGTGCATTAGCAAGACATTTTTGTACCAGTGGTTGGAAGATTTGTATGTTACAGTACTGTGTGCTCAAGTTTTGAAGAAAAATCTATTTCTATTAATCTGCAATGAAAATGTTTACCTTATATTGAAAGATGTCTTCAGTGAATTTTGAGGCAGGAACTTTTCTGATGTTCTACTTGGTCTACATTGCTGCAGTAATGCAAAAGACATTCAGTAAAACAACTTACCTGAGTTCAAAAGTACATCCTTGATGTTTAAAACAGGAACACAAAGTTGGGTATTGGTACACTTTATCCAATTTCCAGTGTTGAATTTTTTTTTTTTTCTCTGAGAAAAATACTGATTTTTAAAAAGTTCTTTTGCAGTTTTGGAGTCTTCTTGTAAAATACATCTTCTTTTTGGTTTTTCAGTAACCTGCAAAGAANGATGAAGATGCAGGCAGTAAATATAAGAAATCATAAAAAAATCTTCTAGTACTGCTGCTAGGAGCCATTTTTTTAATGGCTTCATTGAAACAGAAAATTTTCAACTTTCATTATATCAAAATTCAAAATTCAGTTTCCAGAGGTTAATGATTGCATACACATTTCTTTCATTTTTAATTTTTTAATTATTTTCATGTGATTTTTTTTTTACTTCTATAAGAAAACTCTGATTTCAAATTCTGCTATCAAAATGTTGGTTTTAATCTAAGATTTGTTGCTATGTGTTGGCTTATCCATACGTTTAACTAGAATGGCCTTGTAGAATGCTGAGATTATACTTATAAATACAATTGACCTTTTAAAAATTACTCTTATGGTCTGTCTGTATGACTAAGCCTTAGCCCTTGTTTGTTGTGAAGTAATTAATGAGATTGTTTAAAGCAATGAAGTAATATAGGTCCAGAAATGTCATGAAATATGTTACAGTTGATGCAATAAGTAATGTGCATGCTATGCAAATGAAGTCATATGGCTTCTTCTGTAGCTATTACAATCACCAAGCAATAAAAGAATAGGTTTCTCTTCCATTCATGCCAGCACCAAGGGAACAAACAATACTGCCGAAATTATTAAATAAAATAAAAATAAGGCACACAAAACTACTTGAGTATTTCAGTCCCAGTCATTTCAGTGGAGGTTGGCACCTGACTCACTTGTGGAATTACCCCTGCGCTACATAGGAAAGGCACATTGATTTGGGACCCAATTTACTCCACTGGGACCTCTGCTTTTGACATATGACTTTACCTCATTCTAGGGGGAAAAAAAAGAAAAGAAAAGAAAACCTTGTTTAGTACACAAGTTTTGAAGCCATTTTTCTGTCCTTGAGACAAGGTTCTTGGATGCTTCATTGGTGTAAGGAAAGTAATACATCTAAGAAATACTTAGCTGACCCGTTTGCGAGAACCACTGGAATGGGTGAGATTGTGAAGCATATTCACTTAACTGTTTCAAGATTTGGAAATCTTTGGTTCAAATTTAAGAGAAGACTTGTTTTCTTTTTTTTTTCTTGTCTTATGCTAGATTTTTTTCCCCCACCAACACTTTGTCCATTATTCTTGTCTATTTACATGTTGTGCTAATTTAAGCTTTTCCTAGCCTGTCTACACTGAAAAGAACCTTCTCAATTTAGAGTTCAAAACACACAAAGCCAAAAAATACTAAAGTAACTTTATGTACAATTTCTATGATTAATTATAGCCTATTCTCTTCACAATCTCATGCTTTGAAGAATGAGAATTTTTCTCACAAAGAAGAGGTTGTTACAGAGGCATTAGTTTTGTTTTGGTTTGGTTTTTTCTTTGTTTGCTTTCTTAATTGATTTGAACAGAGATAGAGGTTGTAGCATGTAATACCATTGCAAATCACAGGTAAATTCAATAGCAAATGCTACTCAGGAGATTCTCTAGAGTATTTGAAGTCTCAGTGTAAGTAAAATAAATACTATGACTAGGACATAAAGATCAAACAACGGAGATGCTACATTTTGACATCAGCCATAAGCAGGAATGCATAACTACTCAAAGTTACTGTCTCTGCCATGGCACAATCTCACTCGGACCATGAAGGAAGAAATCTCCATAATGCCCACGGCACTTTCCTGATGCTTCTTCTCATCATTAGATTGAAGTGATGTGTAGATACTGCCTCAGTTTGCACTGCACCAGTTTTTAATTTCTGTTAGTTCCTAAGGGCAGAGGTTCAGACAGTAACACGTGCTGCCACCTCCTTCTGGAACATCAGAACTACAAGAAGAGGCATCAGCTGGCAGGTTAGCTTAGGATAATGTGATGAGAGAGTCCATTTATTTATAAAACATTATAAAAGAAAGAGTGAAGTGATAAAGCATCCCTGATTTGTTCTCTTCCTTTAATGAACCTCTAGATCAAAAGCAATGTCAATGTACTTCAAGTTCATGGGTGATATAGACAGTAAGTGACAGATTCTGCTGCCAGTTGCTATTCACTTTGAGCAGTAACTTTTATCTTAGAGGAAGCTATTGATGCTGGAATAGTATTTGAGATACTTAAGGATAACAGAATCTTATATTAATGCAACACTGTTCCAGATTCAATCTGATTGCTTCTGTTAGTCACTGTGCATGTAATATTTATGTATCCTGTGTAAGAGATAGTAAGCAACTCTCAGGCATGAAAATCTGATTTCTGTTACGCCATATCTGCAGGATAATCTGCAAAGTTTGCAAGAGAACCACTTGTTTCCCTTAGGGCCTGACCAAGCCTATACAGTCTTATCCCAAAACGGCCTCCTTTGTATTCTGAAGTGGGCAAGTCTGAAGTCTGCAAGTCCCTGAGCATGTCTGGCAGGCAAAGCATAATCAGAGAGGAATGAACGAGGCCAGAGTGTTTTGGGTAGCTGAGACCAGGAAGACCTACCTTAAAGAAGTCGCTAGAAAGGATGGCTGTAGGAAAAAACTGACACCTTTGTTATCAATATTAAACCTGTAAAATTCCCAACACCTTGGTATTGTCTGTCTACTTTAAAATTACTAATGTAGAGAAGGAAATTCGATGTGAGGGAAAAAAAAAAGAGAATTAAAATAAACCTCTAATAATCTCATTTAACTGCTTAGTTGTGGGGGTTTTATTTATATTCGATGCCTGTAATAGAAGGAAACTTGCTTAGCCTTCTGAGGACAGACTTAAGAAATGGTATTCAATAGTTACTTGGGTCTTTCTAAGCAATAATCAATAAAGATTTGCAGCTTATGGAGCTGCAACTTGTCTAAAGTGTCTTTGTATCGAATGGAAACCTTTCAAGTCCTGCTGGCTAAGCATAGATACCTTCATGTAGCTATAAGGTAGAGGAAGGAATGATTAGCAAATAAAGCAGTCAAATACGAAAGTGGGTTTATTTCCTTTCCCATAATGCTCTTGACACAAAACATGTCACAATAAATTTTATCATTTGCATAGTGTTTACCATATTGACAAATGAGAAAATTTACATTATATAAGAGATGGCAACATAACTTCCAAATCTGCTTTACTCCGTTTGGGAATGAAGCACAAAATCTTTGATGAAGTACACAGACATAGAGATATTCTAGACAATGTGAAAGTACATATCACATCTTTTTTTAAATCAGTGGCCAACATCTAAAACTTCAAATTGCATTTGAAGTTTTAAAATAAAAGTGAGGTTGTAGGAGGTACTCGCTAGTGTTAGAAAAAATAAATTATTATAACAGCAATAATTTGGGTGCACAAGCAGGCATGTAGATACCACAGAGAGCATCACCTGAACAAGATGAGCAAACTCTTCCTGCTCTTTTTTTTTTTTTGGTTAATCATTGGGGCAGGGGGTGGGTTGGGTAAGGGGACTGGAGTTTTCTTTATTATTTTTTTAGTTATTTTTTCCTTTGTTATTGGTGGTATTGGTGACCCCTCATTCAAAACCCCAAAGCATCATCTACTCTTACCTCAAAAGCTGACATTAATATACTTCAGATACAACATTGTTTGAATTCAGGTTTTAATAGTAATTTGTATTCAATACTTCAATTTTTCCTTTTCTTTTTTTGCCTGGAAGCAGCTGTTTCTATATCTCCATCTCTAAATGGTAGATTGTAGTATGCATGTTTTGAATAGATGTTTAGTTTTGCCTATTTCATCGATTATGTGAAAGTTTATTATTACATTTTTACCCAGTGTGGTTTTGTGTATAGTCGTAAAGAGGAAGCTTAAAAATATCTAGGAACTTAGAAGTAGATTTATTATTTAGCTTTGTGCTTTACACATCTTGTTCTGAATGTAATCTTACAAAACATCCCAGGAGGTATGGAATAGATGTAGTTTCAGTGAATTTTAATAGGAAACACAAGAGGTCTGTCTTTTCCAAATTTTCTGGGGATTTATGTGTAGAAAAAGCCTTAGACAGTTAAAAAAATTTGAAAATAGGTTCAAAAGAATAACGCAAAACTTTTCATTCTGTTCCAAACCATTTTGCACGAAGAAGCTTTTTGTTTTCAAGATTTCACCATACCAAACATTCAAAGCATGAGAAATATTCCCATTTCTCATTTACCTGGTAAAACTTGAGGATTTAGGAGATGACTAAATGCTTGCAGGGGGTTCTTTCAAAACAACATATGGAAGTTAAAAAGATACTCCTACTCTTAGTAGGCATATATTTATCACTATTATTTATTATGGTGATATATTCACTGTAATAACAACTTAAAGCTCAGCAGATGTCAGATGGTCATATATAAAAACATGTATTTAAAAATTTTAAAACTTAGTTTAATTGGACTTGACATTTCAAGATAGTATTTGGGGTACTGTTTCTAAATTTTTTCACCTGTGTTTGTTGTTTTTCTTGGTCATAACTATTTACCACCAAAAAAAAAAAAGAAAAACAAAACAAGTTCCCCTCCTAAAAAAGCAAACAAAATCTTCTGTTACGTGAGCAAACACAAAAGAATTCATTACGAAAGAAAGAAATTCCACAGATAAGGTTTATATTACTCAGTTCTGATTTTTAAAAGCTGTTTTGTTTGACCTGTTTATCTAGGTTTTCTCTGCAGTGAATGCAGCCTCTTACTGGACGTTCCCAATAATGCTCATCTACTTAGTTCAGAAAACTTTTTCAGATGGGATTAATTACCTTCTGAAGGGTTCTGGCTCTCTCTATCAACTACAGAAGGAAGCTAAACAAATTAAAAGCTATTAAAAAGCACCACATTTATATAAAATGCACTTCTCCCATGCAACTTTCTTGTTCTTTACGTAATTAGATCAGAGTGATTCACAATGCACACACAGTATTGTTGTGTACAGGTATTTGAAAATGTGAACTATATTCTGTCATATCAATGTTTTAAACACTGTCGTAATTGCGGTATGTTGTTGGCATAAAGAGAAGTCATATGGCCAAAAGAAAATCATGCTAGCATTAGTTTTACTTTTTAGAGTCAACTTGTGTATCTGCACAGAACTGTCAAAGAATACAGTTTGCAGCATAATAGAAAACTATACAGTACTATTCCACCTCCCCCAGCAAAACAGTCAGGCAGACAGAAGCAGACAGGCTCAGAAAGACTAAATCACATCTATAAAGATAGAATATCGTGGGAAATAAAAAAAGGTCTGTTTAGTTGTGAAGCCTAAGAAATGAGAAAAAACTAAGTTAAGGAAAATTTCTATGTCACTTCTCTACAGCCTACCTTGTTTTTTTGGTTACAGTATAAAATCAGGCAACTGTTAAAACACAGCTTATGAGATTCAAACAGACAAACAGACGTGATTTAGACACATCAATTTTATTCATTTTAATGGATTTTTTTTTTTACTGCTCAACAATTTGCTTTTGATGTTTATTGAAATCATGTATTTAATGAGTAATCAGGGATGACGAAATGTACTCAAATTTAAAGAACATAAATAAGATAGGGAACTGTAGTAATTTAGAAACAGTTTTAATAAAGATTTTATTATTATGCAAATATTTAATTAGAAAAATAAATTTAGATTGGCTTGTAAACAAACTAAACATGATTAAAAAATTATTAGAAAAACAGAACATCTGCAAAAATAATCTGAAAAATACACTGTTAGTATTCTGAAATCTACTGTGAAATAGTACTCTGAAATCAGAAATAGTAAGAGAAGCTTTGAGATTAAGCTGGATAGTAAGCTATATGATAACATAATGCCTACTTTGCGATTCAGTTTTAAAACAACCTTCTCCAATATGCTACTTGAAAGCTGCTAAAGCACCTTTTTTTTTTTTTTTTCCTAACTATAATCGGGAGGGAATAACTCCAGGAAATAATTAATGAAAGTTTCACCTGCACAGTTTGTCTGAACAACGGTAAAGAAAGGTGTGATGACTGTTTAAAACCACCAAAAGCCCTAGTTAACATCAAACAAAGACACGCAATGCAGGAAGGAATGAAGTTAAGAAGTCTAAGCCAAAGGTCTTGAAAACCTTGGCTCAAAGAGAGTTACTAAGCTATGGAATTTCCTCTTGAAAAACCATTTAGATCTCATCACTTCGGCCTTCAAAATTAAGACAAGTGCTGTATAAAACTTTCTAACGTAATGAAACTAGTTTCTTCATAATAAAGCATTATCTATCATGATTTCTTTTTAAGTGTTTTCAAAGACATGTATGTAGAACTCAAAGACAGATAATTTTATGTCTCTATGTACAGAATTTTATGTCTGTACAGCATATAAATGCATTCCCCTACTTTAGATCATTGATGAAAAAGCCCTGTATTTTTAATTCAATTTTCATATTATTTGAATGGATACCATAGCAGTACTAGAAAAAAAAAGAAACTGCATCTGAGAATGTGACAGATAGAAACCTGTTATACTGTAATCACAAATTTAATAAAATCCATATATACATAGCCATTTATCTTACAGGGGTTTTGCTGGTTTTCTCATTTCCGTTCCTTTTTTTGGAATAAAGAAATATTGTTTCACTCAGTTGAGTGAAATCCTACAGGAATTTAGTGGAATAAGTATGACTGCAATAACTGGTATTGTATAATACTAGTAGAGTTTAGTAATATTCTCAAGCCAGTAGAAGACAATTTCTTTTTCCCTCTTCTCAACAAATACTAGAAGGTAGCTACTGCAATAAATCACCTTTTCTTGGTATAGCAAAGCCAATATGTATGAGTCAAATGTATTATAGCAAATGCCATAAAAAATGGTAGCTTACTCATGAGACATAATGATTGTATATCTTACCAGCTTCAGTCTGACATCTCTCACTCTGCCTTTATTCTAAAATAAGCATTTGATTAAGATCTCAAGAGGTTTTTTTATAGATTTTTTTTGTTCACTTTCTGCTTAATATTCCCCAACACTTACTCTCAGTGCAGTGGAATTATTTTCAACTAGCAACAAGGCTCATGTTGGGACACATCCAAAGGCAAAAGGCAGATAAATTTTCTGTTTGACATAGGAGGAGACACACAATATCCACAGCCAGTGTTCATTGGGCATAAAATCACCCTGGTGGCCTCAGCTGCAGTGAGGGGTATCCATTACAGAGAAGGTACAACACAATTCTGACTCAAGAGTCTTTTTATTTCAGCTTTTTTTTCTCTATGTCTTCAGAACATCCTCACAAGACATAAGTGGTTCTCACTGGCAGTTATGAGGACTGAAATATAAGAGAGAAATCCAGTCATCTAACTGAAGACATTTAGATGTAGGCCAAGCTGGTTAGGCCAGTTAAGACTACTCTACTGTCGCTGTCTCTCCAGAGATACTTGTGGACACTACACATCTTTATATGAGTTTAGCCCAATTTTTGCATGTAAATGTAGACAAATGTCATCTAACTTGAGGTATTTTATTTAAACAAAAGATGAAAATTTTCTCTGTTTTTATGAATTTGGGAACTGAGGATTCAAGGATATCTTTACATATAAAATATACTGCTATCAGTATATAGAATCATAGAATCATAAAATCATTAAGGTTGGAGAAGACTTCTGAGATCATTGAGTCCAACCTTTGACTAAACACCACCTTGACAACTAAACCAAGACTAAATGCAACATCCGATTGTCTCTTGAACTCCTCCAGGCACAGTGCCTCCACCACCTCCCTGGGCAGTCCATTCCAATGCCTGACCACTCTTTCAGTGAAGAAATTTTTCCTGATGTCCAACCTGAACCTCCTCTGGCACAGCTTGATGCCATGTCCTCTTGTCCTGTTGCTAGTAAGAGGCCGACCCCCACATGGCTACAGCCTCCTTTCAGGTAGGTGTACAGAGTGATAAGGTCTCCTCTGAGACCCCTTTTCTTGAGGCTAAGCACCCCCAACTCCCTCAGCCAGTCTTCATATGACTTACACATTTTCTTATGTGATTATTTATCCAAGTAGAAAAACATTTCCATTTTATTGTTGTGCTTGATCCCACTCAAGTCAGAATAGCTATCTTCTTACAGAAGAGCTTTCAAAAGGCTTAATAATTTTGGATGGGTTTTTCAAACACTGGCCTACAGATTGTATCCTCCTTTTATATTTTCAGTTCACACACAACAGAAATGTGAATTTTTCAAGCAGATCTTGTTAAAACACACTAATTTTGCTTATGATACAGTACCTTGGAGAAGGGGAAAACAAACTTGAAGAGACAATGACAAAAATAATTTCTAGCAATGGGATTAAAGTAAGCATGGTCTGCAAGGTTAATGGCATTTAAACACGGTAATTTTCTAACAGTTCCTCTTGCAGCAAATAAGTATGTAAGTGTATTATATGAAATGTCAAGTTACATAGTTAAAAGGGCCAGCATTAAATTATTTTAAAAATAGAAAATGATGAAAACATGCATCTGCAAAAATAATCCACTATGCACACTAAAAAATACTGCCCCTTCCTGCAAAGAAAGCTCTCTCTGTTTCATTTCACTGTGACAGATGCAGTGACCGCTATGAGCCAGGTTAAGTTGATGCAAACAGATTGATAGTCATCATAGAGCCAGCAGTGTCAAATATGCAATTGATGGTTAGTAATTTAATGTACCTCTCAGGAACTGAATCTAAAATAGAAATGCAAACCTTACAAAACTGTGTCATCTCTAAAACAAAGAATAGCTCATATCTAAGATCTCCTTAAGAAAGAAAGAAATATTTTTTTCTGCCCGGGAACATTAGAATTTTTTAAATTAAAAAAAAAAGTGACCTCAGAGTACAACATAATATCAAAGTAAACCTCCCCACCATTACCCCAGATTCTATACATACTATTTTCATTTAACAAGATTTCTGCATATGTGCATGTCTGTCACTCTTGTCCTGGGAACGGCAGAAAAATGACATAGACTCGATTCAGGATGAGAATGGAATGGAATTATTTATTAATTTACAGACTGGTTTATATCTCTTAGTTTGCTTGAATGGCGTACGGTCATTGGTCATCGACCATCCACCTCTCTGGATTGATTGGTGAAACCATACAACACCCATTTCAAAACACTCTTCAACCAGTATCACAACAATGGTGCATAACAATCTTGCACCTGCAGATAGTTTACAAAACTCTCTAACTGTTGAAGATAGCACAGAAATTGCTGGGAAATGTCTCCACCACTAACTCTCAGCATCCACACATGTCCTGTACTATTGTTAAAGAATTTACCCCTAGAGAAATTTTGTCCTCTCGCCTATATTCCCAGTTGATAATAATGCAGTCATATTATCTATATCTAAATCACATGCTGAATATGGACCAGTGTTTGAAGACTGTGCTTTGCAGCTGAGAGTACAAAATATTCATGTAGTTTGGAAATATTATATTATTTCTATATTAATTAGAAATAATATATAAAACATATGATTAGAAAGTGTATGTGTATAGCATGCAGTATCTAGTGACAATAATTATTCTTGAATGTTTTGAGGCATTTTAATATTTTTGCTCATATTTTTCACCGGCATTTTATAGAAGAAAGCTTTTTCTTAGATGTATGAATAATGCAGAAAACCAGTTTTGGTCCGACAGACAAGAATTTGACTGATGAGACAATTAAATTGTCACTAATTTTTTTTTTTTTCCATTACTTACTGGATAAGTAATAACAAAGCCAGAGCTTCATTTGGGTGCTGTAGCATGGATGGGAATGATGGCAAGAGAAGCCAAAGTAGGTAGCATCTTTGTGGAGGAGGCATATTGCTGGGTGTGGTCTGCCATTAAATATCCCTCAGAAAGTGAACCCGAATGCAACATAATGGACTCCAAATGGCTTCTGTTCATGCGAACTATAAAGATTAGGAACTCATTTTTCAAGACAGTCCCATATGAAGTCATGGTCTCAGTTTGCCTCCAAAGAGAGAGAGACTAGTTACATGATGTCTCAAACTAAAAGGTCAGCAACACTGAGTACAGTTTACTACTCAACATGACATTAATATTGAGCATTCATGGCATCTGCATGCCATTCTAGAGCAAGAACATAATTAAACAAGGCGTAGAAAGAAATCTGCACAATATTCAGGTTGTGTTGGTTGAAAAAGCAAGCATCTTGAAGACGGTAATAGTATTTTTCAAATTTAGTTTGTTATCTTAACAAGTTTTCATGTGAATCGTAGCTTTGAGAAACTCAGAATTACCAATTATTTCTATATATTTCAGTCCTGAGTTCAACTTCCATACATTTTAGTTACCATAACAAGCATTTTACATCTATGGATGTAATGGATCATGTACTTACAGTATTAGACTAGTACTTGGCTATACTTCTCCTGTTGAATTACTTTTCTTAGCAGTTCACTTGAACATTGCACTGATAACAGGAAGCTGTAACAACTGAATACTGCTATTTTTTTTGATTTTTAAATGATTGAGGAAGAGGAAGCATTTTGTGTTTTATATCTAGAAAGTGAAATGGCATACAATTTAGAGTATCTAAATTAAATGCTAGGTGAAAACACTGGGAATTTAGATCCTTCAAATTAAAAATATAGGATACAATTAAAATATCAAAAATAATATAATCCACAGAATTAGGGAAGGGATCATCCTCTTGTACTCAGAACTGGTGAGGCCACACTTAGAGTACTGTGTTCAGTGTTGGGCCCTTCATTATAAGAAAGACATTGAGGACCTGAGCAACAAAGGGTTGCAGAATGCCAGCAGAAGGGTCTGGAGCAAAAATCTGATGGAGTGCAGCTGAGGGAGCTGGGGATGTTTAGCCTGAAGAAAAGAAGGCTCAGGGGTGACCTTATCGCTCTCTACAACCACCTGAAAAGAGGGTGTAGCCAGGTGGGAGTCAGTCTCTTCTGCCAGGTAACAAGTGATAGTACAAGAGAAAATGGCCTCAGGTTTTGCCAGGGGAGGTTTAGACTGAATGTTAAGAAAAATTTCTTCACCAACAGCGTTAAGCATAAGAGCAGGCTGCCCAGGGAAGTCACCATCCCCGGAGGTAATTAAAAGATGTGTGGATGAGGCATTTAGTGATGGGCTTGGTAGTGCTGGGTCAATGATTGGACTTGTAGACATTAAGGATCTTTTCCAAAGTAAATAAATATATGATTCAATATTTGAAATAAATCACTTTAATGGACTCCTGTGAAAAATTCCTTATTTTCCTACGATTTGCAAATCTGAGTGGCTTAGCACATATTGTTTGAGCTTCGTAACTGCTAAGGAAAATGTCAAACAGTACTACATATTCATTCTTCACACTTTAAGATTGTATTCAGAAGCTTGAAATTCTCATCATTTGTAAGATTCAGATCACTGTTAAGAGTCAATATTGTATGTTTATATTTAACATTAATTTTTTTATAATTTTAAGGTTTTTTCTGATTGAAAATCCTTGAATGATTTTTTTTTTTATTTGCCTAAAATATCAGACTGAAAAAGATGGAAAGAAGAGCTGTCTGGTGGTTCTCTCTCAATTTATTTTTATTATTGTTTTGTAGTCAAAACCTATTATTATAATATATAAAAGCAAGAAAAAAGACTTATTTTATCTTTAAACAGAATGTAAGTCAGGATGTTTTGTAAGTAATCTGAATCACTGTTAGCATTTTCATAGCTTTTTCTCTCACATACTGAAATAATTTATTTCTGAGAAGTATCTTCAGCATAGCATGAGTAATTGTACCAAGATCACTTGAAAACATTAACTTACACCTTTAGTCTTGGAAGTTTGTGTGTGTGTGTGACAGAGAGATAACAAACTGAACTGAGGTAGCAAACTGAACTGCTACAAAATGTAATGTTTTATAAATTACAGAATTTTGTAGATTATGCAGACAATCTTTCTCATATCATTTATTCAAATGCGTGCCAGACTGGAGCTGGAAATTTATTTCCATTTTCTAAGTATTTAAGACCATTTCTCTATTTAAATGCAGATCACAACAATTTTTCTGTGGTTCTCAGTGTGGTGCAGTTTATAAGCACTGAATTAGTATCATCAAAATAACAAAATTGGAAGGAAGTTACCCTTGGCTTCCATTTGTTCACTGAATGATCAATATACTCTTCAGTGGTCTTTTATGTCTTTCGAGAAGAACATCTTGTGAAAAAATCTGTTCAGTGGAGACAAATCGAAGCAAAGTTTCCATTCTGTCCCTTGCAAGTTCCATCTTATAGAGTTTCTTTTGTTTGCATATTTTGTTTGCCTGAATGAGATCTGAATAGCTTACCTTTCAAATCAATGGCTTCATTAATCACTCGCTAGTATTCCCTGATGCTTTGAGATTTAAATAGCTTTCAGGAACAAAAATCATTAAATCTTCATGTTAAACTCCTTCAGCTCATTTCTCACGGAGAAGTGTGGGAAATTTTTGGCATCTTACATAGAGTTCCGGAGGGTGCCGTTGCAGGTTAGTCTGGTAAATTAATCTCTGAAAGAACTTTGCATTTTGAAAATTCAAGTGGCATTATTTAATTCACTATACACATAGTTTGCAAAAACTTGAAGTGGCAATAGTGTAATAAAATTTCAGCTCTCTTTGAGTATCTAAGATGATATATCTATTTTTAAAAAAATTAATGCATTGCAATAATAGGGTTAATTTGATTGGATGGTCTTTGGCACAGTTTTGTTCTGGACCAGTTAGCAGTCTTCTAAACAATTCATCTGCTTTGGGATATAGCACAAGCCAGACACTGTTCCAAGGTCAGACTGAATATAAGATTCTAATCTGGCGAATAAGAAAAGTCAGCATTAAAGATGTGAGTCTCCTGTGCTGGTTCCTCCCAAGTGCCAGAGAGTGGTCCTTAGCACATTCAGCTTACTAGTACAGCTGTAGTTCTAGTGGGATCTAGAAATGTAGATTGCCACCTTGGTCAGAAGGATCAAGAGGATGGTGAAGAATCTGGAGGGGAAGCCTTATGAGGAATGGCTGAGATCACTCAGTCTCTTCAGCCTGGAGAAAAGGAGACTGAGGGGAAACCTCATTGCAGTTTATAGCTTCTTCATGAGAAGTGGAGATGTAGGTACCAATTTTTTCACTCTCACAACCAGTGACAGGACTCAGGGAAGCAGCATGAAGCTGAATCAGGGGAGGTTTAGGTTAGATATCAGGAAGACGTTTTCACCCAGAGAGTGGTTGAGCACTGAAAACAGTCACCCCAGGGAAGTGGTCACAGCACTAAGCCTGAGAGAGTTCAAGAAGCGTTTGGACAACGCTCTTTGGCATATGATCTGATTCTTGGGGTGTCCTGCTAAAGGCCAAGAGATGGATTTGATGATCCTGCTGGGTCCTTTCCAACTCAGCTTATTCTATGACTCTAGGATTCTACGACAACTAGATTAGTTATAGGAAGAGCTACATCTGTGTCTACATAGAGGAGAATTTTAAAGACCTTTCTTGATTCGATTACTGTATTACTTCTGATTGAAAATATCACTACTTCATATTTCAGTTTACACATCCTCAAAATGGATCCAATACTCATCAAATTGTTGTAATTCAGAACTGTGGATGACTGGTAGGTCTGAAGCACTATAATTATTTTAAAACAAAAATTGTATTTTTTCTAAAATCTGCTGCACTATGACAATGTGGAACCTGAGCTATAACAAAACCTTCAAAATTAGGCGATGTAATTGATGTAAAATTGCCATCGCTTTTTTTCTATATTAACTGAGTCTTTATCAATTCAACAAAGGAAATTTCTTTTAGTGGTTTACTTACACTAAATAGGAATATTGGGTGAAAAAAAGAATATCTCTTTAGACCATCAGAAGAATACTTTGTGTTCATGTTTTAAACACTAATGTAGAACTGAAAACGGCCATTACAGGCTGTGGTTAATGTTCTGTGTGTGCACAGTAGGAATGAGCAGTTCAACCCAATTAGTGTCTGAGTATGCTGTCCAATGGACATGGAATGAAGCAGAATTTTTCAGGGAGAAGAATGAGTGTGAAATTATTATCCTGGGGAAGTTTCAAATGGTGATTCAGGGAAGTTTAAAACAGTGATTCTCGAAAGTCTCAGAGAGGTCTGATGGCTTGTACACATCAGTGTGGCAGATCAGCAGCAGCACGGAGTGAAGGAACTATTTTAGAAGTTGTGGAAAGTCTTCACTAAAGAAAATTTGAGAAAAGAAATATGATGACAAAACAACTGGGGCATTATTCCTATGTTTTGCATTAAAACTAACAGAAACATAAAGAAATTAAGGACAAAAACACTAAACACGTCTGTTTATTGTTTTCTCAGAACATTCCCAGACATTCTCTGATATCCTGGGCCTCTTACCAAGAAGGCCCAGAAGTTCCCAAACCGCAATCCAGAGACCATGGCACTACTCAGGAAGCTCTGCTCTAATCCTGGCTCTTACAAAGGTCTCTCCTCAGCACTGGCTAAAAGAGTGTTTGACTCTCCCTAATCAGGGGGCATCTGCAACAAATACTGCAGATACCTGGGTCAAGAACATCAAGTCATGCTCCTTAGAAGCTGCTAGAGTCACCTCAGGCCCAAATACTTGTGCATCTCTCATGAAGTTCCACAAGGGGAAGAGTAAAGTCCTGCACCTGGGGAGGAACAGCCCCATGCAACAATACATGCTGGCAGCTACACAGCTAGAAAACAGCTTTCAGAAAAGGTCCTGGTGAACACTAGTTTGCCCATGAGCTGGCAGTGTGCCCTTTTGGCAAAGAAAGTGAAAAGTATCCTGGGCTGCATTACACAAAGTTTAGCCAGCAGCTTGAAGGACATCATCCTTCCCCTCCATTAGCGCTGCTGATGCCACATCTGAGGTTCTGTGTTCATTTCAGAGCTCCCCAGTGCAAGACAAACATGGACAGGGGCCAATGACAGGCCTCTAAGTTGATTATGGACCGTCTCACCTATGAGGAAAGGTTGAGAGTACTGGGACAATTAAGCCTAGAGAAGAGGAGTCTCAGGAGAGACCTTGTTGATGTAGATCAATATCAGAAGGGAGAGAGCAAAGAAAATGCAGCCAGACTTTTTTCAGTGGTATTCAGTGACAGGACATGATGCAATAGACAAAAACTGAAGAACTGGATGTTCCATCAGAAAATCAGTTAACACTTGCTTAATGTGAGAGCGACTAAGTGCTGGAACATGCTGCCCAGAGATGTTGTGTATTTAAACAATGGATTTTACCATTTCTCCTAATTCTAACCACATCAACCAGTTTAGAACCTCTCAGTAGTCAATATAAAGAAATAAACATGTCTGGAGAATAACTGATTCAGTTCCAAGGTGGATATAATAAATTGTTCTCTAGAGATACATCTGTCATTTTGTCAATTACAGCAGAATGGACATGGCTGGTTGTCTCACAGTTCTTAGATTTTATATGAATGCAATAAACTGAGATGAATTCTAGCTCAGTTATTCACATATACATGACTGAAATGCTGAAAATTAAAGAAAAGCTGAAATAGTACTTTAAACAGTGTATTAGGAAATTTCATTTTGTTACGTTATTTTATTCCACAAGTATTGTCCTTGTCAGTCAGGAGGTACATTGGTATTCTGATCAATTTAATAATAAAATTCTGAAGTGTCAAATATTGTTCTCTTTGAAGTAATAGAAATAATGGCTAGGCTGCAAATTCTATATGGCTTTGGAATACTGTGTAGGACAATCCATTGGAACTACTAACTGTACAGTTGTCACTTTCTAAACAATACAAGATATGTAAACACTTTCACATGGTTTTTGGTTTCTACCCTTTTCTAAGGCATTTTTACTCCTCTCCCCGACTGAAACTTGGCACAGAAAAATCTAAATAAAAGTATTATAAGCTTACATTACTGATTTACCTTTCTTGTAGAATAAGGTTGCTGTAGCAGCACCAAAAAAGGCATGGATATTATCTTTGCAATCTAAAAGTAGGTGGTCTTGGAATATCTGAGTTAAAACATTTTCTGTTGTTTCCTTCATGTTTCACATACGTGGTTTCTAATTTCAACAAAAAAGTTAGGCTATGTATAGCATGCATGACTCCATACCTTCTCTTTTAATTTCTCATCCTTTGTGATATTTTCTGCACTCAAATCATGGTGGTGGACAAGGACTAAAGAAAAAGAGTAAAATATTACGGCTTTTACTGGTTTTGCACAAAACATGCAAACCAGAATACAGGCCCCAGAGGTTTTAAGATTATTCAAATTCATTGGCTATAATTTCATCATACCAGCAGTATGATCCTTCAGAAGTATTCTGCAGAGTCACATATTGATAGAACCACATATACATAAGATGAGAAAAAAGGCAGCTGTAATAAGTATGGAGTAAAATGGTAGCAACTGTTTCAGAATTTCAGCTGTATGTATAAATAGGAAACTTCATGTATTATAGACATTCTTCAGAAGCTTAGATATTGCACTGACATCAAACATCAATTCTGCAGCCCTCCTCTGTAATTGCTACCTATATTGGCAAATTAGGAACATGGATGATAGTAAAAGATGGGATTCTTCACTTCGAAAAGTAAAAAAATCAGGTGATAGGTAACGGGATCTGGACAGTCACTAAAAGAAACTTTTTGTTTTTCAAAAGTAAAATCTGCTTGCAGGAAAAACTGGTGATACTCTCCAGCCTTTAGTTAATCTCTGTTTATGAATTCAGAGCAATTCTTTGAAGAGGTGATATTTTTCCTGTGTTTCTTACCAACCTACATTCATATGAATTAAGTACTCGTACAGTTTTTAAATTGAAAGTAAAAGCACCTTGGTTCCAAGGATCATTTAAAAGCTTGTCTCCCAAGAATTAGCTCTTCCTGGCATTTTTTCACACTGTCATATTGCTTATATCTTCCTGATTTTTTCAGGCTTTCTTTCATGCTTTTTCCTATAGTTTTCCAGCCTGTTCTCCTTCTCAATGCTGTTTTGCTTTCGTAGGGCTCTCATAGAGTCATACTGAAATAATCTCTTATGCTTACATTGGCAGAATCACTATTCAAATATCAGTCTGTTTCCTTAACTGACTTTTTTTTCAATCCTTGCACATTCATATTTAGTTTACTTATTCTGGTGCTTCCTCTTTATATATGAATTCTATCCTTTTTTGCTTTATGAGCAACAGATACTGTAAGTATCTACATAAACATCTACGAAAGAATAAATATTTTGCTGCAATTCTAAGTGTAAAGTCATCTTGATGGGCTTTAAAGTAATGCTGCAGAATGAAGGTGACAATCAACTTTATTCCAAGTGAATCAAAGACTTGTATCTCTCTGCACCCTTTCCTGTCTATTTAAAATACATTTTTTAAAATGGAGATATAAAAAAATACATACCCATTTTTCTCTGGTGTGTGCTGGGAAGAAGAACTGAGATAAATCACCATCTTTCTATGAAATTGTTGTACGTGAACCTTTGTTTTTGGATACATCAAAGACTTATGACACTTCTCCAGCAAAACAAGTAAAATACATTCATTACACATTTAATTTGTATAAATTAATAAATTTTATCATCTGATACTAAAAGTGGCTCCAGTATATAAATAAATATTGTAGTCTTGATAAAAGAAATTGGTTTTTAGAAGAAGGAGACAAGGCTTTTCTGAACAAGAAATGAGAAATGTTTCTAAACATAGGAAGAGACATAGAAAAAATAGCAATGTGAGAAGCTCAAAAGGCAGAAGATCAGAGAGACCCAAGAAAAGAGCAAATGAATGGGGGGGGAAAGGAGGTGGGGGGGGAAAGATCAGAAGCAGGAAAAGTGAACAGCAAGTTTTGGTAAAAGAAAATCAAGTAAATCCTAGCTAATGGATGTAAGACAGGGAAGAAATCACGGTACAGTGGTTTTGGCAATGCAGTGACACAGTTGTGAGCATTCAGACAAAAAGGGTGTAGTCAACTTAGTAATATATAGGCAGAAAAGGATACACTTAAATTTCCTTAGTCATCACTAAGAGACTTTTCCCACATTTTTATCTATTCTACAAGTCTGTGAGACCAACTGTGGAACTTATTCCATCGGTATTTCAAGTGTTGTCATATTATTTCCAGATATGTCATATTTTCTCTAGATCCTTTAGTACATATAACTACAGATTCACAGTTTATAGCAAAACATTTTAATTGCCTCTAAGAGTAACGTGCACTTCTAGTGCAAATGAACACTTCTACTGGTAATGCAGAACATTTACACCAGCAAAAGTCTTGATGTATGTCACACAGACATGCTTGTCACACCCAGAAGATCAAGCACTGGCTTTCAGATTTAAAAATTCAAGTCAAAGCTAGTGTGAAATGACTTACCTGAGGTATTCCAAAATGGATATGCAATGAAATTCCCTAATGCATGTACATGTAGATAACCTGCAAAACTGGGAAAGCACAAATGGATTCTGGATTCACTTTTTTGAGGTTTGGGCTATAAATCTGACATAATGGGATGGAATTAACTTCATTTCATTTGATTTTCATGCTTTGGTGAAAATGTTGCAAAACATGAGTGTTCACAAACCAGACTTTTACTCTTTTACTCTTACTCTCACAACACTTTTCTGCAACAATTTTGTTGTTTACGGAAAATCAGATTTATGCTTATCTCAGCAATTTTATTTCTTTTTTACAAGTATGGATGATTCATTTCCAAACTGCAAAAATTGAAGGGTCTGACAGATCTGAAACATATCTTCATCCCTCATGGTCTGTAACTGCTTCTCTTAGCACTGGTTCTAATTCCCAGAAGTGTCAAAAATCCTTTTGAAGGATAGCAAAATGTCAGAAAAAGTGGTAGTAGAAAAATGCATCCTTATTTCAGGGTGAGACCCTGCAAAGTGGCTGTAATCAGTGAAAGCAGGAATAAACAGCTATTGACAGAAGCAATTATGATCAGTTCTTATGCTCTTTCCCAGAAGAAAATCTGCAGATGGCAGTCCAGTGGGTACCATGGAGAAATATGTATTAAAAAAAATAGGAAAAATCTGGAAAAATCCAGATCTACGTATCATTGTATAACAAAATTCTCAGTATCATACTCAATATTCAGTATGAGACACCTGATTATCTGTGGTCTGTGCTCAACTGTATTCAATCACAAGTTATGTCACTCACCCCACAGAAATTTTATGCCCTCACTATTTATTACTGAAAGCATCTTTCTATACTCTTTCTACTGTCCCAGAGGTACATGAACAGAAGAAATGTTGTACATAATATTAAGCTTGAAACGTGCATTTACTGTTGTTTCAAAAGATGAACCAGCACTGCTACTTTCAAAGTGTAATTTTTGTAAGCTGTGTTCCTAGAGAAGGCACTCCTGTGTGCCAAACTTGTGCTCCAATGGAAAGATGAATGTGGTGGCTTCATTGGGGAAATCCCTGTGGCGATATGAGACTTGCCAGCTTTCTGAGGAACAGATAACAAGGTAGGCACAGTGGCTCATTGGCAAACTGGCCCTTCTGATTACAGAGTGCTTACGAGACCCTTGTCTTCCTCTGTGGAGCAATCTCAGGACTTGAATGGTTCTTTTCACCTAGACTGGTGTTTGTGTAAGGGGTCACGAACCTGTCTGTCCTTCTCAAGATGTGACTGCTGCATGTAGGGTTAGATGGAGATGAGAAGGGTGGTTAACCCTCAGCATCTGCGGTAGGTCAAGATTGCAGCACTGCTGCCACTGGAACTGCAGCTTCATTACTCGTTGTCTAAACAGAGGGGAGATGGGAGCCTACACTGGAGTCAGAGCGACATCACACAGGGAAATCTGCAAGGTAAAATTGCAGGTTCCCTGTGTGAAGGTCTGTGCTTATCGCTGATTAACAAGGCTAACAAAACTGGGCTTCTCTTTGCTATTGGAAACATGAGTAAAAGCTACTGCCTCATTGAGCTTTCTTTGCCTGCAGAGAAATGAGAATTTATTGCTTCTAAATTCAGATCTGGCTACTGCCACTCATGCCTCTGTCATTCTGACACTGCCTTTCCACAGTGCATTTAATCTGGGGCAACATTTCTTTATTTAATCAGGAGATTCAGTGAACTGAGCGAAGGAACTTAACAGTCACTTAACATGCTGAATCTTTTCGCTGTTAACTTTAAGCTCACCTTCCTTATAATCCATGTCCTAGGAATATTTAAAAGGTTTAAAAGCTCAGATGTTAATACCAGGAATTTGAAATATTAATTTCAGATCATATTTTAACATCAGAATTACAGATATGCTCACTTGAGTTTCAAAGATATTAAGTAAAAAGTTTGCAGTCACAGACCATATATGATTAAATATTGTCAGTAAATAATTTTGAACCACTAATCAACACTTAATATATGTATGAAATCTAACACAGAGATTTACAGTGCTTATAGTTTATGCTTCTGTGAAAGTGCCTTCTTTCTTACTGATGGATGGAGGTAGAGTAAACAATGTCACCTTCATATTTCCTTGTGAATGTGCTGTGTAAAGAGCTGGGCCCTTTCTTTAAATTTATATGGCTTTATTCCTAAACAGAATTTCATCAACTTTTCACTACTCAGCATTGTATTTTTAAAAATAGATAATTCAGTGCACTGCTTATTTTGTAAGATTTTGGGAGTACCTTTAAGTGTCGGCTTCCTTCACAATGTTTTAATGTCCAAATTCAGGTTTCATGATTTCTACAGGAAAAAAAAACCCACAGCATTGGGGTTTATTAACTCCATAAATAGAAAATTTTACAATCAGTTGAGGAAAGAACAGCAGAGTCATTTTATCAGGATATAAATGGCCTTTGTTTCCTGCTGTAGACAGAATTTTTTGGCCAACTTTTAAAGCTCCAAACAATTCTAGTTAAGGGATGGTACTTTTAGTATGAAAGTATTATGATATGAATAGTCAACTCTTCTTCCAGGAATAAACTATTCCCAGAAAAGATGAACACCTTTCATACTAACATAAACACACCTCCATTAAGATTTAGCTGTAGTTTGCAGAGGCTCGTTCATTCCTTTTGCTGTTCTTAAATTATAGTTTAACAGATACCTCTGTTAGCATGCTTATTTCTGTAATGTGAAATGTTGATGTTCCTATGGAACTTGAAATTCCATGTATTTAGGTATAATTTTTTAATGGCTTGAACTTCAGTCACTGTAAATTGGCACATCCCAAAATAGCACAATTTTCATAGTGCTCCTTATTTATAGCTTGCTCATAACAACAATTTATAGAATAAGGGACTTATTTTCACTATTGCAGAAAGTCATGTTTTCTAAAGGCCAACACCAATTTTAGCCATGTTTTAATAAGCTGCATAAATTAACTATTTCTGAGTAAAAGTCACAGATTAAAGGTGACTCCATTATCATTTCTAGAATTAAGACACTGTCCAAATATTTGATATCCAGCAGAAAAATGGAGCCTTCTGTGAGATCACTGGTTTCCCATGTCTGGTCATTCAACAAGCCCAGCAGATCAGTGCCTGGGGCTATGATGAGATTGTTGAAGATCACTTAAAAGCATTTGTAGTCCTGCCTTCATCACAGAATGGTTCATTGCTTCTGAAGCGATTAAGGCAAAATTTTCAGATTGGTTTTATCTTCATCTTCTTCTCCCCATTAAAAGAAACATTAGACATGTAGAAATGCTAGTTATAGTTCTATCCTGAAATCTTAGCAAGTAACACAGAAATTAATATTAATGTTGACTGATAATTCTTATCCTGAATCTCATTAGTCACTGGAACTAACCATTCCTGATCATTTTTCTGCTGGTCTTGAATGTGACCTGTGTTGTATGACTGGCAGAGGACAAAACAAATTCCAAAACATCTTTTTTGGTACAGAGGAGGGCTGTGTGTTTGCTCTTTAATAGTCATCATATGTAGCTTTCCATAAGGTCTAGTCTCCTTGGGTACAAAACACATGGTTCAAACTTAATAGAAGGGATACTACTGGGAATACAAGAGTTACTTGTACCAAAACTAACTTTATGCTTCCTTATAGGGCCCAGACAAGCTATGATGTGAATGTGAACTCTGAGACTGCAGCCAGATAGGCCTCTAATCCCTGTAAAGTGATAATATCATTAAACTGGATTTTTTTTTTCCTTTTCCACATCTGCCGGCTTGAAAGTCTCCATTATTTCCTCTCACATATTCCCCAGATTAACATGATTTTTGTGCCACTCAGTGCTGTTAATGTCTGTGTTTCAGGGCTCTTTGGCAAGGCATAAGGAGATTCATGTCTTTGGATGATATTGTCACAAACAGAATACATCACATGAATCACCTAGATTTTTCAGGTCGGTCATCCGTTTTTAGCTTTTGCCTAGCATTTTCACTGAGCAGTCATGAATCCCTAGTGTTTGGGGACCAGAGCACTTTAACTCTTGCACCATTTAGGGACATCACTACTTCTGGACAAATGGGTTTGGATATGAAAACCCAGTCTTTTAAAAAACTATTCTGAACATGGACATGAATAATCTCTACCTTTTAGTCTCCATGCAGTTGTCTTGTTTACTCTCTGCAGAGCTTTGGGCCAGAACTGATGTGCTAACACAGAGATGCCAAAGATGAGCTTTGGCAGGCAGGATCCCATGCATTCTGGTAGGCAGACTCAGGCAGCACCTGAGAGCACATTTCCAGATTCACCATCTGCATGGAGAGCAAACAGCTTTGTATCAATAAAGGTTACATCCCAGAATACAGCAGAGGCGTCAGGAGAGACCATGCTGACACCACAAGAGGCAGGCCATCATTACAACTAATTAGCAGAATTGCATCACTTCAACTACTAGTGTGGAATGGTAAAGACACCAGATTGAAGCCTAATCAGAAACTCAAGACAGAACAGAAAACTAAAAGTCAGATTGTCAAATAAAAGGAAAATAAGAAGAGATTTGGCTTACTTCTGAGACTTCTTGGTCTTCGTGGTGTATGAACATGCTGGTTCCTGGGCTGCTAGCATTTTATAAAATACATTATGTTGTATGCAGTTTTTTAAATTTTTGTCTAGTCACCTAAGCTATTTGTTTCTCTTGGACTTGTCTTTCAGCTGATACTTATTTAATAACAATGTGGGAGTATTTTTAATATCCTCTTTTTTTTCTGCTGTCATTTGGCAACTTATTGTTCTGAAGTAACTCCTTTGCTAGACTTTGCTGTCAAATGGATTTCAGCCGAACTGCTCAAAGTTGTTAGCAGTAGGAACTCTATTGCACACAAACCAGCAAGACATGATTAGCAAGTGCCTGTCACAACAGGAAGCACTGTCCAAACTACACTGTTCAGTTCCCAGGCAATCTTGTATGGTAATATTTTTGGTGAGATGGTGTCATTAGAATGGGTGTATTTCGAATCAAGTCCTCCAAAAATAACTCAGAATTTTCTTGTGAGGGGAACTACAGGAAGGCAATGTGAAATAGCGCTATACCCTTAACATTACAGAGACGAAAACTCGTATCATGAGCGGTATAATAAAGACAGTCCTAAAAACCTTTTTTGAACGCTCTCTTTGGTGACTGCCATCTTTGGCAATGAGGTTGAATGATGACATTACTGTTGAGATTGCATTAGTTTTGTTTATTATTTTCTCTAAGTTATAGCATTAATGAAAAAATGAGACAATCCTTTTTTTGAATTATCTTTTTTTTTTTCCTTATCTCAGGTAGATGTATCATTTAAAAATAAGCAGTATTTTCCTGAAATGCCTGAAAACTATTATCTGTGAAGTACGTAAGTATCATTTTAAGTAAGAAAGAGTTTTTCTATTACTAATTCCAATTCAGCAAAAAGTCTTTCAAGTATTCTATGTAGCACAGTAACACAGAAAGTTTCTGTGATAAAAGCAAGGGAGCTTTTTATTAAGTGGACTGTTGAAAAATAAATTCTGTCACCATGCCATAAGTACACACAGTCACCTCTAAATCGTCCTCTGCATATGGGCATTTCCTGCAAATTCCATATCTGTGTATCTGTGCACAGCCTTTGATGAGGTCTTTTTTAGAAATTCTGCATTACAAACATCCATTTTTAAGACCATGTAAAATTATCTACAGATAAGACTGGTTGCAAATGGCAGTTTAGAAGGGAAAATTTTGCCTTATGCTGATGATTTTTCTTTTTTTTTTTTTCAAACATGTAATTTCAAAATAAGAATTGAATGTAAACTCTTACTAGACATAAATACATATTCTGAATAGTAAAAGTAATTTTACTAGAAGTGAGAAATAAGGCTGGTTCAAGCTGGTTCACACATAAATAGCAATGTGGTTCTTGGGTTTTCTTTTTATTGTCATTAAGAGAACTTGTTTTATCATGACAGAACTTGGTAATCTCACCTATTATGGAACTTCAACATTTTTTTTATTTTATGTGATTGAATTTACCTTTAATATACGCCTAAAATTTTATTAAACATTTAAATCACTGACTTTTATAAACTAAGTGTAATGCAATAAAATAAACTAAGCAGGAAATTAAAATTATACTGAATGCAATTTGGTCTATTCAGAGTTTTGCTTAGTTCATGCTAGCTTCGCAGAAGAAGAAAAATTAACTGCAAAAAGCAGTGTAAAGATTTTAAACATATGGGAATTAAAATAAGACATGACTCTGTACGCTTTTTTCTTCCATGTAAATAATGGGTTATTTCTACTCTTTCTTATTTCATTAAAGAATAAGAACAAAATCCCTGTATCCAGGCAGCAACAAACTTTAGCAAATTTCTGACTTCATTCTTGTGACTCAGGCCTGCCTGAAGTTAATTTAAAGCTTAGTTCACCATACACTCTGTGATAAGAATAATAATGAAAAGTTGTCAGCCCTAGGAATATCCTGGAACAAGATTAATGCTGCATTTAGAAATTGTGGAAAGTGTTTATTTCACTGAAAAGTTATACAAAAGCCTTTTGGGTGCCATTGTCTTATATGTGAGATTAGAACAAAACAAACTGAAATTGTTTAAACCAATAACAGCTATCAGACATAAATCTGCAGTGATGTTCCTAAGCAGTCACTTTAGTTTCTGGGTTCACAGTTGGGGTTATCAAGAGATGAAAAATGATAGATGGGTATAAATTATGCACAGCTTCTAAGCTTTCTTCTTTCCTTTTAAAGATTTTAAAAATTTACTCAGCTCTGACTCCTGGCTGCCTACAACCTATTATTTCCTGATCCGAACCGTGACTATGCAGCAGGAGAGTAGAACATGTTTAAAGCAGGTTCCTTTGATGCACAAACAGTTTCTTCTTCTCCTGTCCTTGTTGGCTGGGATTAAAGCTTCTGTAGGAACAAAAACAGCAGTGCATGACCCCACTGCAGAGCAGGGTCCCCTCCAAAAGCAGGGAGAGCTGAACGTCTGTACGCCCTAGGTATTATTTGGGAGAAGGGTAGGTTGTCATGCACAAAGCTGGAGTGGTGGTTATATAATAGCTTTGAAGTTTCAAACTTCTGGATGCCTAAAATTGTGAATCCTGCTTAGCTCCATTATGTAAATTGGTGTGAGTGTGCTTGGTGCAACAGCCTATTTTCCCTCCTCTATCTCTTTCTCTCTTCATCTATATATATACATACACACATACACACGGAGAGTTTACATATGTGCACAATCTCTATAGAGTACATGGATTATATTTATCTCTATGTATGACATATACGTACACTGCTATGTGATTTATCTCTGTATATGTCTTGATATATAGAGGTATAGATAGGTAGATAGATAGATAGATAGATAGATAACTGATTTTCAATTTCCAATGTGTTTTTCTGATTTTCTTTCTGATTTGGATACTGTAGGGTTTTGCCTCCTTTGTTTTCTTTTCCCATGGCGTCCACATTCGTGTAATCTTCTACCACCTATTTTATCACAACTGCTCTTCTCTTGGCTCAGCTGCTTGGTAGTTGGCACTGACACCACTGGAACTCTCTTAAGCCTGGATTGAAATGGTGCTGTTGGCCTCAGGGTAACAGAAACTGCAGCCAGGATTAAGTGTACAGATATGGTTAAATGATGGTATCCAGAAAAGCACTTAAATTATTATAGTTCTTTGTATTTATGCAAGTCGCTCACTAAGCAGTATCTCTTGGCCATAAACAGAGGTTTTGGGGAACTGGCCAGATAAAAGAAAATGACCATCTGAGTGATTTAAGTAATTTTATAGTTCATATAAATAAAGAAAATACTTTGTAAAATGGACTAATAATGTGGGAAGGGAAACAAGAAATAAATTTCCTGTTCGGAACATTCTGGATACTATGACCTAGAACTCCTTTTCTTCATGTCTGCTATCCAAAGTCTGTTGCTGAGAACTTCTCTGTGAGTTTTTAAAAGCCTGATGTTTTTCTTGATTATGTCCATAAATAGTTCCCTTTCAATTGACCTAACAGTCTTGAAATCTTGTGTAGAATTACTAAGGTATCACATCATAGGCCCAATGATTTTTACAGCCTCTACAATCTCCACTGCCTACCCCTATCTGGGAAGACATGATTACTTCACTATTTCCCAATATTGCTTTCATTATACAAAGTGGAATCCACTTTCTACAGGGTTACTGATTTTTGTGAACCAGAGCCTTAATTAACCACACAAAAGCTATTAGGAAACCAGGATTTTTTTTCTTAATCAAGAATTATTAATCACTTATGCCTTGTTTTCCCCTCTGACTGCAAAAGTCCATTTTAATTATTTCACAGAATGAGTTCTTATAAGTTAAGCCAGTGCATTTCTATGGCTGTGTCTCAGATGATTTCTTTGATTTTTGGTAGTGACAGGAAAAAAAAAGCCCAAAAAGTGATACTCATCTCCGTTAAGTTTTCTCTGCTGGCAAGCTGTTTGCTTCAGTTGGTTGGTGGAGCCTGCCATGGGAAAACACTAAACCAGTAAAGTGTTACATACTTCCATGGGTTACAGCTACAAACTAAATAGTTTCATATCTGCTACTTATCCTTCATGAACTCCCTGTCTCAGAGTATCTGTCTTTGGAGTACAGCCAGCAACAAGAAATTGAGCTTAGAATATCGCATAGATAAATAGATCTAGCTGGAGTTAGGATGAAAAAAAAACATAGTTTTTTCTCTTCTTTTTGGCTTTGTGCAATGTAACTATTTGAGAAGTTAAATGAATTTATAGACAGAAATCTTCCTTCACTATAGTAAATTGATGGAGAGGATTAGAGGAACTACTAAGACAATATACTGGTATTTGCTCACAAGTCATTTATTTTCTTCAAAAGACATACCAAGTAACACATACATTCTTTGTTATATGGAATATTTTATGATCTGTCCAATGAGCAAGGTTTGAGCGCCACCAAACAACATAATATTTTATGATGCTTCAGGATGCAAAGGGGATTTGGAGGCATGATTCATGATTCATTTAGTGACATGTAGCTCTCCACATATGATCTACTCAAATGTCATGAACTGTTACCAGTGGAGAGACCCGGACTTCTAGAGGGTGATTTATTCAAAATACGCATGATCTGAGTAACCCACAACAGTCCTAACAAAAAATGTCATACTTCTCCTTTCTAGCTATAAAGGGAGCCCAAGGTGAATAATTTGAATGATGTGCACATTGCAGCTTTCTAAAATTACAGAATATCTAAAAGTAGATCACATGAACCCCAGCTGTGAAGCCCAAAGAAAGTGGAAGTATTTTAGAAATAGGTTTACACATCTCATAAGTATTCTTCCAGTAAATCTCTCAGTTGATAGATCTTAATTTTATTGGTAGCTAGTATTTTTTCTTCCCTGACTGTTGTCTCCTGTATGTTAATGGAAGTTCATATTTGCTTTTTGAAACCTAAGACCTGTAAACTCTTCCCTAAAAATGATCAGGTAATAGACATTTAAACAGTTCCCAAGACTGGACAACTGCCTTCTACTTTCAAGACAGCTTCTCCAGAACAGATAGAAATTTCTTAGCTAATCAATCTCTCAGAAGCTGATTAGGGGCTGATTATGGTGGCAACATAGACGAACATCTCATTTCTCAGGTCTTCTGTCAGTTGATACTAGCATGATGCCACTGCAGGGTTTTTTGATATTATTGTATAGGATTCCTTAGCTACACTAACAGAACAGAATAACTTTTCCTGCGTTCATCTACCCCTTTGCTCCTCCTACGCAGTTTCTCCTTCCTGCTAGCAGAGGGCCTGATGGAACTGAACCACAGCATTTGCTCAGCTGCTGTCTTACTGCCCTATCTTTTTCTGGGAAAAATCTAACTAGCTTCCCATCCATGTCTTAGCCATTGCACTATCTGATCTATCCTTTTTCTTTGTTCATAGAGGGCACAAAAGAAAAGACCACAAAAAGTGATGTGGGAAAAGGGCTGTGGTTTGATTTCAGTTTGGGAATGTCAATACAGATGCACACAGGAGGATATACATAGAGTACAAACTTAACCAGAGATAAAGGCGGTTTACAAAAAGCGAGAAAATACAAAAACTATCCCAAAGAAAATTAATTGGAACATGATTTGGTGGATGTTAGCAAGTTCACTGGTGAAGGGTTAAATTCTGTGCATACATGAGGCATTTTTTCTTCTGTAACTCTAATTGCCTAAAAACTAGGTACCTAGTGTGCCCTGTTTGTTTCAGGCTCCTTTTAACACCAAGGAAAAGAAACAGTGGTGTCCACAGAGTAGTTCATTCTGTTCAGAGGTATGCAGGGATAGTCATCAGGATATTGCAGGAAATGAAGTAATGCAGTAGCACAACTTAAAGTTCAAAAGCAGAATATCATCTGTATGACATATCCACAGATGACAAAGTAACCATTTTCTTCTGGAATAAAAGCACACTCACATAAATAAGGTTCGCATATCTATATGAGGTATCAGTTTTAAAAAACTGAGTTGTAAACTACAACCCCGTCCTAAAGTTTTATCAACCTAAATGGAAAACAAGTTGAAGTTGCTATCTCAAAACCAGTCTCTCAAACAATTAGTTTGTAAGGTTTTTCTTAGTTTAAAGAATCCCTCACATCTGCTGTTATTCTAACTCACTGTTCAGTATCAAGTAATCTACCACATTTTCACAGAGATGGAAAAAGTGTTGCAATTTTTTAGCATTTGCATGACCTTTAAGGTTGTCTTTTAATCTCTGATTTTGCTGTTGATTACTGTGTACAGCGCTATCACAATACAGAGAAGAAGCTCTGTAAGCATGTAAATTAAGTCATTTCTCATTTCAGTGCTCTTCTTTCCTTCCAAGTGAGTGGTGCAGAGGAAGAACTTTAAAAAGAAAATAATCACCTAGCACTATGTAAAGCAGACATGTACTTAATTCTGTTATTTATGCCACACTATCAATCACTGATTCCTCTCTAAAATTTAACTTTAAGACTGTCCCTTATCTTTATATATTACCCATCTATCTTAAATATTGAGTCATTATTTCATGTGAATCCTCCTATACAGTCTACACATGCAAATGCTTGCAGGGTTCTGTTTGACTACCTCAGTGCAGAGATCTACTTTCAGTTCAGATCATGAAATGTTTGTGTTTTCTTTTCTCTTAGATTCTCTCAAAATTCCAAGGAGGTTACTGAAGAATACCTGGGGGTTTAACTTTGTTATAGAAAAATCTCAATCAAGTAGTTCGAAGTTGCATTTAAGCCATCTTTGTGCAACAGTGTCAACAAGGGACCAGTAATAATAATTTGGTGTCAGAAAATCTATAAAACACATTAAGCCAGTTTCAGTTCCACTTTTTTTTTTCTTAAGTCTTGTTACATTCAAAATTGAAGTCGCGTAGTCAAGATCAAAACTCCAGGAACAAAGCTTACCTTGAAGGCTTAACTGATAAGAACTTATAAACAAAAGGTTTAAGATTCAGCATCCAAACTAAGCTTTACTAGTCCTGTAAACAGATCCCCCAGAAATATTTAATCCAAACCCTATTTGTCCTATGAAAATGAAGTGTCAGTGTTGATCCATATTTTTAGTTTACAATATTGAGGTCCATAGGTTAATACACTAAGCAAACTGCAGACTCTGGGGTTTTTATTCACTTTGTAGGCTGCAGGAAAGACAAGCATTTAATTTTTTTCCATCACATGGTCTTGCAGCAGAAGTATTTGTCCTGCATTGAATCTAAATATGTAGTTCTGCATTGCAGTAATATTCAATATCCTATTTAAGTTGCATTCAGCTTCTGAGATAAAAGCTTAGGCTGCGATATGGGCATTTTCATTTCACTGCTTGACTTCAGGATTCTGCAGGGAGAGAGGAAAGTCAAACACCACTTTCTCTAACTTTTGTTTGGGTTTTTCAGTTGTCGTCATCATAGTAGGTCATACAGAAATGCTCTTTTTTTGAGAGAAAGCCCAGAGAAAGATGAATATTTAAAGGTACATTTCCAAAATAAAAAATTATTTGAGATTTAATGCCAATTAATTCTATGGAACAGCTCTTCTTTTATTTAGCTTAAAGCAGGATGTACATTATTCCACTTCTAGCTAAGCCTCATTTATAAACTATCAATGGTTACATTTACATTTTCATCAGGAAGAAAAGAGACAGTCATTGCATAGATCTTTCTCTAGACACTGATATATTATTTAATTAAATATATTTTATGATTTTGTACAGGATCTGCAGAGTTTTGATTGGAAACGAGAATAATTGCACTGTAATTGTGCAGTGTTATATTTTTCTGAATCACGTGTTACTGACTATTTAAGTTTGCTGTATAAGCAGGTTAGCTGTGACACAAGCATTTACACAGCTTTAACCTTCCTATGACCCACCAAGATATTGTCTAACAAGAAATATTTATTGTTTTCTCTGGTGATTTATGTAGATGGTTTATTTTTTTTTCTATTCGTACTTATGATTATAAGACCTGATTACGGGATCTATAAAGGTCATGCCCCAGCAAGTTAAGTTGGTACCTATATGTTCTCTCATTCTTGACTACGGCACCCTGTAACAGAAAGTGATTATGCTGAATTAAAAGTATCTTTTTCAAAACAGGGCATTATTTATTCATTTAAAAGTAGATAGTGTGCAAATTCATGAGTAAAACCAATAAAGCTTCATGTGTATTTTTTCTCTCTTCATGTGTATTTTTTTCTCTCTTCTAGCTCCATCAACTTTCCAGACTTGCCTGTTCAGTGCTGGCTGAGGGAAATTGCCTGCTTGTTTCAAACCCAGCTGGCAGGTACCTTTGCCCTGTGTCAGTATTTTCTGATTCACTGCGCATATCCAACACCACCACCCTTTTCAAACCAGCATCCTTAAGGGACATGCATGTTCTGACCCTAAATCTGAGTTGAGAAATACACTTTTTGCCAGACTTTGCATCTCCAGGCAGTCAGCAGTCAGTAGATTTCCTAAAAAAATTCTTCTTTCTCCTGTGTGAAACTACTTTCATTTTGCTTCTTCTTTATTTCCTGTGGAATTTCTTTCCTTGTCCTTGTCTTTTGATTTATCACCATGCACTTAGTCAGGGTAATACCGGTAGGTAAACTGAGGTTCAGAATTTATTTTTAAATTAATATCCACACGTGTCTATTTTCTCCAAAAGAAGCTGATGGATGACAGTTAAGTTCATGTAATCATATAGGAAGTGTGAAAGGATAATGAAAAACTTGTTCTATGAGTAGGATGAGTCAGTATTTCCTATCATAGAAAATTTGTAATGATCTGCAGTACAGCAAAGGTAGTTTATATTGTCTTTGAGACTCACAAAGGGCCTTTCAATTTCCTTCAAAATGTTTTTTTCTTGATTTTTGGGCCAATCAAAACTACCACAAATGAAGGGAGGAGGCAAATAGACATGACAGAGTGTTTGTAAAACAGGAACCTGTAAAGACGATGCTAGGAAGGTACCCAGAAAGGACGAAATGGTCACAAAAGCTACCAACAGCCCTTATGAAAACCTTTTGCAGGAGGGGCATGGCTGAAAGGGGCCTTTAAAATCCTCTTTGGAAGTGAGACACGACAGAATGCAATGGGTTTCAGGATCCACCCTTGTTCAGTTATTTGAGATGAGGCATAATCATGGGATACGAAAAAGTTACATGGTGTGTGTCTTTCAACTTCAGATTCCAGGAGCAGATCTTAAACATATACACGGCCAACTCCATTAACTCAGGTGATCTGAAAAATTGGGAGAGAGAATTGAAAATCAATCTTCCTCTTCATAGACCGGGAAGGGAATGTGAAGAAGCATAAGAGGGACAGTATGGGAAGTTGTTTATAGATTAAACTGGTGAACAGTAGTGGCAGCGCCTTTTGACCAAGATGCAAAGGAGAAAGCAGACCTGCTAAGTGTCTTGGGAGGAGAAAATTAAAATAAGGTATTTAGTATTGTGGTCAGAAGGAACATATCAGTGACAGAGCTTCTTCATTTAAAAGAACAACCTGAAAGTGATCTTTTATATTGTATCATATATATGACTTCCTTTGCAAAGGAACCCCCAGAAATTAGCATTTTTACTAGGCTTCCTCCAAAGCAGGTATTTTCTTTGACAAGTAGAGATGCAACAGAACAGCAGAATTTCCAAACTACATGTCCTTTACCTAAAAGGCAGTCTTCTGTCCTTCTATACCTAATGACAAATCTATTGCCTGACTATGCCTATAATAAAATATTTTCTTTTAAAGAGAGCCCACTTTGGCTAAAGGGCAATTTCTAGGAAGGTCTGCTAGCATTGCTTTTTCTGATTTTATTTGCTTGGGGTTTTTTTCACATGAAAGAAAACATTAACACGTACTGCACTAGCATGTAAATCCAAAGCTTTAAAGAGGGCACTACTGCACATTCCCCGTGTGCAAGTGTTGATGTTGCAATTAGCAATAAACCACAAACTGATGCTATAGACTGCAACCATCTGGTGGACTATTACAAAGAAGAAATTAACATCCTACAGATATATGGAACTTCCTAAAGGATAATTTCTTAGCGCAAAAGTGCTCAGAGTTTCAAGTCTACCTCTTTCATTTATGTCTTGTAGATAGATAAAGTAGGTAAATGAGATGCTAACAAAGGAATAGGAAATGTAATATCAGATATGACTCTTGAGCTCTGAGAATACAGGCAGAACTCGGGTAGTGCTCCATTCTCTTAGTGGAAGCTAATGGGACAAGTGTATTCCAGAGATAAATGCTATTGAATAGACTTCAGCTCTCCTTATAATAAAATGACACTTTGTGAAACTCAGGTATAAACGACATGGGATTATGGTCACTGCCTGCTATGGACGCAGGTTGAAAGTACTTACATAGATGCACTTCCTCGAATGTGTTGGAACTCATGATCTGAATTTCATCTAAAAGTATTCAGAGAAAAAGTGATGATTAGCATTTCAGCTTCAGAGTAAACATAAATAAACATAATGCTAATTGTTAACATCTTAAAGCCTGTGAAAGGATTGTCCAAATCAGTTGTAAACTCTCAGTGGAGGATAGAAAAAACTTCTGTTAAGAATAATACAGGTACAGCTCACCCCGCCTTCACTGAAGGATGAACTAGATGAGTTTTCAAGTGCTTTGCAAATTCTGTGGCTTTAGAAAGCATTCTTCTGATGGACCAATATAGAAAAGAGAAAGCAAGCTAAAATTCAATTCAAATTAAAATGCACAGAAAGGCTAGAAAATTTATATAAGTTATATATCAAGAAATAAAAGGATTAACCCACAGAAATGATCAAAGCAAACCACTACCTTCTTCTCTTTCACCTGTGTCTTCCTTATTTTTTCCTTTTCTTGTCACATCAACAGATATCTCATCATGTTGTTACAGTACTTCTATAGACGTAAAACTTTTCTGCATTTCCCTTCTGCTTTTATCAAAAATACTTTAACACAGGAATCGTGTATTCTTTTTGTCTCTGAAATACATCTTCAAAAATAAGAAATTATTACTTTATTAATTGTCTCGGGGAAAAAAAAAACAAACTAGGAAGCTGTTGATTTGAACTTTGATTTCTTCTATGATGGCTCACCTAATTTCATCTGTTTAGTATGGTGGTGGAACGAGCCAGTATGATCATAATTCAGCATGAAGTGAAAGGCTTTTTATGATCTTCTCTCAAGGTTAGTCAATAAGCTAATTGAAGAACCATATATGCTGCCATAGGAAAAAGAAGTAGGTTCTATAACTGGTAAATATATTTTACTTTCTCTAAAATCTTCATTTATTATGTTTGCACAGAACCATTTCAGACACAGTGAAGCCATCAAGTCAGTGAAGTGCTTTTCAAACAATAAAAACTTAAATAAAGACTTATTGCTCATTACTCCAAGACACCTTGTCTTGTCAGAAATCTTGAAATTTATAATATCAATGTTAAATGAAGTATATTAGTTTTATTCCATTTCTTCACCATTTATAAAGTTGCTCACATTGCAGATATTCCTTAACTGGAATCAAGCAAGACCTTCATTACTTCAATCTCTTCAACTATTACTTCTTTGTGCAGCAGACTTTATATTTTGAATGTGTTGATATCCGTGCCTCTGCCACTTCCCCGGCCTTGAATGATCACCTGAATGGTCAGTCCTTTAATTCATGAATTGTGAATCAGGAAGAAAACACTGTAGGATTATATAAATAAATGCATGTAACAAAGAAGATAAAGGTTTTTTTTCTTTTCAGTTCTACTTAAATAGAACAAGACTATAAAATAAATCATTAAAATAACAAATAAAGAGAGATAATGGCAAAATGCTCAGGACAATAACAATGGAACCCAGTTTCTAGTACCCAGCAGTCAGTGTTTTGTTTTGTCTGTGAAGCTGAACTGCATGCAAATCTTTAATAATAGCCACCTTCAAAAGACAGATCTTCATTTATGCATCTGCAGTAACAATACAATAGCTGTGTTCTGAAGTTCTTTTAACAATAGCTTCATTTAGTGATCTGTGTGTCTTTTCTAATTAATTATTTAAATATTCTGTCAGGTGCCGCAGTTAAGTCTTAATCATTTTGTAAATGGAGGAATAGAAAGAGAGTTTAAATGACACAATCACATCAGAATGCATCAGTGGTATGATCACAGAGAGCAAAGTCACGGGTGTATGTCCAGGAAGGTTTTGTGCCAGCAGTGCCTGTAACAATGAACTCTGGAGGAACTTTAAGTCTGTCATTCAAATATGTCGGACTCATCTAATTCCAGCTGGGGAAACGTAATACAACCACGCTTAATGTTTCAAAAACACTGTAAGTTCTTATGACATTACAGAATTATGTATGCATTGACATTGATTTGAGCCTGCACCTGTGTGCTGAGACCTAAGACCTTTCTTTTAAACTGCCACAATTCACTCCAAGATCAAAAGGATAACTATTGAAAATATTACACAACATATGATACACAGAAGCACTCCTGGGTCAAATTCTCTGCTTTGTTGTTGTAGAGTTGATGTTTCATCTTTAAACCTCAGCTTTCTGTAGTCAGAGTCCTCTCATGAATCATAAACTTCCCCAATTCAGAATAAGTTGTATCATTAAATGTTGTAATTGGTAGAACCACCTATTAATTTTATGCATATCGATGTGTCAATTAAGAGTATCAAAACAATTTGATGTCAAATACCTCTCAGGGAAAGAGGGGCACAGTCACTATCCCAGAAGTCTGCAGTCTAACTAGATAAAGCAAAAAAAGTACTACAGAGAAAATAGGGCTGCAGATGAAAAGATTTTCTCAGGGTCCTGAAATAAGACAGTGGCAGTAAGAAAAAGACTCTAAGCTTTCTGTTTCCAGTCTTCTGAGCATATCACCTATTTTCTAAATAGTTCCTCCATTTCTTTTCAAATTTCAGCAGGAGATTATAATTTATATTCAGATCTGGTATATGTAAGCAGAATATTACTGATTTGAAAATAAGCTGAGATAGGAATTTGGCTGGTGAGTTTCACTTCAGTACAAAGCAAGATATAAAAAATGCAGTACTTCACAAAACTTGATTCGAGCAATATTCTCACAAGTTCTTTTTTTTCTTCTGAGATGCTCATACAGCTGTCAGAACCTGTAATGTTACTGAGCAATGCAAACAAAAGAGAGCTATAATTGTGTTTGCCCCAAATAACAGTAGATCAATATCACATCCTGCTTGAGTGCTGCAGTGTCTAACACCACAACCATTGCTGAAAGAGAGGTGTTATCTTCAGAATTATCATTGTCCTCCTTCTCATGAAATGGCAGGTAAAAAACAAGTCTGTAAGAATAAAAATGTTTAATTAAGTGCAAGAAAAATCTTTTGAACAGCAAAATTCTCAACTCACAAAAGAAGGAAAGTATATCCAGCATTTTGCTTCATAAAATTCATGGAAGTCATCATTAGGGGTTTAGATTAATACTAAACCAGATTCAAGTTTTAAATTAGTAAGCACTTACACCAAGACTACCATTTTGAGGAAGGAAAATTTGTCAGAATATGTCATCTCTATTGTTGTGCTCAGCTTTTGTAGTGGTCTTTTACATATCTCCATATCGTACCCATCAACCTTTAGAAACAACCTCCACGTCCTCACTTTTATGAATATGTTACAAAGTTATAAAGGGATTAGATCCCTTTGCACTACATAAATGGTACAAAGAAGCAATCAGCAATGTATGATGTTATGGTAAGGTGGTGACTCTATAGAAACCAAACCCAAAACAACACATAATTATGCCATGACACTATTATGATATCTCCATTACTGTCTTTGATTACTCTATGGCCTGGCCTGGTCCTTTTCCTCTTTCATTTTGCAGTAAAACACTGGCGTGAAGGAGACAACATTTCCTATTAATCCACATATTTATGGATTAATTGGAAATGTGTGGGTCATGGGACAGAAGTCACAGAGGGTAGGAAAAGTGCTTCTGCCTTCTGTGTGCCTGGAGAAGAGAGAAATGGGCTCCCTCAGCCCCAGAGCTGCCTCAGACTCCATCCTCCAAAACAAGGAAGATTCCATTCCAATTGCTGTTTTCTTAGGACTTTAATAAGTTTGAAGTATTATTTTTAATGTGTTCACCTAAAGCTGGCCAAGTAGAGAACCTTCTGTCCAAGGACGTGTCCCAAGACTCTCTTGCTCTCCCATCAGTCAGCTATGTAGCAGGCAGTAATAAGGAAAAAAACCTACTCCCACCTGTGCTTCCCAAAGTGCTAGTGACTACTTGTCCGGCACCTGAAAGCATGGGAAATCTTTATGTTGTTGAGATATTTCAATGCATTTTTTAAGAGAAAAATTTCATATCTATTATTCACCAGAAAAAGTTTAGAAAATTAGAGGTGTTATCTTGAAATATTGAGCATGATTTCCTGATGTTGTAGAAGTATGCTGATACCTCAAAAGAAGACTGAGGATGTCAGCATGGGGGTTGAAAATGTTTATCAAGAAATGACATACAAGTACTGCCTGAAGAAAGTTATATTCTAAGTTTATGCAAAAGCCTTCCTCTCTTCTCTGAGCCTTTTGATCCCTTTTCCAGTCAGTATTGAGATTGCTTTCAAATAATAATCTAAAACTCTAGATTGTTGGTTTATTATCTGTTTTATAGTAAGCTTGCTTATATTCTCAGTTTGATAATGTTATATGGCATTTGATTTTCTCCCTTTCTCAAACAGACACAAGAAATGGAAAAATATCTCTTACATGTATTATTCCCATGATTCCTACACTTTCTCCTTTTCAAAACTTTAACCTCCTTTTATGGTTTTACTCTGTTTACTTCTTGCCTGTTTCCTCTTCTTTGTCTTCCTAAATCTTTTCTCTTACATGTCAGTCCCTTGACTCTGTTACGCTTCCTATTTGAAGTCAAAACCAGCAGGATTCCTCCTTCTTCATTTCTCATTTTGACCTTATGTTTAATTCAAAATATATTGAGTCTTTCATGAGCAGATATGAGATCCAGTCTGGGTTAGTCAATACACATCTAGATCACAGATGCTGCAAATAACAATGTGAGCAAGACTCCAGGTGATGCACCTTCTCAGTGTGCTACTGATTTGAGGCTTTGTGATGCTGATATGAGACCAGTTAAGAGTGCTAATAAACCCTGAGTTCTACAGAAAATAGTTATTTTCTCCTTGTCCTGAAATATGAACTATTGTATAATCCTGGTCCCTCCCCACACACATTTAGATACACAGAAGAAATTCAGTAGTTGGAGATGCTCTTGTTGCATCCTCTTGACCTCGGCTGCAGCCCTAAGAGCAACATGGACATAGCAATTTCGGGTGTGAGAAAAAGGCATCACAAGCTGAGTCCTAGAGATTGTCACAACTGCATGAAAGAATTCGGAAGATTTGTCATGTGGCCCCAAGTACATCTCCAGGACTGCCTTTTTCTGGAGCCAAAGCCTTTTACTCAGGGCACAGGACCCCTCTTCTGAGCTCAAGCCTGCAAAACTTCCATCTGAGAGATCAATCTTTTAAGACACACCAAGCAGGAATAGCATTTCCCAAATTTTACATGAACAGATCATCTGGGAGAGGCTGAGACTGTAAACCAGAGCGGACAGGGTAGTACTTTCCACCCTGACTGCTGAAGTTGGAACACTCAAGAGAAATAAAGAATTTCAGATAAAAAAGATAAACATTAATAATTATATACCCCTAGGGGTGAGAGTACTTATCTGCAAATAGGCAGATGGGAGTTCCAGTCCCTGTTCTAACTACATTCTTCATTTTAATGCAGAGAACCCTTACTAAAACATACAAAGTAAGAACCAGAATACCAGCCTCCCAGCAGACATGAAAGCCATAATCTTTCCATGCCACCTCTCTCTGATCTTGAATAATTTGTAGCATAGCGCCATCACCTCTAGGCAGACAAAATTTTCCACTATCTACTTCCTTCAAACATTCTCTTTAGGATGTCCTCCCAGAAAATTACCTATGAGTTTCAATTCCTTCAGGCAGAAGGAGGACACAGGTCTGGCTTGCTCTTAGTACTCTTTTTCTGAACAACAACCACAAGTGCTCTTTTCAGCGTCATTGTGCCATCCACCTAACATATTTTAGGAACATCTAGGTATACAATAATATGTGCCAGATAAAATTTAATCAGAAACCAAGGCAGAAAAAATGCCTTATTCTTTGTTCCCATGTGGAAATAAATGGCAGAAAGTGGCAAGGTGCTGAACATAACACACTCCAGCAAATGCAGGACAGCAGAGCACCTTGAAAACCCAGATTTGAGCAGTGATGTAAATGCAACTGAGCAGCAGGTAGATTACATTTCATAATTTTAATCTTAATTTGTGCTTGAGTCTTTCTGTAGACAAACAAGTCTCTCATTGTAGCTGTCTGTAGCTCAATATATTAAATACACATATTTCTTGTAAGAAGTAAAGCTGGATAAATATATTCTCCTGCAATAGCTGGATGCCAAGACATTAGAATTGGCACTTTCCATGGGAATATATTCATTCCTTCAGAGCCATTGACAGAAAGCAGCAGGCAGCAGGACTATCCTGGTTGTTGCCCTGGCAGGCAGGTGGCTTGCTTGGCTGACCACCTCCCAGTCTGTCCCACTGGGCAGCCAGGGAGACAACCAATGTGTTAGTTTGCCCGCTCCTTGGCTGTCTGAGTGGCAGATGGACTTGCAAGCTGCCTGGCTGGCTGGCTGCCTAGCCCTCCTTTTGCCTGCTGGCTGATTTACCTGCTGTCCAGCTCCCTGGATGCCTGGCAGGCTGCCTGCCCAGTTTGCCTGATCATGGGTGAGGTTATGGGCCCAAAATATTTTGTTCTGCAAAGCAGGAGACTGCAGTGTCGGTGTTTTGTTCACATCCAATCTGGAAGGTCCCATGAAGCAGAAATTCCCATCCCAGCAAGCTTTAGTAATCAGTTTACAACATTTATTCATGTATTCGGCACATGGCAATTTAGACTTCTTAAGACTGAAGAAACACCTCGCTGGAAATGTTTGCATAATATGTGCCTGACTTGTTTCAACTTCTCAGATTGCTTTGTACACATTTTCTCTAGCAAAGTTAGAAAGGATTTTTAGACAGGCTTGTAATGTCATATAAATCACTGGCTCTATTTCTTCTGAATTAAGCTACAGCCCAAACTATAAAGTGCTAACAAACTCTAATGTAGACTCATGGAAGATCATAATGATGATGGTACTGGATCTGTGGCCAATATATGTGCCAAGTGTATTGAACCTTTTCTTACTTACAAAAAATAAAGATATAAATTTCTATTTGTCATAAAGATGGCAGGAGTCTTCCTTTTCTCAGAATACCTTACCTTTAATATTCCAATTTCATTTTAATCACACTGTCCTAAAGATTTCACTCTGCTTAAATAATGAAAAAAGGTGTTATAAAAATTGCATGAAATCAGCTTGCCCCAGGACAGGTTCTGTTGGATGTAATTACATATGCTTCAACAACTGGAGCAATGTGTTGTGAGAAAGGCTTTTAAGGTGACAGAAGTTAATCGTGCAGGTTTTAAGGTAAAAAGAGAATGGAGAACAATGACCAGCACACTGAGAAGAAAGAAGCTGTTCAATTTCTTAAAGCTCAAGAGAGTAAAAATGCTATTGAATTATAAATGGACAAAAAAAGAGTAGTAAATAGGTGATACACTTGATCATATAGGGGAAATAAAAGCAAACTCTGACCTGGTGGAAAGTATTGTACTCTGAGAAAGACTGTCAGATACAAAATTCTTTATGACATACCTACATATAAAATAGGACAGTTGCCTATAAAGAAGTCTGTGATATTTCCCTGGTGACACTGCTCCAGAAGGCAGTACAACAAGAAATATAATTTTTTGTCTGCAATACTGGTAATGACAATACATCAGAATTGAAGTCTGAGGCTAAGGAAAACATTTAGACTTCTTTTTCCCAGCTGGAATACACAAAGAAAATTTTAAAGGACTCTCTGGCTGGCATTTCTGAAACTGTGAACTTGTTTTCCTGAGATGTATCAGATAGTCACAAAAAAAGACGAAGGGACTGTGCATGCATGTAATTGGTTCATTAAAATTAATAAGTAAATATGTCAAAGACCCAGTAAGTGTTTTCATCACCTTGTACTGTGAGTATGATATAGCAGCTCTTTAAAACATAGAATACTTGGTGCATAATTTGTCCTGTTCTAGTTCCTGATAAATAAAATTTTCACTTCGTATTGACTTCCAGATATTTGGGTACCAAGTCTCCCATTATGCAGGAGTCACTAGAAGCACAGTAGGTTTCTTTTAATTAAGCATGATTTCTTGAGTTACAGCCCTTGTCCAAGGATATTGCTACCAGTATGTTAATTGCTACTAATAAATTAATTATATTGCATTGAAATCCTTAATAAAATGGAGGCACACTCAAGGAGTGAAGGATTATTGTTGAATTTTAGTGTTAGATTCAAATACATCAACTTTACAACTTAGTCTTTCTTGCTCTATGGCCACTTGATTTTGATGAGATGGAAGCACGCATATGTCCTACAGGCTGCTTAAAAAGACAGCAACATTTCACATGAGAGAATGCAAAGAACAATATGTCTTTCACCCACAAATCTAGCTGACAGTACTTAGAAAATCTTTAATTTATTTCTGACAAAAGGTTCTTAAGTCTTAGCTCTTCCCCCCAGGGAGCTCTGACTTCTCTGTGGCTTGATTTTCTTTCAGGTCTAGTTTATTCTTTCTTCTAGTTTAAGTTTTATCCTGTTTCCCATTACTGGTATTGTTGTAAATGAATCTTCTAATCTGATTTCCTCATTAGGGTACACAACGTGTGTCAGTCTAGCCCCTAAGAGTTTCTGGAGCAGAGTTAAGGTGTTAATGCCCAAATCCTGAAATAAAGTGCTCCTACACAGGGCCAGCAGCCTGCCTTAAGTCAGGACAGAATGTCACAGCTGAGGTGAGACAAAACCCCCAGAGCCCAGGGGCTGGTGGGCACTGGAAAGGAAGTCTCTGCTAGAATACTGAATTTTGGCTCTAAATTTTTTCTTATGTCCTCTTTTAGGAATATGAAGTCACTCAAAGATGCTCCTCCAAATAAATGACAGAGTGAAGTATTTCAAAGATGGGCTTTTTCCACTCCTTGCATAGCTTGAATCTGAAATTCTTTCCATATGACTAAATGCCCCATGATTTTTTTTTTCATTTGTTTATATTATAGTTCCTCTCCCATCCTTGTCTTGGCAAGATGAGTGATTTGTGCTCTAAAAAGTTCCTATGTACTGTATGTTATCAAAGTCAATTGAATACCAAAAAGTTGGAAAATTTAGTATATCCAGCATAAAAAAGATGGTTTATATTTTTTCTAGAGCTTGCTTTTTCAAGCTTGCAAGTCAAGCAGATAGAACAACTTTTGAAGAATAAAGGATCCAATCTTATAAAGACTGCTTCCTTTTTATTAGGATGAACAACTCTGTGGAGTTCTGCTGCACAGAGATTCAGTTTCATAAAACTCTTATGCAAGTATTTTATTCCTGGACTCAACCTAGATGTAAACAATATCCTGGAAAACGTATATGAAAGGTAAAAACCTATATCTGTTTGGTGCCTCTGCAAACTACCTTATAGGTTCACAAGGTACACGTGAGTTTTGCATTTTTCAAGTTTTGTCTTGATTTTGGAGGACGTTCACATGAAAATGGAGACTACTTGGGTGAAAAGCTGCAATTCTGACTGTGACAAAGTTGTAAGGAAGAAGGGCTGATTATAGCAGTGATATATCAATCATACCTAGAGATCTTGATTAAGTTATGCCTTAGTAAAGTGGATTCATGGCCACGATTTCTGAGTCAATTTTTCAGTATTTATGAGTGTGTTTTTATATACCATGTACAGCTGACCTGCATCTTCCTCATGACTGCCATGTCAGTTCACCGGCTTATTTCTCTGATATTAAGAGAATATCCTCCCCTAAAGAAACACAATTTTTCCTGAACTTTTGGCTACCATAATAGTTTGCCGGTTCATTCAGCCTACTCTCTGCTTGCTGACTTTTCGTTGCACCACAGGAAGCAGTATGGCAATAGAAAAGTCACTAAAAAATGAAAAGTAAATGGAGTTAGAAGTTCTAACAAAATACATTTTATAAATCCTTGGTGCTTATTATGACAGCACAGTAAGTCGCCAGCTCACTCTGTTGGTGTGATGCTATGCAAAATCGCAAGGACACAGTGATGTTTTCTCTCTCCACTGAATGAAAGGCAAAAATGAACACACTACCCCCTGGGCAAAATGTCCCTAATAAACACAGTGTTGGCATTAAAATGTGACAGAATGACAGGCACAATGGAAAAGAAAACTTGAATCATTCTTACTGCACGAGGCATTTTGAAGGTAATGTATGAATAATCCAGAGAAGGTTATGCTAGATAAAACAGCCTAATTCATCTTTGTCAGTTTATGTGTAACGTGCATATTGATTCAGTTCTACCTTTTAGAAGTTGGTATTTGAATCTACTGGAAACCTGCTAGACCAGTTGGATCCATTAAAGGCACAGGGATTATCAGTAATTTGTTGAATACACAAACACTTTTTCTACCTATGAAGCCAATTCAGTACATAACTTACACATCTTACAGAACTCCTTCATGAATATTTTATTAGAAGTTTTCCATATTTTAACCTAAAATTTTGAAAAATATCTACCTACCAGAATCTCCAATGTTTTAACCTCTTTTTTGTTTTGTTTTGTTTTGAAATGAACCTGTAATAACTGCAAACTTTTAGCTTGGTAGCCTTTTCTTTTAAAATAGAGAAAATAATGCAGGTGGAATCTCATGAGCAAGCTATCTCCAAAATGTAACATTCTGTAATAAACACCTTTGTTACATGCTCTATCAATTTTATTTCAATTTAGTTCAGATGCTCTATGTACTGAAATAAGCAACACAGAGGAAATAAAGGAGCAGAGAGTGTGCCCAGCCTGTAGCTTGTCTCAGCAACCAGAACCCACTTCTGAAAGCCCATATTAGCTTAAGCTGGACTAAAAGTAAAACACAATGTCCAGTCATACCAAATGATTGCTTTTCCTCCACAAGCCTGTGTAGAAACACATTATTGCCCAGTTAGCTGGCAAAGAATCATCACAGTACGTCTTCAGTTGCATATCTAGCTGAGAAATCCAGCTATAAATAAATAAAATCTCTCCTAATTCAGACAAAAAGGGTTTACTTGCAGCATAAGGAAAAGCAAGGAAACAAGAAACAAGGGTAGCTGTGCAGCAAAGTCATAAATATGCTCTTGTGAGTGATAACCTTCGTATTTCTGGCGGACACTGAAATCTTACTGAAACATGATGTCCCTTCTTTTAAAAAAAAAAAAAGTATCATAAAATGTTTATATTTTGAGTGAGCATGAGTAAATTTCTTCAGCCAGTAATTTAGTTACTTTATCACCTAAAAAGCACTAGAGGCATTTGAAAGCCATTAAGCTGCTCTTTTTCTCTCTCTCTCTCAGTCTCAATTTATACTGAAGGAACATGCACCAACTGGAACAGCATTGACAGGGAAGACTGACCAAGTATCACCTGATGGTTTGCTGTCCCAAACTGTGCTAATATTTTTGCATATTCTTGATGACACTCAGCAAGAAATAGATAATTTGAAGTTCAGTATTCCAGTGTTAAAGGAAAAAAATCAAATTTTGTTTTTGCTAAACAAGGAAATGTTAATCTGTCCTAATTGTATTCCAAAAAATAAAGTATTTTGTTTCGACCATCTCCAATGTATTTATCATATGCAAAAGGTTGCCCTTTTTATTTCTCCCTTGAGGCAGAAAATCAGAAAAAATGAGTATTAGAAAAACAACATCCTCTGAGAAGTTTAGCTCCACATAATTTTTCTTCACTTTGAACAAATTATCTTTTCTCTATCTCCTTTATGCCTACCTATATCTTACTTGATCAGCCGGTTGTAATAAAACAAAATTAAACCAGACAAGAGTTTCTTACTCCCCTCTATCTCATGGCAATGCAGAAAAACCCTAAAGCCTGTACCCTGACATACATTTTATTTAAAGCTTCCTCTATTCTCATTGTTTCATTCTAGCATAGGGATAAATAGTGCTGCACCTTAAGATGGGCTTTATCCATTTTATAGATAGAACAAAGTATAACATACAACACTTCTGTTTCTGTTTTGTGGCTTCAGGTTTTCTTCCTCCCATCTTCCATCCTTAGTAAAACCTATGCTCACAAAATAATAATTAGATTGCTAAATAGTTTTGACCAGGTTTTTCAGAAACCTCTTTCCTAAATTGTCTTGTTACAAAAGGCCTTTCCAGTTTAGAGCTTACCAGAAAATCTGCATTCTTTTGACCATGTTCCTTTAGTGTAAGAGCTGTTGAGAAGTCAAGAGTGTATGCCTGGAAAGCATCCACTGAATAAAGCTAGTCCAAACATCAGTGTGTTCAGTTTAAGCAGAATCCCCATCCTAGCCCTGAGAACTGTTCAAGCTGAAACCAATACCATTAGCTTTCACAGCTCCAGCATTTTTTAGCAACTACCTCTTTCACAGCTCTCAGTAGTGCCAACAAGCACAGAATGAGTTTTTAAGGCAGTTGGGGAGAAGAATTAGCAATAGGTGGATCTATAGAAGTTAAATCTGTCCCAGGTTTAAAAAATAGAGAAATTCTGAAAACTTGAAAAAGCCTTTAAAGCATTTCAGAACTATTCCAACAATGGCATATTTACCTAGGGGTAAGCTGAAAAGCGTGTGCTTTTCAATTCACATAAAGCTTTTCACTCATGTTTTAAAGGAAGCCCGTGCATTTGCGTCAGCTCCCCTTATGCAGTCAGCTCTGGGCCTCACATCTTCATTTCCATGTCCATAGTTTCCAATGCCATAGTTATGGAAGACATATCAGCCCCTAAGAAAGAAATTAATGGCTGAGTGTTACAAGGTCTATGTGGCAAACCATCTACACACTTGGATTTCCACAGCCTGACTTCCTTTAGAATAGTTAGACTTCGGGCAGCATGGATGCTCTGGTGCTTCTGTAGGCAGCACTGGTGTGGGGCAGGTACAGCCTGTGCTCCCTGTCACAAGAGAAAAGGAGAAGTGCTGCTGCATTCAGGCTCCAGCACTATTCGTTTGTGCAGTAAGGATTGTTTTCACCCGTGGAATCTCCTCTATTTGCATTGAGTCATTTATCTTCAATACAGTTTAGATAACCTTCTCAAACTGTCGAAAGTGGGTGTAAATCTATGACTGTTGTGGCATAAGAATGATTGATAATCATTTAATTATGCTGTTTGCAACAATCTTCACAGCAAAAGCCTCCTTGCAATCAGCACAGTAGAAATACATTCCTCCAAAATTAGTATCCTTAAAAGCAGGATATAAAAATCAGTGTAAAGCAACTATTAATGTGGAATCTATTATATCACTAAGCCTCTCAGAGCCTGTTCTGCTGCATCAGAGAAATCAGGACTTTCTTATGAGCAAAGACAAAGTTCATGAAACAGAGAGTGCTTGGTCTTGGGTTATATTTATCTTCAGTAGCATCAGGTAGTTTCCATCAACCCTTTCAGTCTTCAGGCTGTAGCCTGAGAGTATGTCAGAAGTTGCTCTTTGGTTACAATCAATTCACCGCTTCTGAGTTTTTCCCAGGACCAAACACTTAATCTGTAACCCAAAGTAAGAGTCTCATTTTGATGGTAAAATAGAATCTGGTGGGGCTAGAGTACTAATATACTTGTCTACACATGTCCACATCAGTCTGCAAAATAAATACTGTGTGACAACATCAGGGGATTTGTAGATAATATTGGCCTTTTCAGTTTTACCTTTTCATTTTCTTATGTTCCTGAAATTATCGATGACATACCAAAAGGCTGTTTCATTTCTTATTAGTAGAAAAGCAGCAAGAAAGTGTAATTAAGAATCTGTAACTTGGATAATTTTCCTTTCAAGCAGGAATAGCTTACAACAGCGAAATAATTTTCCCAGTATGGACTGCAGATGAGTGATAACCAAGCAAGGAGTTAGTTATAAAGACAGGTAAGCTATATTTCCATGCAAAGCTTAGTCAAGCTAAGGTATCACTGCCACCAAGCCAGAGGTCTCCCCTTCTCCACATTTATGTTAGCTCCATTTTACAGTTCCGCTTCTCCTTTTCACAAGCTCCAGCTCTCAATAAAGCTTTCCTGAAGCTCTTTCAATTCACAGTGCAGAAAAAAAACCCTTCATTTTTGTTTCTCTGTTTGTTTTTTTCTGTACTGTCCTTTTGCAAGATAATTTAATTGAATTAGCTCACAGTGAAGTCCAAAATTGATGCAAAGTATGCAGCAGCAGCAGCATGTGGTCAGCTGGGGGAAGGAAAAACGAGGAAAGAGAGAGAGTGGAGTGCCACTGTCATACACTGGCCAGGATGAGCAGAGGAATCTACTCATCCTGCCCCAGGCAACCTTCTTCTTAAAGTTATGCAGAAGCCATGTAAGGCTTACAAAATGGAAACCGAATACTGCTTCTAACCAAAACCACCATTGCACTATCCCAAAAAGAGGGAGAAGAGGCTAGATATTAAGCTGGGAGTGTAAAAAATTCAGTGGTTCAGACTCCTCTTTAGAGCAATTTTACACAGGTGAGCAGAATTAGGACAGGATAATTTTTGCCATCTGATTCAAAGTGTGCTGAATAATACAAAGAATGTGATATGATGTGCCAGAACACTGTAGAATGAAATGTCATATGATGTCACCAAATATAAATCAGCACAGAGGGGTTTCATCTCAATTTGTACCTCTGCAAGATTCAATCTCCCAGCAGTTAATGAACAGATACTTGCCATGTTTGGGACAATTTAAATAATTTTAAATATTTCAGCTTATGGCCTCCTACCAGAAAAGAAATCACAGAGGTAGGACAACAGAATTTTTGTTTATCTTAAAAGGCCTTGTCCAAAAAAATAAAAATAAGTAAATATATATCTTTGTTGTAGTGAGCTTATACTTACATGTTGTACAAAAATATATTTGTTATGTGAAATGTATCTCTTGGTTCTTAAAATATATTGAAAAAACATTGTTTCTCCAACACAAGGTTGCCTCATTTAGTGACTTATTTGCAATATTGGACTTAAATTAGGCTTGTTTATGTGCTTTAATTTTGTTCAGTCTGTGAAGCAGTGAGTAATAATTTGTTGGCACTGAATTTCCATACAAATATGAGAAGTACCAAAGTGTGCTTAAGCAACTTTTGTAGAGCATGTGCTGTTTGGATTTTTCTTTTCCTATGCCAGGAGCTCACCACATTCACATCACTGTATGAATGTATGTTTCCAGTACCAGTAAATGGAGACATATCCACCTTTAAGGTAAAGGAGCTCTTCATTCTTATTTAATTTTCTCGTGAAACTGCAGCGAGTGGGAAGGGGGAGTTTCGTAGTGCTGCTAGTCCTGCCAGGAAAAGAGTATGAGTTCCTATTGAAGTACTCAAGCCTAATCCAAACACTGGCTCTTCCCCCAGTGAATCCTGAGAAAATACTGCTATCTCCTATATGTACTGCTATCATTGGAACATACCTCTTCACATACCATGTGAGCCACAGGCTTACTAGGACCCTGCTGAACTCCCTCGTGCTTTCAGATGCTTAGGTACCCCGTAGGTACACACACCATAGGCTTAGAGTAGCTGGGGTGGGTCCTGGAACAAATAGTGCCAGATTGTGAGAAAGTGATAAGAGAGAAAAAAAGAAAATAGCCAAGGAGCACTTATTTGACTTCCCTGCCTTCCCACACACACGAGTATTGATGCAACTCTGTAAGATGAAAAAATGGGGAGTACTTTCCCACCTACTGCTACCTTTTTCTCTGATCTGCCTCACCAAAAAAAAAAAAAGTTGAAAATCTAGTTTCCAAGGGTATTGAATCAAAGACATCAAGATGTATTAGTTTGAATTAGTTAGAGGAATGAATCTGAAGTATTTAGAGAACATTCAACAGTCATGTGGGCAGTCTCAGAAATACAGTGGCAGTATTTCACTTAGTTCACTTCAAAAGATGCTCAGATGAGGATTCAATGCGCTTTAGCTAATACACTTTAAATTTACACCTCAAATAAATTTGATTACCAGGTAGACAAGTTCTTAATTGGCCATAAAATCCTTTAAACCCTCTTTTTTCTGAAATCATTGTGGTACTGCACAAAAGCTGACAATGGGACTCAGAAGTGTGGGCAGCACTGTCTAAAGAATTTTCTGCTGGACAGAACTGAGTGGGGTGCCCAAAGCATATTCAGGATTGATGGGGTCAGTGCAAAACATCTTGCTACCCAGGCTCCCACAAATACCTGCTGCTGTGTGCAGGTAGCGATACCTCACCACCGCACGTTCACACTCTTGTGACTCCTGGTATCCTCAGCTAGTCCCATGTTGATCCTGAAGACCTTTCTGTCTGGAATCCCCTCGGTGCTGTTTCACACCTACACTGCCCTTGCATATCCATAGATCCTCCTGCAGCCTTTAGCCCTGTAACATTCATATCTACTTCTGTCTTCCTCTCCTCTGACCCACCAGTGTTTCCCCAGTGTGCTGCTGCTCAGAGGAATCTCTATGTCCTCAGGCCCTCAAACACCTACTTGATAGATAAGTATTTAATGTACTTTATGAAGTGTTGAAATAAATGGCAAGCGACAGATAAAATGTTGAAAATAACATGCTACTTCAACACTGTATGCTTCATCAGCTTTTTATTTCAACACTTTACACTCAAAGTGTGAATATGATATGGTTTATCAAGGGCATTTATCTTTGGGTTATGTTAGCATGGAGGATTGCGGCATAAAACATCCATGTTGCTCACAGTTACAACATGCTGAATATTCAATGCACAATTTGAAAAATTTGTTAAACCCTGTTTACTTTCATGGTCTTTTTTTAACCACGGATGTATTGTGAGCATTTGTGAGTCAGCCAGCAACCAAAGGTCCTTCCTTCTCTTAAAATAAATAGCAATACAAACTGACTGACTTCAGAAGTCTTGGTGACTGCTAAGTATGAAACTGTTTTATGCGGAAAAGCTGAAAGGTAGAAAAGCTGAAAGAAGATCCAAAGTCAGTTTCCAAGTACAACAGCTGAACTAGATATTTTCAGCACACTGTTTAGTCAGTGCAAAACTTTTTTTGTGAATTGTTAATCAGTAGAATTTGTATCACAGTAGCAGCCGACAAAATTCTGTGTTCCATCACCCCAGGCATCAGAGTGCAGAGGACTCAAACACTTTGCCAAATAAAATGCCATAAAAATATCCCTTTTTTTAATATTTTCTTTAACCTGCTTGTCAGTTATTTCTCATCATTTATAAATATCACAAGAATACAGTCCACAGACAATGCACGAGCTATGTTTGCTCTCTACGTATATTATTAGTGCATATATACAATAATAAACGGTGATTACTGTTAGTCCAATGTGCAGAGCCATCTGAGTCATCTGTTTTTGTTGCAATTCCCACAAGTNTGTGATTACTGTTAGTCCAATGTAATGGACTACATGTCCATTGTATGGATGTAGTAGAGCCATCTGAGTCATCCGTTTTTGTTGCAATTCCCACAAGTGCATAAATATAATTTCTACCTGGCAGCGCATTAGAAGATGCAATAACCTCTGACAGGCATCAATACTGTTACTGAAAAAACCTTTACTTGCTCACAAGGAAGTTTCTTCAAAAATGCTAAATAAAAGTGAATTGTTTCTCCCAACACAATTACACCTGTCCCTCTCTTTCAGTGCCTTGTAGGAAAAACTTTGATCACACCTTCATAACGGTGCAGGAAGACAGAGGATGTGGTAGAAGTGGCCCAAGGAAATAAAGAACTTGAAAGCACTGTGAGTTTCCTCTGGGACAGTTTTATTTGCCTAAGAAAACAAATACATGAAACCTGATTTTTCTAAAAGCTGCTGCTTGATTTAACACTTATATTTATTTGACCATAATGCCACTAATTTGTTTGGCATAGCTGAACTAATTTGTGAGCTTTTTGAATATTTGAAATATCTCTTTGCACCAATATGCTTGCTTTCAGACGCAAAGTCTTCTTTTTTTTTTTTTTAAACCGCTGTGCTCCTTAGTATTTAACAACAGTGACGTATTCCAGGAATCGTATTTTCAATTACGAAATATTAACAATACTGTTAATAATTCTGTGCATCTCAACCATTTTCCTACACATTATTGATATAATCATATAACACAATTGAGCTTATCTGCATGAGGTGATTCAAGCTCCCACAGTGCTGGGTAGACACCACATTTTGCTGAGTTCTGTGTAACATCTGTCAGCAGACACAAAGCTTTACAAGTTGCTGTGAGCGGTGGGAGCTCAGACATGTATCCATGGGGAAAGAAAGAGAAAAGAGATAAGAATATTGTTATTCTCAGAATATGCCAAGTTTGTAGGTTTTAGATTAAAAACAGATTGCAGGATGTGGAGAAAGTGTGATGCTATGGAAAAACTACACATTAAAAAGAGGGCCAGGGTGGTTGAAACTGTGCTGGTAATGGGATGAAAAGTCCCTGTGAGCTTGATCTACAGTTGTTTATCAGATCTATACTACCAAAATAAAACACTTTGAACCTGAATGTGCTTTAAAGGGCTTTGGACAGATATCATTTGAAACAAACAAAAAACTCCCTTCCACCAATGATATATTTTTGCAAATCATTTTCACAGAAAAAAGAACCTGATTTTTCAAACACAGTATCTGAGCAGAGAATATCACCCAGTTGTATAAACAGACAGTTTAGAACACTACAGCAAACTTAAATATACATTTTTAAGACCTAAAGTATAATGTAACTTCTGTGGAACCATATGGGTAATCACTTCATACAACAGCTTGTGATATGCTTCTTGTCCTTAAGAGTTGAAAAGGGCAAACTTTTCCATGAAAAGGCTTTAATTTGAGATTATGTGTTTCTTCTGCAATCACCTTGAGAAGAGCAAAGGAAATGGAATCTCTAGATTACTTTTAATTACTTGTGAGCTATTTTAGAGGAAAGATATGCAATAACTCTGACTTTGGTCTTGTCAGAAAGAAAAAAATTACTAATTATGTATTGTATAAATTGTACTGGACCTGGATAGAGTTAATTTTCTTCAGAGCAGCTCATAGGGGGGTTAGTTTTAGAGTTTTGACCAAAATAATTTTGATAGAATACAAACTTTCAGGCTTTTGCTGATCAGTGCTTGCACGGTGTCAGGTGCTCACTCTGTGTCCCAAAGTGAACAACCTGGAATGCTCTGCAATAGGTTGGGAGAGGGGAAAACTGGGAACATCACCCAGACTAATTGAAGAGATGCTGCATATCATGTAACTTCATTCTCAGCAATGAAAGCGGAAACAGGAGGGCTTAGGAGGCTTAACCATGTTTTTCTCAGGACCTGGCTGGGCATCAGTCTGCTCACGGGAGGTGATGAATGGTTGACTTTGCATCACTTGGTTTGTTTCCTTCTCTCTTCTTCCACTTGTTCTTCATTTATTTTATATTAATACTACTACCACAAGTAGTAGTAATGATTAATAATAATAATAATTGTTGTTGTTGTTGTTGTTGTTGTTGTTGTTGTTGTCTTGACTCCCCAAGTTTTCTTGCTTTTATTTTCCATTTCCTCTTCCCCATGCTGGGAGAGAGGGGACAGGAGGAGGGAGAGTCCAATCAGCTCTGTGGTATTTAGTAGCCTTCTGGGGTGAACCAAGAGCTTATATAGAGAGAGACATAAATTTACGAAGTTTTCATTAATGTTCATGTATTTTCTAGCAGACACCTGAGTAACAGCATGTCCTCAAAATTCAGCTTACAACTCCATCTTTCAATCCCTCTGAATCATCCAAATAAATGCTTTTGTGTCTGTGCAGCAGATTAGTGAAATGTTCCATGTTAAAAAATGTTTTTCCCCTACCTCCTCCCCAAAAAATCTGGCACTGGCACAACACAAGGGGTCAGTAACTGCAAGACAGTACCAGGTGAAGTGAGTACGCAATAAGCAAATTTCATTGCAAAGAACAAAAATTTTAATTATCTTCTAAATGCCTTTTATGATTTCTCTCCTGTGCAGCTGTACATAAGCATCAACCCCTCATCATGTCAAGCTCTCTGCAAATACATATTTCTAAAATTATTTTAGCCTTATCAGACATTCCAGTCCAAAACTCGGAGAGAAAGGTACAAAACACAGAAGACAAGGGATTTATTTCAGTCATAGGGGTGACTAATAGAGCTGGGATAGAAGTTCAATTAGCCTGGTGACAACTTGTCCATTCAACTACCATGAACTGCTAAGAGACCTTCCCTTCCTTTAACTCCCAGAGTTCATTTTTGCTGGCATTCAGCATCACAGAAGACTGAAGGTCAAGTAACCTCTTCAGGTCAGGAAGCTCAATATGAAAATCAGAGAGCATAATGTTCTCGTCAGCAACCTCAGACTTTTATATTCTGGTGGTTTAGGACATGGGTGTTTTCTTTAATTTTTATTTATTTATTTATTTATTGCATCTCTTCTTTATATTCAGAAATACTTGGGAAAAAAGCAAGTAAAATTATGTTTTCTTCATCATTATTTTAAAAGATTGTTTTTCACAAAGGGCTATTAAACCTTTTGATGTAACCAGTAAAGAAAAGCAGGCTTTAAAATATTGAAAAATATATTTTTAGGTGTACTAATGGTTGTTGCATAAAACATTTGTAATTAAGGGTTCTATGATCATAATATTTAAGAAAAACCTGCTGTTAACTGTATAAACTATGTAGTTTTTTCATTGCACATCTAAAGCAAAAGGTGCCAGACTGCTGTTGGTAGCAGTGATGACTTGTTTAGAAAACCAAAAATTTTTTTCTTCAGAAGCTTCTCGTCTTTCTAAATTTGCGTAGTGGCAAAAGAGTATGAAAAGTTTGCAATGAATACTTGTCATCAACAAAAAGAGTTTAGGAACATTGAAATAAAGCTCAGGATTCTCTGACTCTTGAGCTCCATATTTGGCAGACCATTTTTCTTCTCAGAAAAATTTATACTGACAGGGAATTAAAGTCACAAGTACATGATGTGCCAAAAATTTTGCATCCGAAATACTTTCTCCACTGTCTTCTCTGTAACTTGACTTTTGTCCTTTCTGTTTAGAAATGCTTCATAGGGCAGAGCTAGAAAAAGGGAATTTGTGCAGTCAAATAGAAAAAATGCCGGGCGATCAGAGCAGACTTGTTGTGAAGCCATGCATCACACTTAAATGATTCTGAATAAATCATCTGTAAAATTACACCTGTTTATTTACAGGCAGCATGCAACAAAAGGAATAAAAAAAAATTTGAAGTCCTGAGACCGCTTAACCAAATTTTTTGCACAAAGGAACCGGTATGTTTAAAACAAGCTTGCACATTGAATATTAGGGCCTTAAATGGTTGTTATGCAATATTGTAGTTAAGAGAGTATGTCAGTCAGAGCTAAACAGATTTGAAAGCTCTGCAGATTTGAAATAAAATGAATTGGCTGCAAGAGAGGTGACTACTCTTGATCTTTGCATTTGCTCCCATTGAGGTCCTGGAGATCTGAAGCAGTGTATAAAGACTCCTATCAGCTGTCATTAGCTGGCTGTCAATGTTCTCCATACATAGCAGATTTGAGATTAGCTTGGTTATGTTGTTGTCAGAGACTGAAAATAATTTTGGCCTCAAACAGTGATATAAAGTTATAAAGAAGCTACAGCCGCAGAAACTTTCTTGAAGAACTTTGGACTGGAGCTCGAGCTGCTGATTAGATTGAAAGAAACCCATTGTTCAATCAGCTCAGGCTGAGGGGAAGGTATGCCTCCACAATAGGGCAAAGCCTCCAGCTGCCATCCCAGCTGAGTTTGGGGTGGAGGGGCAGAGCACAGCTCACAGAAGCCAGGTTTACACAGACTGCCCCCAACCGAGGGGGGAGGAGGAGGTTTTGAGTGCATGGTGTAACCTCTGGTGACAGGCAACAAACACCCATCCTCCGANGAGCAGCTGGAGAAGATCATCGAGACACCAGTGGGACCCACGGAGCAGTGATATTCTCTTTATTCTGTCCCTGTCACTCTCTTTCTGTCCCCCCCACCAATGCTTTACCTTTCTTTCTTTCCTTCTTTCTTTCTCTCTCTCTTATTTACCATCAAATAAAACCCTTATTACTGTCACTGGCATATGGTCTCATTTGCACCTTAATTGGGGCAGAGGAATTTCTAAAGACCCTCAATAATAATAATAATTGGATCGTAACAGTTGTAAGGCAAGTATTACGCATTTTCCAGAATGTATGTAGCAAGTTTCAAAGTAGTATTTCATAATTTTAAAAAATATGTGAGTTTGAATGGGGGAGAGGTGTTCATTTCCAGTCCTGCAAAAAAGTCCTCTTTCTTTAGTAAGTGAGTGAAAAGACTGAAATATCATTAGAAGCTGATGGTACAAAATGGCATATCTCCATGCACAGTCTTTGACAGAAAGAATGTGGTGGGCTTTTTAAGTTGCATTTCTAAATTTGCAATGACAGGTTGTGCTGGTTTTGGCTAGGATAGAGTTAGCATTCTTCAAAGCAGTCAACATGGGGCTATGTTCTGGATTTGTCTTGAAAACAGGGATGTTTTTCTTATTGCTGAGCAAGGCTTGCACAGCAAGGCCTTTTCTGCACCTCACCCCAGCACCAAGGAAGCTGGAGGTGCACAAGGAGATAGGAGGAGACACAGCTGGGACAGCTGACTCCAACCGATCAGATAGATATTCCAGACAAGATGGTGTCATACTCAGCACATGGAGCTGGGGGAAGAAATTAGAAGGGGGGTACATTTGGAGTGATGACATTGGTAATCTGTCATGGTTTAACCCCAGACCAGAAACCAAGCCCCACATATCTTCTCACTCACTCCCCCAGCAGCAGGATCAGGCAGAGAATTGGAAGGATAAAAGCTAGAAAAAGAATGGGTTGTGTTAAAAACAGTTTAATAGGAGAACTAAAAGCCATATGCACAAATAAAGCAAAAGAAGGAATTAATTCACTGGCAGGTGTTCAGCCATCTCCAGGAGAGCAGGGCCCTGACACACATAGCAGTTACTTGGGAAGATAAATGCCATCACTCAAGACATCACCCCCTTACTCCTTCTTCCTCCCACTTTATATACTGAGCATGATGTCACATGGTCTGAAATATCCCCTTGGTCAGCTGGGGTCCCCTGTCCTGGCTGTGTAACCTCCCAGCTTCTCGCCCGCCCCCAGTCTCCTTGCCAGCATAGCAGTAAAAAAAAGCAGAAAAGGCCTTGAGTCTGTATAAGACCTGCTCATCAATAACAAAAACATCTCTTTATTATCAACCCTGTGTTCAGCACAAATCCAAAACACAGCCCCATACCAGCTACTGTGAAGAAAATTAATTCCATCACAGCCAAAACCAGTACATCTTCCCAAGTCACCACTATCCATGATGGAGCCTGGCTTTCCTGGGGGTGGCTGAACACCTGCCTGACCCTGGGAAGAGGTGAATTAATTCCTTGTTTTGCGCTGCTTGCATGCATGGCTTTTGCTTTACCTATCAAACTGTCCTTATTTCAACCGATGTGTTTTCTCTGTCTTACTCTTCCAGTTCTCTCCCCAATCCTGTTGGTAGGTGAGTGAACGAGGAACTGTGTGGGACTGAGTTGCTGACTGGAGTTAAGCCACAAGGCAGGGATGCACTCTGAATTTACTATTTCCCCCCTAGCTGTTACGAGGCGTGGTTTACATTATTGAACCTTTGGCAGCTGAAGCAAGACTTAAACTGATAATATATATCAATTCACACAGGACAACCAGATTATGTGGATCCTTTTTGAACAGTGATGGGGCAGATTGAGGAAAAAAAAAAGCGTTAAGCAACGCTTAGAAAAGGACTTTGTCAACATCTGGCTATTTTAAACCTTTCTCATAGGAATGATTTCAGATGTCTTGGGTAGTTATTAGGCTCACATCAATCAGAAACGTCTCAAATGGTAAGTAGGACCAAAAATAACCAAGAGATGATCAGATACAAGTTTTCTCATAGTTCAGGAACCAGTTTTCTCACAACAAAAGAAGGTCCTAAGACAATTTGGTGTGAGGAGAGAGAGAAGTGAAGCCACTCACTTCAGAGGATAAATACTGAAACTTAGAAGGTTGAGAAGAAAAGCAGTTAACAGATGCTGATACACCTGAGGGGCTAACACTGTTGCAGGACATCTACTGAATTACCTGCTATGACATACAGTGACATAAGGGATGGAAGAAGGAACACTGCTGCTTGTGAAAAACCCTGCCCCAAAATTTGCCATGCCCTTTAGGCCCAGCTACATGGGTCTCCCATGCAACATCCCTTTGCAACATCTGTAGAATACACATATTCCTGAAAGAAATTAGTACATGGTCCTTTCTTTTTTATTCTCTTTTTTTTTTATTTTTTTCACACTTCTATATGCGAGCCTTTTCCAGAAAAGAATATATATCAAAGAGCACAAGTCTAAAAAGGCCTATATTTTATGTAGACAGCTAATGCCATATGAACAGAACTGCAGGGCTGGTGAAAATGGGAAGGCATTTTCTTTTTATTTCATATCTACAGTAAATTGATTACATTCCAAGCCCATCCCCACGGATTGAAGCAGCATTTGTCTGTATCGTAAAACCAGCAAACATCAGAACTAGGGTAAAGAATCCTGCAATGATGCATGATATCCTAATCCATCTGGTACACAAGTGTCTTTCAAATTCCCCTATATGAGATTCACCAGGAGGAGAGGTTCTGTGTTTTCACTGTTTAAAACCCACTGGCGGAGGTTGAGGGGAAGGGGGGAGGGAGGGCTTCACTTGCCAAATTCCACTCCACTAGAAGTATAAAAAAAGATAGTGAAGTTAATTCAAATACAGTAGCTGTCTAGTACTGAATGTCTGAAGAAGGAGAAGATCCCAAAGGATACTATTCCCTTCCATCTGTGTTGAGAAGTTAAATCATTTATTCAGAGGATGAGGTTATCCATCAGTTTTGTCCATTTCTCATGTTTTCATCACAGAATATCTTTTCGCACAAGAGAGGCTGTATGGGTCACTCCTGCACAGGCCACCTTCCTTTATAAATCCCTGACATAATATCAGTTAATAGACAGCTGAGCACTAGGCACTTTGGTGAATTTCCATGATTTAGCATAGCCTTTTGTATAGTTCATATAGTGTGTGGCTTTTCAATATACTCATTGGGTTTCCTTGGCTTCATATAGAATTTTCCTTTTATCTTCTTCATAGGAAATCTTTTTGCTTAATATTCACATTGTCTCACTTAACACTAATCTTCTTGAATTTCACTTTAAAAGAGTACAAGGCCAGGTTGGATGGGGTTCTGAGCAACTTCTTTGTCTCTCTCTATATCTGGGGGTTTGGAACTAGATGATCTTTAAGATCCCTTCCAATCCAAAGCATTCTATGATTCTGTGAATGCTCAACATCTTTCAAATTGTTCTGATGCCAAATGCCTCCGTTTTTTCTCTCACATAAAGTAACTGCTTCTGGCTCAAAGAGTAATGGTGCCTAGCAGTACACAGACCTGGTGGTTTTGCACTTCAAGAGTTAAAGTTTTTATCAGCTTGTAGTCTCCTCAGTTCCTGTGAAGAACACCTTTTATTCTCATTTGGAAGAAAACCTCAGCAGTGGTCAGGGTTCCTCTGTGCACACAGGATACTTGCATATTCTTTGACTTCACAGATGCCACGTTTCACTTGCCCTTTCTATTTCTTCTTTTTCATGTTGCAGCCACTTCATCTTCTTGGCATTTATTATGAGTCAAAGTTGACCAAACCAATCTTCCAAGGTTAATTATTAATTTGATTCATCAATAATTCAAGCATTTTTTTCAGCTATGTGATGTCATCTGTGTTAGTTAAGGACCTTAACTTTAGATTATCTCAAGTCATGCCCTCTACCTCATTTATCATTCTTACTGTCTAGTTTAAGAATATGATGAAAAGCTGTAGTGATTCTATGCTTCCTTATATTATATCAAGCTTTGGACTTGTTTCATTTTTCTTTTTTTTTTTTACAATGCTGCAAGAGTCTTCAAACACAACTTTGATACTTGCAAGTATGTTATCTGAATGCCATGTGACTTTGCAGCTTTCCACATTGTTTCCAACCAAGCTGAAACAAAAGTCAGTGAAAAGGACAAACATCATTATTGGCTTCTTGCTTCCTTCAGCAGCCAGCAGAGTATGCATACCCAGAATGCAGCTTCAGTCTAGTTTGAAGCTGCCCTAGCTGTCCTCCCCTTTTACTCTTTAAAATGGCTTCTACCTGCAAATGATTGTGCTCATCATGACTTTCCTGATTTGCATCTCAGCAGAATCTTTTTACCAAGTCAATTCAACTATTAATGGTAGTCATTTCTTTCATATCTCTTGTTCTCCTCATACATAATTCCACCAAAACTGACTGTAGAGTCACAATGCTCCTAGCATTTTCTTTAGCATCAAACTTTTCTTTAGGCACTGTGGTTATTCTCAGCTCAACCATTTTGTACATTATTTCAATTTTTCATTATTCACAAAATCATAGAATGGGTCAGGTTGGGAAGGACCACAGAGGTTCATCTGGTCCAACCTCCCTGCTCGAGCAGGGTCACTCAAGAGCACACAGCACAGGGTTGCATCCACACAGTTCTAGAATATCTCCAGTGAGGGAGACTCCATAACCTCTCAGGGCAATCTGTTCCAGAGCTCAGTCACTGCATAGTAAAGAGGTTCTTCCTCACATTCAGGTGGAACTTCTTGAGCGTCAGTTTCTGCCTGTTGCCTGTTGTCCTATTGCTTGGCACCACCAAGAAGAACCTGGATCCATCCTCTTGACACACTCCCTTTACATATTTATACACATTAATGAGGCCCCCTCTCAGCTGTCTCTTCTCAAGCCTAAAAAGGTCCAAGTCCCCCAGTACTTCCTCATAAGAGAGATGCTCCCGTCTCTTAATCACCTTTGTCTGTGTGATCCTTGAATATCAACCAGCTCTCTGGGACCCCTCTTAAAGTACAGGCACTTTACAGAAGTATTTAATTGTGTCAATATCTCAGCAGGTGTTCATATGGATCCCCCATAGTGCTCTCTTGTGGTTATGTCTTAGGCTGCTTCTTACTCCTCAAGATCTTCCTTTGCTACAGTTGTTCCCTTCCCACACCTCACCTCTTTTGAGACTGGCCCTGACCGCTTTCCCCTTCCCCTAGTTTAAAGTTCTAGATTCCTGATCTCTTTAAATTTTCTTTCTTTTTACCAGTCTCATTTTAGAAATGCCTTCATTCTTTACAATGATGTCATCATACTTGCAGCTTTTCTCAGAGCTATGATTTCTTTCTGTATCTTAATCTTTGTAAAGCTTATCCAGCTATTCCTGTCCTTAGACCTTCTAATAATTTCCTTTCCTGTATTTAGTTTTGCTTCCCTGAATATTTCTTGTCCGGTCTGTAATGAGATTTCTTCATCAACACAAATTAATGGACTGAAAAAATGTCTGAACGGCACCTTGACTGCCTTCCTGATAGAACTTTCCTTTCATCAAAATTGAATTTATTTTCAACTACAACCAATTTTGGAATCTCAGAGTTGGGGGGCTTTTTCACTTAACCCTCTCTCCCACAGAGCTTTCATGAACAATGGCATTTTCAACTCTCCTATTTTTAACAGCCAGTGCCTTTACTAATAATAAAGTGCTCTCTCTTCCTTTTAGTGTGGGTAGATGTTGAATTCCATAAAGCCTTCTGATGTCTTTAGGAGAAATCCACCTGCAGCCTGTAATCAAACTGTGCATCTCAAGGCAATTCTGAACTTTGCCCTCGACAATATGAGAGAAAGAAATGACTGAGCGGGGACGCAGTAGTGTTACCAAGAATTACACTGGTTTTAGTATTTATGTAAAGCAATTGAATAACATCCTTTTTAAAAAAAGTAACACTCCCTTTTGAAAATTTTTAACTACCTGCACTGACAAACTTTCCTCTCTTCTGTTAAAATAAGATCCTAATCATCCATAAGGGACAATTGAAATAATAACAAGTTACCAATTTGCAAGAATTGCTTTTGTAATATGATGATTTCACCATTAAAATAATTATGTTTTTTAAAATTATTAGCCCTCACAGTCACTATTTAAAAGCAAACTATGTCTATTGTTCTTGAATTTCTGATCAGTTTTGTCTCATGTAATGGGTGGGTTGCTATCAGATGTTTGGCAGACTACAATGCAAATTAAGTTTTCTAGTCTATGGAAATATCCATTAACCATACACATTTCCAAACTTCAAAAGGCAAGCTTGAAAATTACAGTTGATTAGACTCTTTGTTGTGAATCATAGAACAAAAGCTGAAAATCCCGCTCTGCTTTTCATTTATTATATCAAACAATGATGCAATTCTATCATTGTATAGCATAAAAGGTGTGTTCACGTTTGAAGAACACAGTGTCCATAAGGTTTAATCTGCAGTTTTATGTTCAGAGAGGTTTGTAAATCGATTCTTCACTAGATGCCGTAACTCTTGTCGATTGAAGATAAATGGCTGAATTCCAAGAGAATACAAGACAAAGAAAACCATTAGCCTTGAAAATTCATAAACAAAGTAAAGAATATTATTCACTCCTTGTTCTTGTAAAATAGTACCCAGGTTTCAAACAATACAAAGGAAGCTCACTTAAATCATTGCAATTATTTAGTCAAAATGAGTTTGTTTATGAAAAAAGATACCAAAAGAAAAAAGGTTGGTTTCTTTATAAGAAGTAAAAAGAGGGAGAAGAGGCAAGAGAAAACTTTGTTGTAATCCCAACAGCTATGTTAATAGCTATAGCTTTGTTTTCACCCTTTTTTCTTTTATTATCTCATTCTTGCTGACCTATTTCTTCTCTGAAAAAAGAGTGTCTGAAACACATTGAATGCTTCTAGGTCAGAGGTTCCCAGCGTCTGTGCACCATGGTGACAGTCTCAGGAGATTTCCAACCAGTAAGAGTTTTCACAAATCTCTCATGAAAACCCTCAGGTTACTGGAGGCTAGAAAGGTTTGGGCTTGGTGTGGGGTTTATTTTGCACTATATGCATTTGTCTTCAGCCTTTGTGAATTTGCGATTCCCTGGATCACTTGGCTGCCTAGTCTCACAAATTAAAATATATTTTACTTTTCTTTCTGTGACATTAAAAATGCATTGCAATGAATAATATAGTAGGGCTGTGTATAAAACTAAAGCTTCTGCATTCCTTTTAAATGTTTGTTCTTTAACAGAGATTCTCTGAGGGAAACTTATTGAAAGGATGAACAGTAATTTAATTTTTTATCATAAGCATTAGTGGAAAATAAAGGACAAAAGTACTTTGCAGGGATGAAGAAAGGGAAAAGATATTTATCATGGGAAAATACAGCATCCAGGCTGAATCACTGGCAGTGCACATTCTTTTCCTGTTCAAAGAGTGGCAATAAGGAGATTAATATTTAGAGTCTAGACTCTCTTCCTATTTGTGTCGTAAGCAGCAAGTACTAAAGTAAATTACCTTGAAAGTGTGCTTTAAAAAAGTATGTAGTCAACAGATGAAAGCAAAACTTTCATAAGAAATCATTTTTAAATTTTGAGAAGAAATTCAGTAACTACTGGTTTTTCCCAAAAATGTTCTGGAGGAATGTTAAAAGTAATAGCAGGTCAAATCATCAACTCATACATATCAGTATTTCTGATATAAGGAAGACCTGCACTTTTGGAAGATATGTAATGAGAACTGTTTCAGGAATTCGCCCAATGTTCACAGATTTGAAGTATCATGCCACATCACTGCAATTTCAGGGAGAAAATTTAAATGCTGCTCTAAGATGCAGTAATTATTGAAATTAAGACACATGTAAGACACACATATATATATTAACACCATTTGTTATGTTCTTATTCACCCATGCACAACTTTTTCTGATGTCAGTATGAACACCTACATAACAAGGAACAGATCCTTGTAAACTGCCAAAAAAAATCAAAAAAAGGTAAAATCAGTGATGATCTTCCCCCTTCCCCCCAAAAAATATCAGCTGATAATTTGAAGTCTAAAATTAAAGAATCAAAATATTAAGTATTTCATTTTCTCTGCAGATACCTCATACTTCAATTGACATCCTTTATAAAAGCCAAAAGACGGTTGGTTTCAGTAGGTCAAAAGGATCTACTGAGGGACACACTCCAATTCCATTTCTCCATGACTAGTGCTATCCAGCTTTGCAATTTTTTTGCATAAAAGGAAAATAAGCTTTTTCTTCAGGACAATCTCAGACCGAGGTCAAAGATGTTTTGATTTTTTGCTGAGCTATGCAGAATATCCACCAATAATATTGTATACAATAAATTGTGAATAAAATACTGTAGTGCTCCTTTAAAAATCCCATCTGTAATAGTGAATTACTGGTGACTGCTGTGTATCAGTTTTTCACAGTTGTAAGAGCCACACATCTTTCTTTCTCTCTCTTTCTCTCTCTCTCTCTCTTTCCCTCACACAACACAGAGACATGGATAAGAGAAAAATAACTTTCCTGTTACAAATTAAAATAACTGTTTTGCCTGGCACTATATGTCAAAAACATGACTATTCTCTAGCAATTTGCCAAAACTTGATAATGCTAAAATAATATCTTGCACATATTATCCGGAGACTGGGAAGAGAACTGAATTCCAGAAGAAATCTTTCATGTAGAGGCCTTGACACAAGAATACTACCTCAGAACAAGAATATCTTCTAAAATGGGTATTCCCGTGTGAATTGCTTCCAAAATCCATGTTAATCTATATAGAAAGAGCCATTTTCAAGCTCAATGTCCTGTCACAAAGTGTTAATTTTTTTTTTTTTTTTGTCCTTGGTATTATTCTAAGGACAATTATCTCATTGTTCAGTAGAAATTGTAGAATGAAAATTGTATAGCATTCAAAGGCAAAAAGCATCAGTATTTAGTGCATGCCTTTTGTCACGCTTCTCACGGCAAAATCACAAATCAAATGTAAAAAATGACAATGGCCCCACCAAACTTGCAGCATTCTGCACTTCAGTTTACCAGGTCTGCACCAGCTGCAGGTTAAAAACAGCATGGCTGAGTCAGTCATGGAAAAGGTTTTGCTATCAAGGCCATCTAGTCCACTCCACAATATGGGGATGTCTCTCAGCCACATGCAAAGGGATGGGAGATTGATAGGGCAGACTTAGCTATGCATGAGTAGGAGAGAATGAAGGCTTCAGAACACCAAATCTTTCTACACAGCACATGTCAGCTATATTACTGACATTTTTTGTGCAGCTTCCTGATATTTTGATGATCCTCAGCTTGTAATTTAGACTATTGAAACCTTGGTTTGAGAGGCAATGGGAAGGCAAGGATTCACTATTTCTCTTTCTCAGAAGAAAGGATGTGCCCAAAATAGAGGATTTGGTTTTAGACACATCTTTTTCTCATGCAATCTAATTTAACCACTGAATCAAAGGCTGATACAGAAAGGTTTTTATCCTGAAACCACTGGTATGGTTGCCTATGTCTTCTGTGCACATATGTGCGTTCTGTTTATGTAAATATACACATGTAGTCATGAGTTTTTGAGTACAAGACAAAATAGTCAAAAGTACAGGGTATATTCTACTGATTACGTTTAATACTGTAAGACTAAGTGGAACAGCAGAAGTAGGAAATCTCATGAAAAACTTATTTTCATGTCATGGAACTGAACAAGTCTTCTGGAAAGAAGAAGCTCAAGGAAATGAACAGTTTCACAGTTTTTATTCTTTCTTTAAAAAAAAGTGAAATAAATTTGGGAAGTGAAAGTACAGGTCACAGGAAGAACAGGTGAGGAGCAAAGAGACAGATGGAGTATTGCATTGAGAAATTTCAGGTAAGGCTATTTTGTGAAAGCACTTGAAAGCACTTTGGAAAATAACAGTGGTCTCCAAGGATTCCTGATGGAGAAGTCTCATATTCAGTAATTTGCACTGAAGGTTCTCAAATACAAGCAGCGTCTTGAAATGTCACCTTTTCTCATCTCTAATCTCTCCAGTGGATGTCCAGCTAAGACCCTCGGGACGTCACAGCAACTAAGCTGTTAAACTTTTTGCACCTGAAAGAGTAAACCTTGTCACCTTGAACAGGATTTTCTTCACGGGCATCCAGTGTCCTGTGGATAGGAGTCAGGAGTTTTCTGTTATTGTTGCCCAAAATGTGAAACGCAAGTGTTAAAATTCTGTAATGAAGACAAGCAGCAGGGAAAGTAAGTACCTCCAGAAGGGCGAGGAGCACTGGCAGGTAGTGTTATTTTACAGGTCCAGAACTTGCACGTTGTCCTTCCTCTGACACTGCGACTTTGGGTAAGCAGCCTGACTTGCCTGTAATTTCCTCTTTGTCTTCTCTAAATAAGGAATTATCACACTTTGGTGCCAAAGAGTTTTTAAGATGTGCAATCAATGCATGCACACAGTTTTGAGGATACTACTTTTTGCAGATACTAACATTGATATTTTGATACTCCAAGCTCTGGTTTTATTCTTCTCCTTTGGTACATGCTAGTGACCACTCTGTACATTAGGAGTCCTGAACAGTTCACAGAATCAACATAGAGCAGGACTCTTTGGTAGATAACCCAACTTTGAAGGCAGTATGAAAAAGGGCTAAAGAGTTGTGAAAAGTGATGTGTGGAAGAGGTAGATAATGAATGATTACTGTAAAAAGAAGAATAAGACATCATACCATTAAAGGACAGACTATAACCCACTACTGCAAAGTGCTGTGAAAATCAAAAGTAGAAAGGAATTTGAAGATGAATTATATTTAAGAGAAGTAGGAATTTTAAAGACGAAATCATTTGCTTAGGCATAGCATAAACTGCTGACTGCCTCAAAATGAGATTATGCTGTCTGGAGAAAGCCTGCCTTACACTTACGTTCTTTAACTTTTTTTGCTCTGCCCCTGCCAGGTAGACATGTGATCCTGTGCAAGGTGACCCTTGGCTCTGACCTAGTTGAGCAATTCTTATATTCTCACTGCAGGATTAGCTCCCACTGGACATGAGAATCACAGCACTTTCCCTCTTTTCCCCTCATAGTGGAAGGAAGAAAAAATAATGGGAAAAAGGACATGGCTGCTTGTGACTGCAGGCCTCAAGCCAGTTCAGCAATGCTTCTGGGAAGGGGAGAATGGGATGTGAGGTGGATAAGAGACTGGTGCAGAAGAGGAAGTCCCTACAGACCCTGCATGCATGAGGAGGAAGTAGCACAAAACTGGACCCATCATCTGGGTAACCTATCCTCTTAAGACTCCAAATTGTGGTCTAGGCCTTTAATAACACCCTAATGCCCTGTAGACAAAAACCAATGTTCCTTGAATCCGTTTAGTCACATGGGAAAACAAGCCTGTAGTTCCTAGTGGATATAATAGTGTCAGAGCAGTTAGCTAAAAGTGAAGCTAGCTTTAGAGAGCAAGGGAAAAACGGGTGCCACTGCCGTGTGAATCCTGACCAAGGCTATTGCTAGAAATGTCCATGCTGCCTACAAGCAGTCTTTTAGCTCTGATCTCAAGGGTTATTTTCCTACAACGAGAACAGCATGAGGAAGGAAAATCATAATGCAGGTTCTTGTTCTATCAAAATTTTTTTTAGCACAGGCCTGATGTCTGCAGTGTTTCACAAGCACTAAAGGTACTAAACATTTTTAATGGAATTCAGAACTTTACTGCAGAAGAAAGATTTTTCCCATATGAAATCTATACTGAATGGAAACATTTATAAGTCTAGGAACACCTGGATAAAAAATATCTGAATATTTTTCTCACTTATTCTGTAACAGCTTTTTTCTGACTTCCCCAAATGATATTTTGATGCTGATTTTTTTTTTTTTTTCTTTTCACAGATCATGCTATGCTTTAACACAGGTAACAGAATTTTACACATTGCTTTATACCTCTTATTTTCTCTGGCTATTTTCTCTGATTTGCATAAAAAGGGGGAGAGTAACATGGTTAAACTGCTCGGTAGGTCACTGTTAAGCAGTAAAGTGACTGAATTCAAATCCTGGAATAAGTTCCAGATGGCTGCTTCTTTTAAGTTAGGCAGAGCCGGGCTGAGGCGGTGGCGGGTGGATCGTCCCTTTGTTGGGAGGGATCAGCAGCGCTGATCAACAGCACCACCTCCTGCCCGATGAGCAGCACGGCACCGAGGGGAGCCGCAGGAGTCCCTGTCTTCACTGCCTCGGTCTGTTTAGGCAAAAAAGCATATGCTAAAATTCGTATTTTAGATATTCTTCGTAGCTATTTCTGACATTAACTTCTTATGATTTCGCTGGCAGAAAATGACGTGGTTCAGAAATCTGATGTACTTAGATAAACTCCCAAAACTGGTTTTAAAACGTTGTTCTTACTATTATATATTTCAGCATCTCCAAAGTAAGGAAATAAGGTGCAAATAATGCCATCCTTATGTCCAGATAGATGGATAGATAGATAGATAGATAGACAGATAGATTTGTAGTCAGATATCTAACAAGGCTTTAAAAATACGCTGCAGACAGAGAAGGATGAAAATAAAGAAGTTGTTTATTTCAAAATCTTCCTTAAATCGTGTAAAATCAGTACAGCACAAAAATGACATATGTATGAGACTGAAGGATCATGACTAAACTCCAGTGCTAAGCGCTTCGCTGCGTTCTCTGGAGTAGGGAAGTTCAAAGAACTCCATAATCTGGTAACCACCAAGCAGAACCTTCCACTGGCAATGTTGTTTATATCTGCATATTGAAATTCAGTCATAAATCTGCTTCATATGCATTTCTCTGGTAGAGGCATTCACGTGCATTGAATGACTTACGAAATCTGACTTACGAATCTTTTGAAATCTGTCACATACTGCATTCAGCTCTCACCATAAATTCCCTAGGATAAAGTGGATAATGCCACTGTTTCTCTGCTCTCCCCTTACATTAACTGAAGCATTTCTTATACTCATTGGCACTCTCTGTTTTCTGGCTTTCAATAGAAACATTAATAGAAGTGGAGGTGTATTACCTTATCAGGACTTTCTATTTTCAAATATCCAGTTTGCTCTCACATTGTCTGCTTCCCACATAAAAGCTGACTTGGAAAAGAGAAGACTTTTCTCCCCACAATCAATATCTGAACAAGTGCTATCCAGCAAAAACATCTATAGTCTAGACATTAAAGCAAACCTTTCAGCAGCACATCCTGATTTCTGCTATGTAGCATGACCATGGCAGTTTATTAAAGCATCTCTTTCAGTCTTTGAGATAATGCTTTGTACCATGAATCCCAGACCTTGGAGGCTGTCTTCCCTGCAAGAAAATACATAAGGCAAAGGATCAAGCAAGTGAGAGGTCTGGATTGAGATAGAAAAATGTGACTCAAAACTGCTAATTATCACCTAAGGACCTGTAATCAGGCACTGCAATGAAGAGCCCACAAACCCATCAAAAGGAGGGATGAGCAATAACCAGCCCCAGCAAGACAAGAAAAATAAAGACAGCCTTACAACTTTTCTTAAAGACTTTTGCTTTTAGGGAAAAGCAGAGTGTATGAAAGTCCAGAAACAAAAGCAAATACCATCTTCCCTGTGTGAAGCCAAATAAAGCCCTTCCCAGCAGTGTGGCCTCTTCCTACAGGGTTCCAGAGGTTTTGTTATCCAGCTGAATATGGCTCATTTAGCTATAATGTCTTCACACACACCAGTACCTGCCTCCTTCACCTAAGCTGGAAAAGGAGATGAGGGTCTTAACACCCAAACATGCCACAGCTTTCAGAGCCATAAGAAAGGTGAACGAGGGATGTCCTGGCTTGAAATTACTGCATAAGAGAGTGAAAGGTCTCCCAGTATGCTTTCAGACATTTTCTGGTTGTTTGCAGGCTGTGTTCTGTTTTGCTACACATGCAAATTAAGACTATGATTTTCAGTCATTCCCAGGATTTTTTACACAACAGTAGCAGAATATGGCTCCTCCCCATTATATTTAATGTCATTTCAGTGCATGGCAAAGACATGCGAGTGAACTGTTTAGTATTTTCTTTGCAAGGACAGAGGAGCTAAAGATGGTGATTACAAATCACTCTGGGGCATGCCTATAAACTCCAAGTAATCCATTGAAGGGAGATAATGCTAACATATAATGGGAGCGAGGAGAGCAGTATTCCCATTTCACTGTAATACTAGGAAACATCAATATGCATTGCTCTGCTAATACAATGTGCGTTGTTTAGCAAAGTCAGAACAAGGCAAAAAAGGAACAAGATTAGAAACCCACTAAAGCGTGTCCTGTGCACCGATTGGCTGGAAAACACTTTCGTGCTGCAGCCGAGCAGCTAAAATCCAGAGACTTGTTTCATTACTACCAAACCGGAATGTCAAAATCAGAATTTCTCTCTATCGCTTCAGAGCTAATTCCTACCTCAAATCATGGCTTTGCTAGCATGTACAGTAATCTTTACTTCCTGGAATTTCACAAGCTGTTTTTACTCATAATAATTAAAGTCAAGGATGTTACTAAAGCCCGCTAAAAGCCTCCTATCTCCTAAGAAAACTTTTCTCACCACTAGTCCTCTAATTTCCGAAACTGCTGCACAAAATTCTTGGAGGCGTCTTGCAGCAGGGTGAACATCACCACCCTTGGGCTGACGTGAGCTTGTAGGGACTTTGGCTGTGAAGCAGGTAACAGCTCTTTTGAAACTGCATCCACAATTTCGACTTCTGTAGCCTAGCACAGCTGTGCAAGAGGCTTCTGTTCATGCAGAATTTCAACACTTTCAAAGGAGGAATCCAAACATTCATTTTTTTTCTCCTGTCCTGCAGAAGATAACCAGATATTACACCTGTTAATACCCTCTAATCCTATTTTTAGTCTGCTAAGTGTCATATGCATTTTCTGTGTCCCCACATTGTTTTTCCTTTCACGTATACTTACTGGCACTTTTATTGCCCTTCTTATGTTATAATTTCCAGCCTCTTTGCTCTGAGTACCTGACGAATATTGTTCTATTCTTCTTTCACATAGTGACAATATAGCTCTATGAACCACGTGGGAAAATAAGTTTTTATTTGTTTAAGTTCAGCACTTAACAGGAGTCAAGTAGTCTGGAGTTAGGGGAAATTCACATCTTGAAACGTGGATTGAGTCTATGAAACCATTAAAATTTATTTTCCATTGGAGAATTGTGAGGTTAAGCCATTAACTTTGTGAATTTGCAGAGGTTTCCCAGAAGCTTACTCAAATCTAGTGTTTGTATCATGTTAAATCTATTCTACTTATTACCCTAATAGCATAAATGACCACTCATGCAATGGAGAGTGACAAGATTTTCCTAACAGTGCCTCTGAAAACTCAGGGTCACTTTGAAACTAGGTAACCTAGAGAAACAAGTGTATTAAAACAGTATGAGTTTTGTGAAGCTGGTATTCTCTTAGGGACTTTTCCAGTTATTTGGGTTTATGCATAAGCAGTCAGACAACCCAAAACAACATTTGAGTGGTAAACACAGGGAAGTTTGTCTTTTTGTGGCATGTGTGTTCTTTTGGTTTTGTTTTAACAAGGGCAATAATAACGAAAATAACAGGCACTCTAAAGGACAGTGATGATGGACACAGAAAGTCTAGATTTCCTGTCATCATTTTAAATATTTAAGAAAATAACAAGTCTTTAGCATATTGATTTACTTCTACTACCTTCTTTGGGGGATACCTGGGCACTATACACACTTCCCAAAAAAATTCAAAAACTGCCTACTAGTTGTTCTGTATTCCACCATCCAGGGAATGTTGTGTATCAGCAGGGACCCCTCTCAGCTGGCCTCCAAAGCAGCAGCAACAAAACACAGGAAAACTTCTGCACATAATTAGGCCTTTCTAGCTGTATTTGGGAGGTACAAGACTGTTCTAAATTGAAGAGGCTATACAGTTCTTCACATTCAGGTGCTTCATACTGGAGGTCTGAGGGATACAAAAGGAGTCTACATGCTCAGTCAATGCATTTCTGAGCTGAAATACTTACTTTAGAACTTGTAGCACAGACTTTTTTGTCGTAGAACAAGGGAATGTGAAAAAAGTTTAAAAAATACTTCATCTCATTTATGTATTAGAAATCTCGCCTTAAATTGAGGTCCTGAGAAATGAAAAGATTTGCTCCAGAGTCTTGTGAGGACAATAGGAGCTTTTTTTCCCCATCTACAGAACTTGAGGACTTGAAACTGTAACCAGCCCAGCTGCAAATGTCTGTGAGAACAGAGCTGTAGGTCAATTGTTTCTCGGAAGATCCCATTGATAAAAGAGTGACAGGGAAAAAAAGATAATATGCTTTCAAAAATGTACTTTTTTAAGCCTATCAGTCAATGTCAATTCTTAATCTTTGAAAGACCCAATATTGCAACATTGCAATATCTTCAGCAAGGTGAGTTCAGACAGCAGAATGCTCATCTGAAATTGTCTCAAAGTGCATGCATCTAAAACCACTCAGGTTGCTAGGGTATTTCAATTACATTTATTTTGAAGTAATTATTTCTTTTCTATAGTAATGCAGAGCGCATAATTGTACTTTTGTATCCAACTGTGGCTTAATTGCAGCAATATGTGCTGGTAGCAAAAAAGGGAAGAGAAATTATTGATGGAGTAAAAGGTATTTGCTACACTGCACCTCCCTCAGCATTTTTCTCAGCAAGGTAGAATTAATGAGGGAATGGGTGACCTCTAAATGTGCCTGAACTCCACTATATTCTGAAAGGATCATTGTCCAGAAGGCTGTTTAAGATAATTTCCTTAAAAGGCCATTGGCAAGTGCCTAAAACCTCAATTGATCTTGTTCCAGCAGGAAATATCTTAACTTCCCAGTCTGAGCAACTAAAGATTTGTGAACTTCTTAGCTGCACATGTGGCCCAAACTGCTTAGAAGCGAGAAAAGCAGAGAAAATATTCCCTGCTAAATATAGGGAAAACAAAATCTTGATGATTGCAGATATCAGCAAAACGCTTGGCAGAATGAAAACCTGCCTTTAAATGGATAGTGGTTGAGAGCACTTAGCCAGTGCCAGCCAGGAACATCATACGAGTTCACTTATTGCATATGTTTTGATATGAAAAAACCCCAGAAAATGTCTGAGGCTATTAAAAGATTATCCAGCAGGAGGAGATGAGACGGTCAGTTAAAGAAGATTCCCAAGCACAAAGGAGAGACGAAATGAGTTATTTAGAAAAGAGGTATTTATACCTACTGTGGATCTGTCCATAAGGATTATACAGACTAGGAAAGCAAAGAATCCCAGCGCACAGAGAGGAATTTTTTTTTTTAAAGATGTTTCTTATACTTTGGGCATGTCTGACTGATGCATAATCATAAACATATTTAGGGATGTAACTGCAATGCTAGGGATTGGAGTCCAAGATTTTTGCTTCGTTGACATTTTCAACAGTCCTGTTCAGCTGATACGTGACTATGGGTGTTATCTTTCTGGTAGAGAGTCTTTCAAGTTTTGGTGCCTCCACCAGCCTCTTAGCTGCTACCTAAGTTTATCTTGTGTGCGGAGCACGACACTGTGGTCAAACTGCAGACCCAAAATGGGAACAAAACTTTCTGACATGAGCAGGTGTACGTCTCCCTGTGTCCATCATACCCAGCTGTGCAATGATGAAGGTGTCCTCAGGAGTAAATGGCCTCTCACCATAGGATATGAAGCATCACTTGCAGCAACAACACATCAGAGGCGACTGCATCTGATCCCGTTTAGCTGTCCGGGATCCTGTAAGTATCCATCAGAAGAGCTGGTTTCTTGACTCTACACTTACTCTTTATCTCAAAGACTGTACAGTTGGGATCATTTTAAAAGGCACTTTACCCCCACAAGCATATCCCTCAGGCTTGTGGTTTAGGCACCAGGGGGAACCAGTTCAGACCACACAGACTGGATATGTGAAAATATTTTTCCATCTCCTAAGTGGCTTCCACACTGACTACCGGTGTAAACATCACTACACTACCAAAAGTAAGTGATCCTCCTCGGTGTTTTCTATGAGAAAGGCACATCTTGCTCAACAACCTAACTCCAGGAAAGGATGAAGAGCAAAGAAACGTCAGCATCTCTTGTCTGTTAGGTCATTTTAGTTCTCTGTTTTGAGCTGTTCTGCTTCTTTCCCTCTCCAAAACATAGCTCTCTAGGAGGGACTATCTCTAAAAACTGTGGAAGTGCAAACTAGCTTGTAAGACTTCATCTCAAAGCTCAGGAATGATCCTGCACCATCTTTTTTAGCTGTGCAGTGGTAACCTTACTGATTAGTCTGATTGGGCTGCTGTGGCTTCTGCTCAGCAGCAAACTGCACACAAACAAGTTACTGAAACCCATAAGTCATTTACTAACTCAATGATCATCCAAAGCATGCTGTTCTCACTAACCAGCAGTGTTATAAAACACAGTAACTTCCAAATATCGAAAAGCTATCCAATGCTCGAGGCTGGGGGGAAGAGTGATGTTAGTGTGGATGGATCATGAAACATCGGATCTTACAGCCACATTATTTCAGTTACAATGACTTCTCTCATCTATATTATGTGCTTTTAGACTAAGATACAGCCATTGGACCAGACATGGTTTCCTGCAATGAATTCAGACATAAATTTTAGTAGATTATCTCATCTGGAGCTAACAAGAGACAGAGCCTACAGACTCTTTGCTTCCTTGTAGGACTAATGTCTATTATTCATAAACATTTCCATTTTATTTTCAGTAAGGACAGAACATTTTTTCTCTCTAATGACATGAGTAACAAGCCTCTGAAAAACTGACTCACAGTCAGGATTCCTAATGCAAAAAATTGTCAAAGACCATTATGACCATTTTTAAATTTAGCTTACAGCTTCAGCAGAAGCAAGATGTGAAACAAAATAAAACATACAATAAATAATTATGAATTAAGCAAAAAAAACAGAGGCTTGTGGTAACTAGAAATATTGTTACTAAAGATAAATAATATGCCTGCAGTATGTATAGTTTAAAAACAGAGTTCTGAACCTAAAACTACTTCTAATTTAAATGGATTAATTTTTGAATCTTCAAATAGGTCCCTATTGTTTTGGTTCCATGTGTAAAGCTGCAGGTCTTCTAGCTGTAGCGCAAGTACAGCCAGAAAATTTGCAAAACCTTGGCTTTTGGCCAAAAATATCAAAAATTCTGTGCAAGCATATCCTCTGCTAAGAGATGCCTAAAATATACTAAATATATACTAAAATATACAGTAATAGTTGATGTATTCATTATTTATATAAGGTAAAACAAATTCAACTGCTGGGAATACACCTAGGAAGTTGGAGAGTTAGTTCAAGGTCCTGCTTCAGGGAACAATCAATTATTTATACAAAGTGGAAACAGGCTTGAAAGAGGCTGGAATAATCTGTTTCCATAATACCTGATAAACTGATAATTCTGTCCCTTGGGAAATGGAACATAATTTCAGAATGCAAGCATGTTAACTGTTTGGGACATCTTCTTGAATCATGTTACCACACACAAAATCTCATGAAAAATACTTATTTAAAACTTCAGTGTTATCTACTCCAACCATAATCCTTTATTTGGCTGGAACTGCAGACCCAACATCTAAAATAAACCAAGCAAGCATGCAAGTCCTTCCAACTGGCTCCTAATGGTGACTCACTAAAAAGTGGCTAGAAATCCTGGCATGGCTGGTATCCCTAGGAGCTACAGATGCGTTTTTAAAGGTGTTTAGGCACCTAAAGATGCAGACAAGAATCTGGCAAAGTTTTAACCATTAGGCACCTCTTTGCATCTTTAGGTGCCTAAGTACCCTGAAAAGCTTGGCCCAGTCAGCCACAGACTGCCTTCACTGGCTTTTCTACTGGTTTTATTTATTGTCTTGGACAAAACGGCTACCCATAGCCTTTTCCAGTTACCCTGATTCACTTATTTGAAATAAATTATGGATTTTGCATGCATTACATGTATGACTAGCAGTAAACACTTTGTACAGATCCTGGTTTTATATTAGTGGCCATTGAGCCACCTGCAATTTCTGGAGACTGGAAACATCAGGTGTTTTTCATGTACAGTGATTCGCATTCGCTTCTACTTTGTTGCCGTGCTGGGTGTTGCTTAGCTGCTGCAGCTTTCCCTGGGAGCGCAGTGGGGGCTTCTTGGGACAAGGCAGGGATTCTCTGCCCTCCTGCAGTCCATCTCGGACGCCCCGCACCGCTGCTCCGGCTGCCAGCCTGCAACTTCAGTGATGGCAAAGGAGGTGAGAAGGCTCTCCTCATGACACTGCAAAGGTCTTTATTCCATGCTGCCTCCCCAAAGCCTGAGGCCAGCACACGGGCTGGCCCCCCAAAGGAGAGGAGGAGCTGCTCACAGCCAGCTGCCAGAGGCAGAGAGAAATAGACAGTCACATGGCTTGGAGCCTNGTGCCGCTCTACTTGGCTCATAATCCTGGGTTATCCTTCTTGGAATAATACAGTTGATAAGCAACTTCTGAGATATCTCTTCTTGAATAAGAAAGCCCTGCAAACCATCAATTTTCTCCTTATCTCATGCAACATTTACAAATGCATAGCCCTTCCCATATTAAGAGAGACAAGTACCAACAATAAAATATCATCTCAAGCATGGAACAGGGAAGACTTGGAACAGAAAGTTCAGGAGGTTAACTTTTTTGGTTTGTTTGTTTGCTTTCTGTATTTGACACCTAAAGAAGAAATTAACCTTGTAAGAAAAGGATCTTTGGGCAGATATTAGTGTCTTCTTAAAAAGTCTGACATAACTTACAACTTATACTCAGGATGATATGTGCTTGGTATTTGCTTTGCCCTCTCCCTTCCAGTTTTGCTCTTCCTCTGTGGCAACCAGCACAGTATCGGTCATGCCTGATGAAGACTCAGAGACTCAAGATTTTTCTCTACGGAAGTTAACATGGGTATTATGAACTTTATTTTTTTCCTCTGCCCTTTTCGTTTCTACCAGCAGCAATTCTTTTGCCTCGTCTCAGTGTATCGGGTGACAAAGAAAGTATAGCCATATCAACACTAATGAAACAACAAATTGCATTTTACTGAAGTGCTCTATTTCACAGAGGATCTCGTAATAAAAATGAACCGCAGTTTATAACGTTATGACAGATCGAACATCTCTCTCTGCAGATTAAACATCACTTTCAGTGCATGTCACTTCACTTTCCCCTAAGGTTTACTGGCTTTCGGTACTGATCATGATTGATGCCTTGTTTATATGGAACATTAAACCTGTGCTTTGCCTGTTTCTGGTAAATGAAACCCACTTCTGTTCCAAATGGTAAAACTTAGATCAGTGTTTTACCTTATCCACACCATCACTCCTTGCACAGACCTGATGCTACATATGAAAACCTTGCTTTCTTTCCTCTCTGGACTGCCTAAAATGTGATCATTTCAAAGGCAAAATTCAATGGAATTAATAGTAATTTGATATTGTCGCAGATGATGGCCTGGATTAATAGTCCAGTTAAACATTTAAATGTCTTTGAGCACTCAAGGCACATATGCTTTTTCTTTGACGTCCTCTCAGCTACTCTATTTGCCACATACAGCTGAAGAATTCCTTAAATCCTTCATTAATTTTCAACCTTCACATGTTGTCATGATCCTTTACATTTAATTTCTCTTCTAGAAGGACTGTTGGCTTAGAGGCAGAATGACCTACCATTTGTAAAGGGGGGAAACATAAAAGTGTCTTTTTTTATAAAAAATAATGCTTTTCAGTGGGATCATGCCCCAAGGGTGATTTTATACTGAAGACCGAAAGCTGATTTTTTTTGTATGCCAGGTGATTGCCATGAGCAACCAGTTTTGGCAGACTTGTCAGCTTATCTAGGTGTTGAAATGGTAGGTCATGCTGGATTTCACATCAGATATCCAGTGGCTTAGTTCCATACAGAGGACCTGACTCACATGTTGGTAGGCCACAGCTGTGTTTCTAGATAGTGCAAAGAAACCCAGAGAGAGTTATGCTCTGCATGTCTGTGGAGGCAATGAGGACAAACAACCATATCATAACACTTGAAAAGTTATGCTAGAGAATAAAGTTCTCATTTATGCAAACCACAGCATTTTTCACTAAAGGGACTCAGAGAGACCCATCCTGGAACATTTAATTACCTTGTCATCAGGATCTTTCTTCTACATGCAGAAATTCAGTTCAAAAGGGTCAGAGAATGGAAGTGAATCTGAATAATTTATATACTAAAAAATAAACCAGTGGACTAATCAATCAAATGTGTGGGTTTTTTCTCTGTTTTTATTTGATGTTTGGTTTCATAAGCAATGAGTCAGATCGACTTAGAGAACAAACTTCAAGTTGGGTTTTACTGACATAAATCCAAAGACAGAAGTCTCCAGACTATTCTTTAAGCAGTATCAGATGAGCACTGTTGGAAGTCATCACCCCAGCTGTCGAAATCAGTTGTTTCTTAGAAATTATCAGGCTGATGGCAGAGGAAATAGATTTAACTCCTATCCTAATTTTTGCTGCATCAACCCGATGCAGACGATCAGAGATGTCTTTACACAGAAATGTGAGATTTTCTGTATATTGTTTGTGGCTGATGTTTGTCTCACAAGTGACTTTGAGAAAACGGTCAGGCAGTAAACCTCACCTCTGCTTTGAATTTTCTGCTGAGTTTTGTAGTTCTATGTGCAGTGCACTTTTTTTTTTCCTCAAGCATCATATATAGACAAAACCTCTCCAAATTTTAGGATGACTTTGGCTTTCCACTAAGCTGTGTTGTACCAAAAATCTATGCATAATATATTTGACCTTCCTTTGTTCAACAGTTAATGACTACAGAGAATGTCTTGATTTATCTTCTTTAAACATTCATTATTGGATATAATTGCCATATCTCTTATTTTCATTCCCTTGAGCAGCCCATTTTAATCTCATACCATATGGAAGTGATTGCAAGCCATCAACAGCAAAGGAAAACCTGAGGTAGATTTCCATCGAGATAAAATGCATCTGCTCTAAAATTACTGTAGTAATTTCACTGAAGAATGACATAATTCTGCATTATGTCAATAGCATCAGTGTTTTAGTCTAGGCAAGAAGACATTTGCAGTCCTTTCTATGTAAAGATATTGATCAGATAAAGGTAATGACCACATTTGGTGATGGCTGGCCTAACATGATCCTTTGTTTCGTGCACTGAAATTCAACAGATCAAAATATGTCTTTATCAGGCTGCAAATTCCCTTTTATGTTCCATGATGTCATTATGGTTTGTATTCTGGTCTCATATATTATTTCTCTAAGGTGTTCAAAGTACTTGCTTTCTTGAGGTCCAAGGCTTAATATGTCATTAAATTATAGTCACAGAGTTCTGGTTTTGGCCAGGATAGTCTTGGGACTGGAACTCTAAAACTCTGGAGAGAACTGTGGAAAAAGGACTATTGTGGTTTAGCCCCAGCCAGCAACTAAGTACCGTGCTGTCATTCATTCACTTCCTCCTAATCTTGCAGGTGGAATGAGACCTGGAAAAGGTAAAACTTGCAGACTGAAATAATCACAGTTCAATATTAATATTAATATTATTCATATTGATGATGATGATGATGATGATTATGATAATAATAATAATATACCCAAGAGAAACAAGTGATGCACAGTAAAACTGCTCACTGGCAGTGTACCAGTTCCCAGCCCATCTCTCAGCAATGATCCATGGCTCCCAGCCAAATCCTTCCAGTTTGCACCCTGAGTATGATGCTCTATGATATGGAATATTTTTTTGGCCAGTTCAGGTCATCTGTCCTGCCTGTGCTCCTTCACAGTCTCTTGAGCACCTGCATGCAGGCAGAGCAAGGAAAACTGAAAAGTCCTTAAATAAGGGTATGCTCTACTTAAATAACAACAAAAACCTCAGTGTTTTATTAACATTATTCTCACACTCAACCTAAACCAGAGCACTTTACCAGCTACTAACATTAACTCTATTCCAGTTCAAACCAGGACACACAGCAGAGCCCTTAGCGCTGCATTCTGAGGCTATCTGTTCTATCTTACTGGTCTGCATTCCCAAGGTACAATGTGCATTCCAAAAAAAGGAGTTGACTGGAGCAAACTGTGTGAAGAAAAAGATGGCAGTAATCTCTTACTACCTTTAAGTGCCCTATGTACACAGAACTAGAGGGAAAATAGAAGACAAGAGTGCCTTGACAAATTCTGGCTGACTTTGGACTCACAGCAGCTATAGGGTCAAATTAAATTAAACAGTCCACTAAACTCAGTTTTCATAAATCTGTAGTACCACTTCCTTGAAATACTGTGACAGTCCTTGTGCTAACTTCACTTTCCTCACTTCCCTGTTAGCCAAGAAGCCTGGGCTGAGAAGAGTCTAGACAGAACTCTGGGAAGCAAAGACCTCAGAGAGTGTTTTCAGAATATCATACAGCCAAGGACTCAATAGACATGTTTTGTGGCTAGCAGTGAATGACAAAGAGCATAGGCAAAAAGTGAAATAGAACCAAGCCCAAACCTGAACCTCTCGTCATCCGCTTCACTTACAAGCCTGTTCTCTGACCCCACTGCAACATGGTCCAGACAGCAATCCTGAAGACTGATTTATTTCAGAAGGAATGGCTCCTTAAAATTCGTGACTGGGTGCCAGCCTAGACTTCTTGGCCTAACTGCATCTTTGTATCATGAACTGGCACCACTAAATTGAAAAAAAAAATCCCAAGACTGGTCCAGACTACAGCTGTTCTCCAATAATCACATTATGTCATTGAACCATATTTCTTAGTAAGTCAGTTTTCTGAATCCTTGATTGCTCCATTCAATTTGTTTTAGCAGTTTCTTGAGAGCCTTGGAAGTTATCATAACTACTGACTCTATGGAGTTCAGGGAACCCTACAGGAGACATTTTCATGTATTGCAAATATTTTAATTCACTGTGAAGTAGCTCTGTAAAATATTGACCTTGTTTACTTCTGCAGGGCTGTGTCAGGAATTCTTGAGCTAGGTACCAAGGCAATTAGTATGTCAGATAATCCTTTAATTAGATTAGAGGGTGCAGCTACTGTATGTCAAATACCTATTGGTAAATGAAAAAGTCTGTCTTTGGGTTTCCTAAGTATTTAAGATCTATTTATTTGTCACATAGTTGATTTAAAACTACTTCCAAAGGACTATACTGTTCAAGGGAGTAGTTAGGTAGGTTAATATGACCTGAAAAACCTTGAAACATTTCTGTTTGTTGTGTGAGCCAGGGCAGGGACATATTTCAGATCTAAGGTATTTTCAGGTCTAGGAGACCCATCTCCTGTCATCCTGTAATGGCAACATGCTGAAAAGAGGTAAACATCAGCTCACTGCTAGGCAGCACAAAAGGACAGGGTATATCTTGAAACCTCAGAGATCTATATGCCTGATACCAAAAGGCAACCACTTGTGTAACATCAGGTCCCTGGCTAGGAAGCAGCTTTGATCGGAGTCATTTTATTGACAATTCTATGGTCATTGCTCAGTGTAGTACTTTCCAGATTTTTTCATGGCTCTCTGCCCTCTGAAGTCTGATGGTAATTATTGATGTTATATCCCTTCTTCCAGCACGAAAACCAAACCAGTACTTTGCAAACTATTCTGGCTAGAACATTTTCCTCCCAAAAAGGGGCTTAATAGCATGGAAAGGTCTCTTTTCCTTTTCTAGAAAACTCTAGGCATGTGAGCAATTCAGCTCAATGTCAATTGAATTACACCAAATTCTACTTCAGCTGAACTTTTTTTTGTCATTTTGTCAATGAGGTCTTTCAGTGGCATATAGGTATATACATGTAACATGCCAAATGCTGGATCATGACTCTGGAATATGGAGAATATTAGTATTTATAGAGGCTGTCAAGCACCCTTATGCTTTGCCTTATTTATAAATAAAGTCCCTGTTCCCAGTACTTGATAGTTATATCCTTATTCTGCTATTGAATAAATATAAAGTATATATTTGCATACATATCAAACCTGTGATAATTTTTTATCACAAGAAAGCTGTTGAGAAAAGATTGAGGTTTTCACCAAATGCCTTAGCATTAACCTGATCTCTGTTAATGTCATTCAGTGAAAAGTTTATAGTGACAAACACGGCATTCATGATCTTTACTGTTTAAATGAGCACTTTGAGAGTATAAGCTGTATTGTTGCTTTTAGGGCTTAGTAGCTGAAAAACATTGCCTGCATCTCCCTGAAAATTGCATCCAGTAATGAACTTGTCCATAAAAAGAGCAGAGAACTATTTTGTCGTATGGACATGTTGTTGTTCTTTTTCTTCAATATGAGAGGGCTTAGAGCAGGATGATACATGCCCAGAAGGATAACAAAACCAAAGAGTGAACCACTCACCTTCATATGTTTTAACAGTTTGTATGAAGTAATGAACATGACTACAGAGCTTTTAACTGCCTCAGGCCCTCTCAGAATACATGGAAGTGGGATGTCAGACAGGAAACAGTACTTGATTTTGAAATATGAATGAATTTTCTAACCATCTTGTACCCACCTCACCTATGCATTTCTTACATAGTGCAAAAAATGTTAAAATTCATGGCCTTCTGTGGGCTGAATAGTAATGGAATCTGACAACACAAACCATAAAACAAAGCTTTATTGAGGCATATAGCAGCTCACCCAATTGCTGATAGCAGATACAGGATCATGACTGATGCTATGGTTCTGGTGGATTGCCAGGGACACTTGGTGTCTGGGGCATATGGCAGCAACAGCCAATCCTGCAAACGCCTTCTGAATGCAGTCAAGAGTCGTGCCACTCCTCGGCTCCTCCAAGGATAAAGTGATTTGGGAGAATCATACCTTACGTGAATAATGTGTGTGGCATTCTGTCTGCACTACTGATTCTGGCCGAAGACAGGGTGTCAGCCTAACTCTAAGGCTTGAAAATGCATTTTAAGACTTCTAAACTACGAGCATAATTTTAAAAATTACACAAGCAGTCCTTTTCAGATAACCAGAAGGAAAACTTGGATATTTTCCTCAGTGATGTTTATATTACACTCACCATGCATGGTGATAATATTAACGAAAATAATTGTTATAATAGCTATCTTCCATTCTTGCTCTATTATAAATATGGCTAGAAGAAAATTAATTTTTCATTGGTTTTTTTCTTTTATTCTCTTGACTTCTCTCAGCTTCCTAAAATGATAAATGAAATTGTTTTCAGAAAGAAGTCTCACAGCAGTGACATAGTTGTCCTGTATCCTTCTTTATATAAGGCAGATCTGTTGATCTGCTGTCGTTTAGAAGAGCAAATTTTAAGACAATCATCTAAAAACCTCTCTTCGTTCTTCCAGCCCACCTATAATTACTGCTAATTGCATTGTTTCAGAAATTGATGGAGCATTATAAGAAAGGGAAGCAAAAAAGGGAAACATCTTCACTAAAGCTCTTGGAACAGAGAGTCATACAGGGCGTTTGTGGCAGTGCAATGCTGAGAGCCTGCAGCATGGTCTATTACTCAGGCAACACACTGTCATTTACTTAATTAGTCATATTATCATTATTCTCTATGGTGAGCAGATGTGTTCTATTACTTGAGTGTGGAGGTAAAAGATACATAATCTTTTTTTCCCAAGACCTGAAAGATTTTAAAAGATACTAAAAGATTCAGCACATATGGGTGTTCAAGAGCAAATCTAAGATTTAAAAGATGAACCAGGACTCCAAATAAACTTGTATATCACAACATAAATCCCTGCAATGAAGGTAAAGCTACCTCTAGGGTTAGTTTGCCCACTCCTACCAGCTTTTTTAACTACTATAGCTTTATCAAGCTGCCATTGATCCTTACTTGCAGAAAGTTAGATCCTGGGGCTCCCTATGTTTCCTGTAAATAACTCATTAAACCAGCTCTCAGGGAACTGTTGTTGGTGTCTCTAGAGAGTTGATTTCCATTCCTTGACCTGAGCTTTAAGACCTAGGCAGTGACATACAAAAGAGAAACACCTGCGACTGCTGACCCTATGTGATAATAGGTGTCAGCAGAGCAGCTGAAGAGCATCGAGTACAGAAGTAACAGGATGATTCTGACCAAGTGCTCCTTTTTACAGCATTTCCTATGTTAACAATTATGAAAAAAAAAAAAAATAGTGTATAAATTGGCTAGATTGCAAAAGTACGTGAGTGTGCTTTTTTGTACCAGTTGAGGAAGAAAAATATGAGGTGTGGTTGATGGATGTAATATATTGTATTTCAACTAAGTTAAAAAAATTAGAAAAGTGTTCAGCTGCTTATTTCTTTATCCCTAAAGCACTGGGCTAAATTTAGATTAGAAGGACCATGTTTGATATAAGCACTAATGAAAGGAGCAGTTTTTTGGGGGAGGAATTTTTGTTAAAACACGGAAAATAGATTTAGGTATGTATTCAGCCTCCAAATTACAGTAAGAGGATTTGAGCAAACAATAGTGCTGCATATCACCTGTATGCTATTATACTGTTCATAATCTTTTTAACAAGCTTATTTTAATCAGGAAGTGGTAGAAGCTATTTTAAACAGAGGTATCAAAGCCAAGATGCAGAAGGTTTCATATTTTCAAAACAATACCAAAAACCTTGTTTGTAGTAGTCCATTGCAGCAGAAAATACATGTGCAAGTTTACAGGCTGATTCATTCATAGTTGCATAACTCCATCTTCACCAGTCAATGCTTTCTCCATTTTTGAAAATGCAAAATCAGCACATGTAAATCATGCAAACCTGGGAGCAGTCCGTGGCGATAAGCATCCCAGCCTGGCACAGACACCTGCCCCCAGTGACAACGCACATGAAAAATATTAGGATGGTTATCCTTCCTTCAGGCCTGAAAAACACACACAACCTGGAAGTGTAGGCTTCTGTGGGAGAGTTAAGTAATGTGACATCTGTGTATTTTCAAAGGACTGCATGTTTTCATTTCCCAGCCACCAGTACCGCCACAAAGGCAGTTAAGTAGTACAGCAACAATCTCTTCTTTCAAGAGTCTTGTTATTTAGCTAAAACAAAACAAAACAAAAAACCCTTCCAATTACAGAGATTAAACTCTTATTCTGCTTGTATAGCATTTCCCACCCCAAACCCTGCATAATTGAAATTATCTATCAACATCCTTAAGTCTCACTCACAACAAAAGTAATTATGAAAGACAATGGGGAATGGGTTTTTCTTTTTGTTAGTGCTCTTCGATTTTTTTGCTGTTTTGGAGAGGAAAGCAAGCAGAAAGAACCTTTTCCTCAGTAGCTAGCAGCCCTGGGACAATGGATAATACAGCCCTGAACTGACCAATAATCTGTGGTAAAAAGTCCTATCTGTAGGCTGTGTGCCACATGTACATAGCTATATGGCTTCTGGTAGACTCAGGGCAGAATTCTGCCCGTGAGTGGCTGAGCAGATGTATGTTAGATAGCATTACCTGGTGACATCTGCCATAATAATTAAATCCTGCCTGAAGACTGGCAGGGTCTCCTACCACAGCTGCTCTCATTCTGTTCCTATAGGAAAGCATTCATGAAGAGTAAAAGGTTACCTGATTTCTTTTACAGGTTTTCAGGGGCAAGCAGGTTTCTTTAAGGGCAGTCAAGGTCTATAAAAGCTTTCTTTCATAATTCCATGGTGGACCCTTGTAATTAGTTGCCTAGAAGGCTCCACAGCAGATAGTGGGCATCTGGATCATAAAAGATTAGCTGCTAGTTAAAGCTGGATCCTGGAAGGGGAAGCTTTAGTGAAACAGAGCAGGGAATCCTCAAGAAAATATTCCATCTCTTGTTCCATGTGTAAAGCACAGCTGTAGGAAAAAGCAAGATTGTAAGCCCTTACAGCTAAAAGACATGTTTACTGGAGAGCAAGCCGAAGAAGGTCTTTCTTTAGGTCTTTTGAACTCTTAATTAGCAAGACACATGAAAGGAAATACAGTGATTTTTTCCCTGCTTCAGGTTGTGAGAGGAGGGTCAGTAGTCAGAGAGTGAGGGAAGCGAAGGCTTCTGGTGAAGTGAAAGCTATTGAACTTGATTTCCTAAGAGAAATTTGTAGAGATATATTCTGCATCAGCTTCCCAAGTGGGCTCTTGGCTATTCTATTTCTCTTAAGCAACAAACCCTTTTAAAATGGTATTTTAAAAAATCTATGAATTAGGCCTGCATGGAAATTTTTTTAACAAAGAGCATTCTATTTCTGAAAAAACTGTATCCAGCTCTTCTAGATAACAGGCTTTTAGCCTTTTATCGACTAGCACATATTCTTCTGTAGGACAGACACACTGAATCAGTCTGTCAAGGCTCTTCTTGAGTGCCTCCATCTATAGGGTGTCTTTATTGCATTCATTCATTCATTCATTCATTCATTTATTGCCCAGTTTGTTAAAAATCTTTGTTCAGAAGCTTTTACATGCTTATGGCTAGCTGCAATGGACTTTACCCCTTAACAAAGCAGCTTTTAAATCTCCAGGTTCCTGACTTCAAGTGCTGTTTTCTTCCCTCTTAGTTCTGACCTCTCTGATGTCTCTACCTGGAAACTATGATTACTGAAGCTTTGAGCCAACAAAAAAATATATTATAAGTTTATTTATTACATACATATTATTTACATATGTGTATATATATATATATATATACATATTCAAAGTGTATGTTCAACTGCTATCCAGCAGGTTCTAGAGGACATCAGGAAAAAATTTTAGTTTTAGCTATTAGGTAATCCTAGAGAGCTAGTAACAGATGGTCAGGATGGATGGGGAAAGGAGAGAAGATGAACAATGACTATAGAGCAAAAAGGAAACAAAGGAGATACATAAAGGAATAGACCAGGAAATTTAGAGGAAAAGATATTTAGAGGGAAAGTGAATTGCTCTAGACATCTCTTTTTGCTAACCTAAGTAGTTAGCAAATGGGAGCAGCCTCCACACCATTCCTCAGGGCTCCATATTGGGGCCAGTCCTGTTTAATGTCTTCATCAATGCTCTGAACGAGGGGATCAGGTGCACTGTCAGTTGGTTTGCAGATGATTCCATGTTTGGTGGAAGTGTTGACCTGCTGGGGTAGGAAGGTTCTGCAGAGGGATCTGGACAGGCTGGATCAATGGGCCAAGGCCAATTGCATGAGGTTGAACAAGTGCAGGTGTTGCAGCGCTGGGTGTTGCTTAGCTGCTGCAGCTTTCCCTGGGAGCGCAGCGGGGGCTTCTTGGGACAAGGCAGGGATTCTCTGCCCTCCTGCAGTCCATCTCGGACTCCCCGCACCGCTGCTCCAGCTGCCAGCCTGCAACTTCAGTGATGGCAAAGGAGGTGAGAAGGCTCTCCTCATGGCACTGCAAAGGTCTTTATTCCATGCTGCCTCCCCAAAGCCTGAG
>VZRR01011757.1:1283967-1316205 GCA_013398015.1 Oreocharis arfaki
ACGATACAGAGATTTTTTTGTTATTGTTGAGTGGGGCTAACACAGAACCAAGGCCTTTTCTGCTTTTGGTACTGCCACACTGGTGAGGAAGTTGAGGGTGCAGGCAAGACTGGGGGGAGACACAGCTGGGACGGATGACCGAGGCTGGCCAAAGGGATATTCCAGACCATATGATATCGTGCTCAGTATATATGTAAAGTGAGGGGACATGTTTTGAGTGATGGCAGTTGTCTTCCCAAGTGACTGTGATGTGATAGGGCCCTCCTCTCTTGGAGATGGCTGAACACCTACCTCCTCATTGCAAGTAGTAAATCAAGTTCTTGTTTTCTTTGCTTGTGTGCATGGCTTTTTCTTTCCCTATTGCACTGTTTTTGTCTCAACCCAAGAGTTTTCTACTCCTACCCTTCCAATTCTTTCCCTGATCCCACTGGCAGGTNGGATGACCGAGGCTGGCCAAAGGGATATTCCAGACCATATGATATCGTGCTCAGTATATATGTAAAGTGAGGGGACATGTTTTGAGTGATGGCAGTTGTCTTCCCAAGTGACTGTGATGTGATAGGGCCCTCCTCTCTTGGAGATGGCTGAACACCTACCTCCTCATTGCAAGTAGTAAATCAAGTTCTTGTTTTCTTTGCTTGTGTGCATGGCTTTTTCTTTCCCTATTGCACTGTTTTTGTCTCAACCCAAGAGTTTTCTACTCCTACCCTTCCAATTCTTTCCCTGATCCCACTGGCAGGTGAGTGAGCAAGCAATTGCGTGGGGCTTGGTTTCTAGTCTGGGGTTAAACACCAACAAGGTGCTGGCTGGATATGACCCAGTCATGTCCCTAGGTGGCCAGGAAGGCCATTGACATCTTGGCTTGTATCAGAAATAGTGTGTCCTGGAGGACCAGGGCAGTGAACCCTGTACTCAGCACTGGTGAGGCCCCCCCTCGAATCCTGTGTTCGGTTTTGGGCCCCTCGCTGCAGGAAGGACATTGAGGTGCTGGGGCATGTCCAGAGAAGGGCAACAGAGCTAGGGAAGGGTCTGGAGTGCAAGTCTTATTAAGAGCAGCTGAGGGAACTGGGGTCGTTCAGTCTGGAGAAAAGACGACTCAGGGGTGGCCTTATCACTCTCTACACCTACTTGAAAGGAAGTTGTAGCCAGGTGAGGGCTGGTTTCACAGGTTACAGGTGTCAGGACAAAGCAAGAGGAAATGGTTTCAAGTTGTGCCACAGGAGGCTCAGACTGAATATTAGAAAACATTTCCTCACCAAAAGGGCTGTTGAGCATTGGAACTTGCTGCCCAGGGAAGTGGTAATGTCACCAGCCCTGGAGGGGCTGTTTAAAAGACATGTAGCTGTGGCACTTGGGGGCATGGTTTGGTGGTGTAATTGGCACTGCTGGGTTTATGGTTGAACTTGATGATCCTAAAAGTCTTTTCCAGCCTGAGTCTATGATTTTTGCTGTTCATATCATTATAGACAATGATGTGAGAGAAATAAAGCTGTGACTGGTTGTTTAATGACTCAAGGCTGCAGAAAGTTAGAGCAGAATGGTGGTAACACAGCTGAGGTCCTCTTTCCAGAAAATCCTCACAGCAGGCACTACATACTTGCTTTAGCTCATATTACAGATCCTAGAACTTCATAGAAAGTAGTTAAAAAATACCTATAGCAGGTGCCTGCCTTTCTTTCTTTCCTTCTTTCCTTCTTTCCTTCTTTCTTTCATCATTCTTTCCTTCTTTCTTTCTTTCTTTTTCTATTAAAGGCAAATACAGGATTTCAGAAGCTGGTAGGAATGTTAATAAGCAGAACAGAAGGCATTCAATATTAAAAAAAGCTTGATAATTGTTCTCCTTCACCGGTCTTTGAAAATAAGTGATGTGCACTTTTTTTTGTAATTTGAAAGGTTCTATATACTGGCCTTAGTTCATATTTTGCTTTATTCCCTGAAGTAATGTTTTCTGTATGATAATTTTCTTTCTCTGGGAATATATTTTTTGCCCTGAGGTGCATACTCAATAAGGGACAGACAAGAATTAAAAAGAACAGAAATCTTCAGGCCCTTTGAAAGATAAAAGCAGAAGTTCACCTTTTGGAAGATGCCTGTTATGCTACTTGTTGCTTGTCAGCTGCCTGTAGATGTGTTGTCTTCATCATCATCTGAGCTCACATTTAATTACTTATGAACACTTCAATGTTTATTTATGAAAACACCTAACTCTTTTTTCAGATCTTCTGTTTAAATTGTTTCTTTTCAATTAAGCCTAAGCCAGTGAGTGTTCCAGTATGTTGACCTTCATCTGCCTGTATGAGTGGTAATTAATGCATTAGCATTGCCAGTCACAAGACACCACCACTGTAGGAGCAGAAGCACCGGTGTAGGAGCAGACTTTTCACCCTGAAACAAGATAAGTAGGGTGTTGTTTGTTTGGGATTTTTTCAAATCAGAATAAGAGCAGAAATAAAAGATCTATCATTATTCCCTGAGAGGTGCTAACAGCTATCTTTCCATGCTGTTTTCTTCATTTCCTTTGGTTAGTTGTTTATAATGAAATGATAGTGAAAAATGGCAGCATATGGTGGTGGGCAAGGGAGAGAAAACAGAAGTTAGGAAATGTACTAAGGCAAAAAGAAGTAAAAGTCAAATCTGTGCTGCTGGGTCATTTTCTCTCATCTCTTCTTGAGGTTAATTAACAGTAAAATATGCCTTACGTACATTAATGCGCCCACTGAGTCCCAGAGTAAATGATTCTGTCTTCATCCATTAAATTACTGAAATAGCTTGTGTTTCTTAGCCTTGAATTTTAACCAGAGCTTGTGAAACAGAAAAAAAAAAAAACAACAAATAAATGGAACTTCAAACTGAGCCTCAGAAGAATTTGGGGTCTTCAAACTGTGTGGCTTAGTGTACATGTGAGTGAACAACATAATGAAGTACACTATTTTGACTGCAGCTGGAAAAGGCATTACTTGTATGCCTCTTTTAAATTCTTTGAGAGACCAAATACTGGATACCATAAAAAGTTACTTCCCTGGTCCAGCCTGAAAGAGCAATGGTGCTTTAATTCCCCAGGTCTACAACTTTTGTTTGTGTTATCCGATCCATTTTACTTCCCTTGTAAATATATTCTTGGTCTTACTACAAGAAAAATAAAATGTGTTCTTTTCTTAATTTATTTTAAGGGAGAAAGGAGGAGAACATGGCTTTTAGTCTTAAAGAGTTCTCATTTCTGCTGTTGACACACATGTCAGTAAAAGCAACAGTTTTGTTGCTGGTACAAGAGCTGCTGTGCTTTGACTAGCAGATTACAAATAGTCTTGGCAGAGTCAGTAAACTGTGACAGCAAGAGATTCTAGCTGCAGTAGAGTACAGTTTAGGTAGGATGTAGTGCTAAATGCCTGAGGGATGAAAGAACATGCATTCAAGTTCCCCGCAGAGATTTTGGATTTAGTACATATCCTGTAGTAGAACTAGTGCTGAAAAGGAGCAATCTCCTCAATGCAGTGCAGAGAGTCTGCTCTCTTTTCTCTCTCTCTCTCCTTCCACCAGAAGGCAGATTTTGGATACTTTCTGCAAGAAGGAAACCTAATGTCCTTGCCATAAGTCTACCTATACTTTCTCTCTACAAAAGAGGTTCTTGCTTCAGGACTACTTCCTATTTGTGTAGAGAAAAGTGATGGTCATATTTGTTCACAGAGCATTTATGAAACGCTCTGATATGTATTTGAAACAAAATACTTCGAAGTAAACTTTATTCTATAATCACCTGTTAAACTCATTACTGTCTTATATCTTTCTCTATTTGTATACAGGCATATATACCTGCTATTATCTGGGCATTTGTTTTCTGTACTTCTGGTTACCCTTTTTTAATATTAAGTGCTCAGATAATAATAACTCCTTACTCACCAACACAAAACTCCCATTAATTTTCTTCCCATCCTTTACCTCAGCAGTAACTGGCATTTTGAGACTAAATGTTAAACTGTGTAAAGCAACATATATTATGTTCAACCATGACTGCAGAATTGGGCTTTTGCTCAATAGTATTTTGTGGCTGTGGTGTTAACTCCGGGTAACTGCTCTTATGGAGTCTGACCTGATATATTCAGGTGTCCAAAACCACACCATTTTCTGAGATATTTTGTTTCTTAACAAGAAATAGAACTACTCAATTCCAGTCTCTAAAATATTGAGAATCTGTACTTCTGAAATAGTGGAGGTTTTTGTTTAACACATGAGTGGAGAGGGCTTCCTAGAATTCTTCAAGTTCCTACATGCAGAAATGTTAAGGATTTGCTCCTCAGCTGATGTTAAAATAGAGTAGTCCCAAATGTTCTCAGGACATCTTGAAGATTTTCAGAAAGCAATGATTTTCCATCGTTTTCTCTATGCACTTTCCACCTACATGGCTGAAAAGAGTAGAAATGGATAGAAAGAACTTGGTAAAATTTGTGGGGCAGTGGGGAAGTCTCTGCTGGGCCACAGACTCCCTGTGTCAGCAGAAAGGTACAACAGCAAAAGAGTAACATAGCATCTTTCAAAGAGCTGAGATTGTTGTCATGAGGGAAAAGGGGAAGAAAACCAGGCAGCTTTAATTCCTGTTCACAGATTGTGGACTACCTTACTTATCTTTTTGGCTACTAATATTACTGGTAACACATGGTAGCCTTCAGCATGGTTGCTGCTGTGTTTTTGGAGCATGGTCTATCAAATGCTGTATTGGGGTCCTATGCTATCACTTGATTTAAGCACAATGAATACCAAAGGCATATCTGGAGTTGGTCTGACTGATGTGTCTCCTAGTGGTGTGGCTGGGTAAGATGGAGACGAAAGGTTAGTTTCACTCCGTGCATCTGATGATCTGACTGACACAGATTAAACACAAATTACCATGGGCACAGCTATTGTGATTAGGCCTACGTATAGGGGTGATACCCTCAATTCAGTCTCTAAGTGTCCATCCAGGCTGATTATGGCATTCTACTTCTTTATTTGTGGCATCTAAGGTGTTGTCAAAGGCAAACTGTTTGGTATGTTAACAGTGTTCCTTGCTTTCCCCAGAGAGTCCGCTCAGATAGTCCAGAGCTCTAGAAAGCCTCCTGAATATTAGCTGCTTTATTTCATGTGGTTTTGTCTCCTCTTTCAAAACTGCTTGGTGTCAGTAGCTGCTTGGCATGTGGTTTTAAAACTGTTCCTGTATTAATCACCTGTACAACAAGGAATGTCTCCCTTGGGCTGCTGCATGACACCAGGTAGTCAGTGGACAAGAGGACACAAATCCTGGTTTACTGATCTGGACAACCCAGCTGGAGAAGCGTCACTGCTCTTCATACACACACACACTGCCGTGTGGACTGATGGGCTCAGGTCTCTGCTAATTTGGATATCTCTACGCTGTAACCCTCTGCAGAGTATCCCATGTACTGATACAGCCGATAGCTGCCAGGCAGCTCTGAAGAACTGAGCTGTAACTGCCTTTCTTTAGCGAGAAGAGATCTCTGGCAACATTTTATGAGTCCATAAAACAAGAAAACAAAAACAAACACATGACGGACTTCCTACTTCATTTGGATCTAACTTCATTACTGCTGGTGAACTTGAACTGGAACAAGGCTGATTCCTCTGCTGCCTACACTTTCTTACTTGTGTGAAAAGAATATTTTTGCTGGCCTCAGAAAAAAATTCAGGTAAAATCCTTCTTCCAGTGCTGCTTTAAACAGTACTAGCTCTGAATACCTCACTTACATGTGTCCTTGTACTTTTCAGCAACCACAAAGTGAAGAACAACAACCATGAATTGACTTTAGTACTGCTCTTTTGGCAAGAGAATTTTTTTTCTCATTTTCCATTGATTTTGGGCAATACAATCAAATAAAATCATTTATGCCCAGTGGAGTAATATTTCTCTATTTTCTGTCTTGCTCAGCAGACTGAATTTAGTGACACTAATCAGTTATTCTAATTATACATGTGAGTTGTGCTTTTTATTATTGCTACCAAAATTGTTTAACATGTTACAAAATGGCAGACTGGGAAAAAAAAATAATCCTCTTTAAAGGCATTGATGATCTGGGGTTTCTTGGTGGTTCCTCCTTTCACTTAGCCACCCTAAAAACACCCCTTTTATTTTAAAGGTATGAGTAGGCATAACCAAAATTAAGAGATTTGACCTCTAAAATGAAATAGGAAAGGCAGGAAAAGCTTCTTTATAGAAGAGACATCTAAGTTCTGTTTTATCTTCACAAGAAGCTATATTTATTTTGCAGTTTGGGGGAGTGTCAATAGAAATGTTTGTCTTTGCTGCAGAATTGTCTAAACCTCTGTAAATAATTTAATTGAGCTGTGAATATTCAGTGATTGAAAACTAATTACTTTGGCTTAATTTGAGTACTGCCTGACTGCTCTGGAGTTGCGGGTAATTTAACAATGTAGATAGTACGTGAACATGGAATGTTAAACAGTGACTGGGACAGAGCTAAAAATTCAAAAATAACTCTTAGAGTTTAGAAGTATGCTGTGGGCTGGGCTGTTTGTACCATCCAAGGGCTTTTTGCAGACAGTTTTATGTGCAGTGCTTTCTGAAACATCTATTGGAATATTTTTGTTCATCATTAAGTAATTGCTTTCCACTCCCCGTAGAATTTTTCAGTAATTTTTCTCATAAAGTTTAATGATGTAGCACAATGAATCGCATTCACTCATGTGAGCTTCAGCTTTCAGTTTTAATCACTGGTTAGGTATCATGCAGATATTTTTCCTATGAGTTTCTTTAAGCACTTCCACCAGGAGTCTCATTGTTTCTGGAGGGAATGTGGCATTTCAGTCACGTTAAATTGCACGGTATGCAGTGCTTCTCCACTGTGTGTTGCTGATACCTGTAAAATGCAGACATCATTGAATATTCTCTCTTCAGAACTTTAAGCCCTGTTTGCTGGGGTTATGACAAATCAACACTGTTATTCTTCTTATACATGATTGTATGCTCCTAGTTTTCAACTGAGTTGTAATAGACTCCAAATAGAAATGTCTACTGTAAATTATATAGAGAATAAAGATTTAGCTGCCCATAAATTAGTAAACTTCTGAAGAAGGTTGCATTTTAAATTGCATTCTTTTTTTTTTAGAAGTGATTAGGCAAAGTTCAGAGAGTGTGTGGAGGAAATTAATTTTTTTTAAAAATGTGGACTATGTACTTGCCAGTGCAAAGCAAGGGAAATGAGACCAATGGAAAAATGGAAGAACATGAATAAAGATGATATACTATGCTTATACTGTTCATCTATTATTCTGTGAACCAGTCATCAATAGTGATGCGGTCAATAGTTTACTAGCATTTTACTAAAATGAATAAATAAGAACTCCCATTCATATATCAGTTTATTATCTAACTCTCTGTTCTATGTTCACAGATCTCAAGGAAGATGTGTAAAAAATGTCAGGAGAATGGCTTTAGGAGTTATCTGTGTTTCCTGACAGTGAACTAAAATAATTTCAAGATTCTTCTCTACTGAGTAAAGTGCTGTGATGGGAGAAATATTTGTTTATTTTGGTTTTCTTTTCCTAATTATTTCACATGAGTAAAATGAGAACTTTTAGCAAGAAGTTGTCATTTTCAGTAAATTAACTAAGGGTATGAAGGGAAGCATCCTGCAGTTCAAAGGCCTTCAAAGGTAACATGCATTAAGTATGTTAGATCGCTGCATAACCTTGCAAAATAAAATCTGTGAGCATAGTCTGAGTAATTCCTGAATCTGAAGAGAAGCTGACTGTGCTCTGTTAAGGGAAGGGTTCTCCTTGTTGGGTATCAAATAACCTCTGAGATTTGTTTCCTGCAAAGCTGAACAGAGTTTAGTGCTGCCCTTGGTCTCCCCATGATACCACAGGCTTAGTTCTTGGGAATGACTGTAACAATCACTACAACCTGATGGAAAAATAGTCAGCTAAGCTGCAGGTGCAGCAGGAGACGTTTCACCTATTAAAAAATTTTGAAAACTAAAATCCAAACCAAACCAAAGCAACTCCATGCAAGATCATGTTTGGCTGAGGTGTTTTGTTTTTTTTTTTTAAGGATCTAGCCTACTGTGGAGGATCAGCCCTCCCTTTGGCCTGTCCGTCAGGCTGATCCCTCCTCTCTCATATGGGGCTCCTCCTGTGAGGAGGAGTCAGAAGGCGGAGTTGAAGTCTGAAGACCCGCCCACCTTCTAGCAGGTTCTACAGTGTTCGATGTTCAGTTGGTTGTACTGTATGACAATTATGTTGTACCCCTCCCCTCTGCAATTTTGATTGGACCCTCTGACCCTCAGACCCTCCCTTCGCGACCCCCAGTTGGTTGAACCCTGGACCCCGCCCCTGTTCCGGGCTCCCTTTTAAACCCCTGCACGTCCCCTCTCTCCTCGGAGTTCTCCCTCAGAGCTCTCCTCTCCTGATCCCTGTCTTCCTTGTTGATAATAAAAGGAGACTTTGGGAGACCCCCTCCCGCGCCTCTTTGCCTCTCCATTCGTAGCGATCGCGCCTTCCCTTCTGCCTCGCGGGGAGCCTGCACCATTTGGGTGAGGCACCCACCCGATCGCCCGAGCCTCGTTTCTCCCTGGCTCCGGGGCCCCCTACGGCTGGCGTCTCTGTCGAGGCTCAGGAGACGCTCTGCAACAGCCTACATGTATGGAGAGCTTGAAACCTGTCACACTGTTACACAACAGTCACCACAGAATATACGACAGAAACTACGACAGGTACAATAGGAAAAGAGAAGAGACAGGTATCCAAAAATTGTCCTCCATGGAGTGTCAGCAGCCTATGACTTCCAACAAAGCTTTTTGGACTAGGGCTAGTCTTTGTACAGCAAACTAAGAACAGAGCATTCAACTCGCCCCCAGGGCAGAGGAGAGGATAATTCATTCACTACCCTGAACCATACCCTGAGAACTAGCATGTACTTCCCAAGGAAGGGTGATATTTAACTAACGTATTCAATAAACAGTATGTAAGCTGGATGTGGATCAAGGCTCTAATAACTACTTCTGTGATACTCTTTTATTGCTCTATCTTTCCTTGGTTTTGACCAAGGAAAGGGTGAATTTTTTACTGGAGCTCTGAAGGAGGGGTGGAACTGGAGCCATGTGGGAGTGACCAAGACCCTAGTACTATTCAATAACATCTTATGTTGTTATTGGGGGTGGGAAGGGGTGTCTCTCTCTCTTCTGGGAAGAAGGGTCTTCCTTCCTGGAACATGGAAAAGCAAGGGGCTGGAGCGTCTGTCCACCATCGTTTTCTGTTGTCCCAGGCTTGGCGAGCACCGTGCAAAGTAAATCACCCTCTCTTTGTACACTTTTGTTACTGTTCTGTTTTGTTACTGTTGAATAACTCTTCATTTTCTCATTTCATTGCTGTTTTCAGTAAATTGGTCTTATCTCAGGCCGTGATCTTTGCCTTTTGTGCTTCCTGCTGGAGGGGGAAGGTAATCAAGTGCTGGCACAATTTCAGTGGGACCAATAAATTGGGGATTACCATTCCTAAACCACAACATTTATCAGCCTTTCCAGTATGTCACAACACATCCTACAAGAAAATCAGACCCCTTGAATCTTAAAACATAAACATCTATTCACTGCACTCCGGAGGATGTGAATAGCATGTCTTTTTGATTCTTCCCTTTTTCCTTCAGCCGCGAAATTCTCTGTGATGGTGTTCATAAGAAAAGTCTCTGCACAAGGGGATCTGAATCTTTTTAGGGTATGCTTGCAAATGTTTTAATCACATGTAGTTTTCAACTTTGAAGTGAAGCTGAGGAGTGCTTTTAAAACAATTTATACATGCAGTTTTACATTCTGAGATTGTCTTCAACCTTGAGGAGATTTTTCAGAAGTTATGTATATCCAGAGGGTGGGCCCTCCAAACTCTCTAAATTCCACAAAGTGCAATTCCTTGACTCCTGACTATAAAACAATCTAATGGTTCAGATGTTTTTTTCCCTAAAAGCATTTGGCAACCCTTGAGGTAGAGAAGCAAGATTAAATGCTTTTTTGTACTGTGAGACTACATAGGAATACAATAACTTTCCTAAGTCTGTCAATAAAATGAATATTTTCCGGGTTTTCTTTTTGAAATCTATAAATGCTCTTACAATGAAAGCCTCTAAAGAAATATTCCAGAAATTCTACTTTTCTGGGAAGTTTTTCTTCGAGTACCCACAATTTTAATCCAAATGAGATGCTGTCAGACAGCTTTAAAATTCTACTGAAAAGTAGGACACGGCCAAAGGTTTTGCTCTCCCGTGTTTGAGAAGGTGGAAGGAAGAAGCCTTCTTTTTGAGACAAGGCATTATTATTTTCTTGTGCTGCTATTGCTGTTAACTTCACCAGCAGCAGTGGGAGAGGAGCTGCAAAACAGAGAAGTACACAGAATCCTATGCCTTCTGTGTCAGGTGGATAACTGATGGATGAATGTGTGATACACATTCTTCAGTTATACAGCAGAACGCAGAGGTTTTGAGTGACTGAACAGATTTTTATATTCCCAATGAGCTAAAAGCTGGAAAATAGGATTATCCTTCACTGTGATTTACTTTGCTATGTGAAGAGCAATGAGATCAGGTAAAGTCCTAGTAGTAAATGGGAGCACCGCAGTGGCTTTGCAGCAGTTGAAACACTTGTCACCATCAAAACAGGTTCAATGACTCACCACAGCTTGGGTCCATATGCTGACTCTAGTCAGTAAACGAAGTGCAGGAGACTTTGGACTTCCTGAAGATTAGCACTTGTTTCCACCCAGCACCTTGTTCTCTAATTAAGCCAATCTTCTTAAATGTAATGTCAGTAATGGTATATTTTCAAATGGAACAGATGGAGTGAAGTCTAGGCTGCCATTTGTGTAATAGGAATGGAAACTGTGAAATTCACCGGATTCAGCATTAACAGCATATGATAAAAGGGAGTATCCTGAAATGCGAAACTAACACTGTTATTGAAATCACAGAAAAATTAGGTTGGAAGGGACCTTCAGTCAAAGCAGGGGTAACTTTTAACTTACATCAGGCTGCTCATCCCAAACATAATTCGAAGTATGTCCTGACAAGACAGTGAAGAAGAGTCACATATGGGGTTTTATTTGTTTGTTTGTTTCTCCCATAGCCCTGAAGAATCAGTCCATTGCATTCACAAGCTTCTTGATGGTTTTGATCAACTGCTGGTTTAAAATACAGGAGTAAAATGCAGTACATGGCTCCAAACTGTTCCATGCTGTGTTTCTGCTCTCACTCTTCCCTGGTTGCTTTCCTTGATGTGTTTCTGCATAGCACAGGGTAGGTCACAAGAAAAGGTAGCAGTACTCACAAGGGAAACTACAGGCATTGAAGCTGACCCGAGCTCTTCTGTTCTCTGTGAAGAAAGAAGCTTTTGCAGAGCACCAGAGGTGAAATCCCGCTCTGAGTTGTCCTCTGGAACTCTGTCTCTATTGAGTAGAAGACTAATTTCCAAATCTAGGCCACTTTTAAAAGTGGGAATGCCTCCTAGGGTACAAGCTGGTGTCAAAGCAGAATCCCAGAGGCCCAAGTGACCTTACTATCCAGGAAGTCACATATTCATAGCCAACTTTTTGCATGTTGTCAGTGTCTGCTTGCTTGAGTCTTATCTGGATAGTGCAAAGACTAATCAAGTATTCATAAGAAATCTGACCTACTACTGTAAAGACTACGCAATCGCTTTACGCATAGTGAGTTTTTAACTTGAATAGAGTAAAATGAGTTATTTTTCTCTTGCAAAATCATCCTTTATTTGTTTTTTTCTTATGTTTCTAATTGTTAAAATGCTTCCCTGCTGTATTCACTTTTCAGCATCTGAGTAAGTGGTAAGTGGAAATATTCAATCAACAAATCTTTCACATACGTATTTTTCATATTTTTCAATGCTTTAGGAAGGCATTCTCTTAGTCAATTTTGAAAAAGGTGCTGGAGTTCCTAATATGACTTGTTTCTTGTACAAACTTTTCCCTCGTGTAAGAAGTGATGTCCCAATTGGCTGCATACTGAGAGCTTCACATCTAGGGGGAACAGCAAAGATTGTTACGGAAAGCCTGAGAAATTTTTGTGTGACTTTCTCCGTGCTTAGGCAGCCTCTCTGAAAGGCGGTTCCCAAAGTAATTGGGATTGGATGGAATAATATAAGGAAACTTTGTTTACTTTGTTTGAAGGTATTCCCTCAACCCTTCCTGTACTTCACTTGTCTCAGATGCTCTCCCCCTCCCTACACACACTCATCATGAAGGAACAGTAACTACTTAGACTTCAAGTTACATTTTTCTCATTACTCTTAGACATTTTCATGATGACTCACTGAGATTCAGATAAATTCGTTCCTACTCACATTGCTTCATGGACTGTTGGTTTGGGAAGCATGTAAGAAGCCTGCTTTTTTTAGGTCTCTACCTTCACAGGCATAAAAAATAGTCTTGTTTGCCACAATCACGTTTGCAATGCAAATCTGTGTATAAGTTTAAATTCCTTTTTTTTTTCCTGCGATGTTACTTTCACACAGAGGGAGACTTTCAAGCTATCAGTAAATCTATAAAGAATTTTGTATGAAGTTCTTCTTTCAGTTTGAACAGCAAAATGATCTCTTGTCAGAATTGATGCTCATTTGCCTCAGGTAGAGATCGGCAATGGATATATCAGTAATGGATAGGATAGGAAATAGCCTCACTGTCTTACACATTTAATCTACTCTTCTCACTCTTTCAGCAAACGTAGAGCAGCACTTGAGTAACCACTTCATTTCTTCCCAGTGCACTAATGAGGTTTCTGTTCACAGTTTCAAACACAACACTTTTACGTAATATTGATTACTCTTCCACTAGGATTCGAGAGTTGTGGTCATGCAATTTCACAGAGAAAAGGTGCCTAAATATGGCATCTTTTGACTTGTATCTAATGGATTTGGGTGGGAGAAATGTCCCCAAAAGGTATTTGAGACAGGCAAAAAGGAAAAGAAAATATATTCAGCTTGCTTTAGAGCTTGCTGATAGTAGGCAAACTGTAGGCATGGAGAGGGACTCTGCCTACAGGTTCAGTAATGGGGTTCCTGCTGACAGAGGAAGGGAACTCAAACCACTTTATATCTCCGGGGGATACTTTCCCACTTAATGGCAAGAAACTATTTCTATGTATGAAAACTACGCTCAAGTGTTATATCCTAGCACATAGGACTGAGTTGAGGCAGAAGATTTTTTTCTTAGTACATCGATTAATTTTGTATGTGGTGAGATTGTACTTTACACTCTCCTCGTGCACTGTATTTCATCCAAGGCTACCCAAAGCTTTTGTTAATGCTTGAACATATCCCAGCAGGAAGAATGGAGATTTTTCACTAGTTTCACTGGTAGGTTTGCCAGACTCTGGTCTGTCTAGACTACCTTGCAAGTCCACTTATGCTGATGGATCAAGGTTGGTTGGTCAAATTCCATCTTGAGCAGTAATTCCAGTTTCAGATTATAGTACTGATTCAGTTTGCTATGATCACTGTCTACTAATTATCCACAAACATATACCAAGGAATAATTTATTAGAAAACTTAATTTTCCTTATCACTGCTTTAGGATTAGAACTAATTTCAAACTATGACATGTAACTATTACCAATAGATATTATAGGGTAATATCTGACACTTATGGTCACAAATATGCAACAATAAATGCAATAATACTGCTTTATACATCCAAACTATGTGAAGCAAGTGAAAAAAGATTATTAACACACAGCTTGGTTTAAGGTAAAATCACCTAAGGGATCTGAAAGTATAAACCTTTTTTCTTTAACTCTTTTAATAGCATACAATGCTAAAACCTTGTTTCAGAACATTACGCAAATTCAGAAACAAGGGATGTTATTTATAGTGTTCTTCAGTGCAGCTATTTCTGCTCTCAGTTATTTTTTTCTTTTCTCATTTGCCAGCCTGCCATTAATCTGTAAAGCTCTGCTCTATATAATGGTTTTCTCCCTTTCAAGACATAGATACAATCAATTGTTTAGGTTCTGCTTACAACTCCAGGAGAAAGAAATTTGATACTTTATCCTTCTGAGTGCCATAAATAAGTAGCATCAGATTGTGAAAAAGAGAGCACCAATACTTTCAGGCGTAGGAAAAAAAAAAGAGAAAGCACATTCATTTTTACCATGTTCCCTATTCTTTCCTTCTAACCTGATTATGCCTGGGATTGTTATGGGAAGCTAAACATCTGATTATGTTTGTTTCTCCTCGTATGTCTCTCCAAAAGCCTGCAAACATTAACAGTGCTGTGAAACATTGCAGCAATTCTGAAACAGGATTTTCTTTTTCTGTCTTCATATATATTCCAAAGGATTGCCTAAGGTCTCTTCACAAGATGTTTTAGGAGATGCCTGCAAAGACCTTTGTCTCAGCTTTCCATAACAGTCCAACACAGCCAGTAAAGGAATGCCGTACACCATTAACAGTATAATTTTTACACTCACATGCTATTTGACAATATTGGGGATTAACATTCTGGGGGTTTTTTTGAGGTTTATTACAATATTTCTTACCAAACAGGAAGTTTGGTAAGAAGAAGTCATAAGAAATTTTATTTACACAAGATCTCTTTTTAAATGCAAAAGCACACGGGCAATTTTCAAATCGATTATTTATCAAGTGTGTTTGGGTGGTTTTATATGTTTTGTAAGTGGAAATACTTAGAGAATCACAGAATCATTAAGGCTGGAAAAGACCTCCAAGACCACCGAGTCCAGCCTTTGACTGAACACCACTTTGTCAACTAGATTATGGCACTAAGTGCCACATCCTGCCATTTCCTGAACACCTTCAGGGAGGGTGATTACAAGGCCTCCCTGGACAGTCTGTTCCAATGCCTGACCACCCCTTGAATAAAGAAATTCTTCCTGATATCCAGCCTGAACCTCCTCTTGCAGACCGTGGGACTATGCCCGCTTGTCCTGTACTTCCAGTGCAGTGTACCCTTGTCCTGCGTTGCAGTATATGCTATTACCATCTTCATGAGCTGTGAAACCAGGTGGGGCAGTGCTTCTTTGCCTCCTCCCTCCGGACCATCTCCTGTTAATGGGAGCATTTGTGCCTTGCCAAAGGACTCATAGATAACGGGCTCTGGGCTATCTCCTGTTAAGGTGCCCATCGGTGCCTCACCACCCCATTGTGAGATGCTCCGCCTGGGAGGGGGCACTGAACATTTCCCACCTGGATATAATCAGAGGTTTTTCAGGCACAAGGGAGCTTCTCTCCACTGGACTTCCAGAGGACGAGAGGCTGCATCACTGGACCTTCAGGCGAGGACCAGGCCCTTTTCCACGGGACCGCTGTTTTTCACCGGAGCTGCTGCACCCACCCTGCTCACTGGGAGCCACCAGCGCTGCTGCCGGCTGTGATCAACACTGCTCCAGGAGGAGAAGCTGCCGGCTGTGACCAGCGCTGCTCCAAGAGGAGAAGCTGCCTGGCGGCCGGGGAGGCTGCACTGGGGGACTGTGCTGTTATAACTGCCATAGTCATTGCTGTTTATTGTTTTGTTTTGTTCTATATATATATAAATTAGTAAAGAACTGTTATTCCTATTTCTCATATCCTTGCCTGAAAGCCCCTTAATTTCAAAGTTATAATAATCCGGAGGGAAAGGGGTTGCATTTCCCATTTCAAAGGGGGTTTCTGCCTCACTTAAACAGACGCCTGTCTTTTAAACCAAGACAACCCCCTAACAAGGTCAGTCGGAAATCTTTTTACAGGACCAGTATGACTGTGACAAGCTTATTCAAATAATGTTTGATAGCAACAAAGATTTTCTTTACATCTAAGTTTTGGAGGTATAATTGAAGACCTCAGATAGACTCCTATTATGAAACTTTGTCACAAGAAAATGTAGAGAAAGATGGAAGCACTTTTATTCCCTACAATGGTCATTATAAGAGTGTTCATAAGACAGAAATTATAGTATGACAGATTTTGAGAAAATTTTTCACTTTTTCTTCAGAGATGTCTTATCAATGTCATATTTTTGCTATATTTGTGGGTGCCCCTTTACTAAATATAAGGTATCTCAGAAGAGGTTATAAAGTTCAGATAATTCTATAGTCTGGCAACTTCTAGTCCATAGGGTTGTCAAATCAGCTTATTACTAAAAAAGACAAGTCTGCAGTATCAATATTATCAGTTCCACCTTGTTTGCATTAGATTGCTGAATACTTGTTTGTTTAAACAATTTTCATAATCACTGACTAATTAAATTGGAAGGGATCTCTGAAGACCATCTGTTCCAAACCGTGTTCAAAGCTGGCCAAATCAAGTCAGGTTGCTTAGAGTGATGTCCAGTTGCATCTTAAGCATCTCTAGGATTCCAAGCCCCTCTGAGCATACTCATGTTTGACCATGTACATGAGCTGGTTTGTTGGTTGGGGGTTTTTTTCCGTAATTTTTAAATAGCAATAATAATAAAATAATCAGAATTTCCTGGGTTTTAGTTTGTGCCCATTGCATCTTGTTTTATCACTGTGCACCTCCAATAAAAGTCTAGAAACCTCTTGTCTGTATGCTCTGATTAGGTATTTATGATATCTTTCATTAGAACTGCATGAAGGAAGGCATTCACTAAAATCGTCAGTAACAATTATATACACTGTTCATTGTTGATCAATTTTATTAATTGACCATCCTTTAAACGATAATGTGTCGGCAAAAATATATGGGCTGCATAATTTCCAATTATTTCATTAGCTGACTTACTCTGTTTTGTGAAAAATAAATTTTTAAAAAGTAAGAAATCAGCTAGAATTCATAAAGCTTCCTAAGCTTTATGAAACCTAAATTCATTAGATAATTTATTCCTAGGAAATAATTCAGCCACTTTGACTTATAATGGAAATTGAAGTGGGGAAAACAGTACCCTCCTAACAAAACTCAGGCAGATTGGTTCCTAATTACAATGTTATACGTTCCAGAGTCATGTAGTCTTTTGGGTTTTGTCTGTATTCTTCTCTGAGAAGAGACATCCATATAAAACAGCTGCAGCTCCAAAAGGACTTTAAGTGGTAAATTGATTTGATTGATTCAAATTTGATTACATACTGGAAACACATTTAGTTCAAGTTAAGCACATTAGCACACATCAGCTAGAATAAAATTCCAATTGCTTCTTTGGTATTCATTAATGGAACTTAATGACTCCAACAAAACATTAATGAAGAAAAAATATTGGCTTGCATAATTCATTTGGAAAAATTAATTAATTGTTGTATTAAGGGCAGCCTACTCCATGGAGTAATTACTGAAGCTTTGGTGGAGAATACTTCATGATATTTATTTGCAAGCTGTTGTTTACTCCTTTCATTGTACATCGATTTCATTATGCAGATAGTATAGTTTTCTTGCCTAAGGAAATTAAACACACTTTGTAATGGTGCTTCTAACTAAATATTTGCAATTGATAGGGTCACCACTGTCTTAAACTGTTGACATGATGTTTACTACATCCAGCACCTACTGTAAAGATGAGAAAATTTGTCAAGAGCTAATATGCGAAGTCAAGAAAGACCTTTGATAGAACCAATTCACCAATTCCCGTGCAGAACAGAAATAGTCACTTCTGCTCAGCTGAAACTTTCTAACAAGGGGAAAATAACTTTTGGGGCCATATTTTCTTCTTGCTGAAATCAACTAAGAAATACATGAGAATTTCCCATAAGTCCTTAATATTAAGACAATGAAGGCATTACCTAGAAACTTTTTTTTCTGCTTTTGTTTTCTTATTTCTTGACAGATACAGACTGAAGTTTTATTTCAATGAAACTTATGTTTTAGGTAGAGATAGACTTAAATTAAGACAAAAGTCTCTGCAATAGTCAGATAGTAAGAGCTGCAGTCCAACTCCCTGTCCCTTACTCAAGTTCTAATCTTATGGAATTGTTGGGTCTGATAGAAGACCAAATTCAGGCATTTACAGGTGAGATATTGCAGTGGTTTTTAATTTTTTTTCTGCCAATTATTTATTCTGTAAATAAGGCAGATCGAAGTTCATTGTAATTTCTCCTTTCAAAGGAGTCTTAGTTCTTTACTGGAGCTAATCCCCAGTTGGTTAAATTAAATTTAATTGAAACATGACATGAAAGTGGTTTTAGGTGAAGTAGCAGGTGGTATTCATTTTGCTGTCTTGTTTATAAAAGCAAAAACAAAGTTTACCTGGAGAGATGGAATTCACCAGAGCCAAGTGTCTTGGACTTACCTGATAATGGGCAGCAGAGAATAAAAAAAAACCTGCAAATTCCTTTAAATGCTTCCCCAACAGCAGTAGGAGTTTTGAGCTTGTTTTGCTTTTATTCCTTCCCTAGAAAAGAAATGTTCTTTTATCAGTGTTGAGTGAAAGGGAAATAAGTGAGTGAAAATATTACATACTTCTAACCAGAATCCCGGAAGAGCCAGTTCACTGAGCACTTGGAAGGCCCTGCAGGGTCTGGATGTAAAGTGGAAACACATGTCATCATATTTATAAAACTGTACAAAATAAAGCAGAGTTTTGTTCTGTAGCTGGGTTCTTGTTGCTGCTTAGAAATTTGGTGGGTTTAATGATCGGTGTTTGGCTGTTTAATCATTGCTCCAGTAGAAAAGCAGAAGCTGTTTGTTTATATGACTTTTGGCATTTTGATCACAGACCATGCTCTAGCTATGGTTGGGGTTTTCTGTTTTTCCTGTTTAGGAATTAATTTTAGCAACTTCTACCGTCTAACCAGCAAAGAAAGTGCCTGACCACGGGAGATATGATCCAAAGCTTACTGTAATTTATGTGATCTTCCCCCTGCATTTAGCAGGATTTGCATTAAATTTTGTACTTAGCAATATGCATGGAACTTGGTAGGATACAAAACAGATGGTGGAGATGTGTTAGTTTAGGTGTTCAGAGATGGAATTAATTACTAAAATCCTCTAGAAATGGGGTTTTTTAGGTAGCTATTTTTCAACAAGTATTAAGTCTTTCCATTAATACTACTGAGGTATGAAACAAAACACTGCAAGCAATCCTCTTTTGTGCTTTGGGTGAGGAGAGAGGGTCAAGAGAGGACTTTTTTCCAGTTACTTTTATCATAACAGAGAAAAGGACACACTAGTTATGTAAACTGAGGTAGAAAGTGAAAGTCATTACCAAATAAAGATACAATTTTCATTCATCATAGGTTAAAAAAAAAAAAAAAAAAAAAGTTTAGTAGAAGTCTTAAACCTTCTGTTCACCAGCTTCCGATTGCTACTACGTAAGGCTTTCCAGTGAAGCTGAAAATGACCCACAGTATCAAAGGCTCAGCAGCTTCTGTGCCTTTTATCGTTTGGCAAGTCTTTATCGGCACGACTGGCTGGATTTTCTGCTGGTTTTGAGAAAAAAGGACAAAAATAGGAAAGAATCAGAAGAAGAAAACAGTCGGGTGCTACAGGGGGTTCAAGTCTTCCGTCTCTCTCCTTACAGTGGCAGACCAGCAGCAAATAAAAGAGAGAAACAATGGAAAACATGCCTTTGCTTTTTTTTAATTTTCAGTGCGTGAACACGCAATATGCCACACGATGGCAGCACAGGCTGCAAAATGCAGACGAGTTGCTATGCACAATTAATGGGACAGAGAAGATTTAACGCTGAAACTCCTGTCTTGCAATTGCATCTGAAGGGGTAGGGTATCACTGAACATCACCGGCTGCACATTGAGCTTTTCCTGTACACAAGTCATGTCTACAGAGATCACTTCTCTAGTAAAGACCATCTTTTTGAGATGGTATAGGTATTTCTTCTCAGAATTATAAGGAGTTTATTGTCTCTAGTGACCTTTTACTTTCCCGCTGCCCCAAATTTTCTGTGCTTTCTTTAAACAGAAGTAATACCTTCATCTCAAGATGCACTGCTGCACTCTGTGACCTGCTCCACCCGCTCTAGGTGAAGGTTGCAGCTTAGCAGGGCACGGCACACTTGAAGGCAGAGAGTGGTTCTAGCAGAAATCTTTGCTTTCCACATACAGCTGTCTCTGGCACCATTTCAAAGATTTCATTTTTCAAAAGGAAAAGCAAAATGAACCTCAGGAAGGAAAATAGGCTGTAATTTTGAAAACTGATTGAAGGAAGGCTTGGGAGCTGCGATGAAGAAGGGCTGGGTGTGAAAGACGAGCAAGGTGCCCTTCTCTGCTGCCTTTTTAACTTCCCCTTTGGTTTTTTGACTTCCTTTCTGTCCCAGCTTTATCCTGGACATCTGAATTTGTGCTCCTTTTTCATCTGTCGGTGTTTATTAAGTGGTATCTAGCAGACAAACACGCACCAAATAAAAATACAAAAACCATTAACACTTACAAAAAAGAAATACCCATCTAGAAACAAAACTGGATACATCACTTTGTCTGGATGTGGGATTGTGATACCTTTTAATTCTGTTTCATCCTGAAATGATTTTGTGGTTTGTTACTGCAGCCTTAAGTCTGCATTTCGTTTGTTTGCAGTAGCCCACAACGCAGTTTGGGTTGGAACTGATTATTAGAAGCTCTCGCTTTTCTGCCATCGTATGCTGCCATCCTGAGGCCAATTCCCGCAGTGCCTTGAGCCGCTCACGCTGCGGGCTGGCTATGCCGGGATGCACAACCACTGTTCATCCCCGCCTGCTGAGAGACCACCCCAGATCAAAGTTTGAGTCTATCGAGAATCATCGCAGTTTCAGAGGTAGCTCAAGATAATTTTTTTAATTTCATTCCAAGCAGGTAAATTAAAATTAACTTTTAGTAAGCACTCAAGCTTGTCTTGTACTTTGAGTTTGTATTTTTTAGTCTGAAACCATGTAATTACTATTTTTACGACAGAAAGTTAAATTGCAGTGGTTCTTCACTTGATGAATATAATCCTCCTACACAATCACTCTTTGCCTTTTCTGGATCATAGATTATCTCTCTGTAAGTGGTGTATAACTCATCACTGGATATCTTTGGTTCCTGAATACTGTCCTAGAATTTGAGGGGATGAGTACCTTAATAGCTGCACACTGTTTCTAGTGTATGTTTTGCTTATAAGAAAAAGCCCTGAAATGAAATTTGATATTGCCAACCTTTAGGATAACACATATGAAGATGTGTGATGCCAGCCAGAATGGGCACTGAGAGACACAGCAGAAACTGGGAACTGCGACCATTTGTATAACAAATGGCATGATGTCAGCTGTGTGGATGAGCAGGGAGAAGGAGGCAGGAGTCAAAGATGGGGGAGGAGTAGTGAGACTGGTGCAAGACTGGCACATGGGGAGACTGCAAGGGGATAACAGCCCAAGAGTTCCTTTGCTGGGGATCTCCTCAGAGGCACCAGCTCAGGCTGTTTCTGTGTTACTGCACCGTGAATAAAGGGCTTTGCAGAACGAGACATCTGAGTCTTTGCCATGGGAAACCTGAGATTGAACCAGTGAGGAAACCTGGTCTGACTCTGTGAGTGGGGTGTGTGAGGAGTCAAGTGGGGACCTGTTTGGTCACTGGAGCCTCCTGCTGTGAGGGGGCTTCAGTCCCAGCAGTGAAAATCTCTGGCATTGGGAGTGCAAATGTCAGAGAGTCTTGCGAATGGTCAGACTGGGAAGTTTCCTTAACAAGTAAGACTCGTAAGTTTCTATTACAGCTCACAGTGACAGAATGGGTAAAAAGATTGGGTTCAAGGTGACATTTGCAACTTTGTTCAACCGTGGATTCCTGTGTTCCAGGGAAATCATCTGCTTTGGCCCCAGCAGGGAGAATGAGTGTCAAAATGTAAACTGAATCTGCTATAGAATGGACTAGTAGTAAATGTAGTCCTGTACTGTGTTTGTAAAATCAATTGCAGACATTTAAAATGATGAACCATAAAACTAGTTTGTTATTATTAATAAACTTGCCTGTTTTCAACTAGTGTTGGTCTTCTAATATGAAACAGGGTGCCTTTTAACTGTTTTTTTCTCTGACATCCTCCCCAGTGCAGCAGCAGTGTTTTCTTCTTTGTATAAAACATTAAGTGTTTTCAAACTAATTGCATAAGAGATAGCCTGTCTTCATGTGGCTCACTGCAATATTTGATTTTAAATACTTTTATATTTAAGATCAGTGGATTTGTTGAGGATGGAGTTTTACTGACAAGCAGCACACGATGCACTCAGAACATGCACTTTCTACAGGTGGATCCAAGTTTCCCAGGTTCTCTTTCAATCAGTAACTGCCATCAGGATCCTCAAAAAACACTGAAAAAAACTCAGCTAAACTTCTTTCCTGAGATTTGACAGCAGAAGAGATGGAAATGTAGCAGTAGAAAGTTGTAGGACAGAAGAAAACTTTCAAGCTCCGTACTTGGTGTTGTGGAGTACATCGGGCTGTAAAAGTGATTCAGGATCTTTATCTTGTGATCCTAAGTTAAAAAAGAATGCATATAGCCTGTAGCTAAATGCCCCTTGTAAAACTTCTACAAACAAAAATACATTAAATATGGAATCCAAATGTTCTTTTCTGCAGGGGGTTCTGTGGGAAAACTTGAAGGGCTAGATCTAGTGGAAGTCAGCTCTGGAAATACTACATTCACTTTAAGCATGAATTGGTACAAGTATTTTTTATCTCTGTAAGTACATGTAGCTAGATTTGCGTTAATTTTTTATGTTTGTTTCTTTTTTCTTTAAGGCAAGCTTGTGATTTAGTTCTTGCCTATAGAAGATTTCTTAGGTAATAAATTGAGAATTGACCTTGGAGAAAATTGGCTTGTAACAAATTAGTGAGAATATTATAATTAAAATATTGATGGCTTGTTGAAACTTGAATAATTATGAAAATGCAGTAGAGACACTCAGTTGTCCTATGCGAGTATTAGGATAAGAGGAGAAGAACATATTAATTCAACTGAAATAGAGAGCAAATCTTTCCTTTTGTAGTAACGTGAAATAAAGAAACATGAAGTGTGTGAATAAGTGTTTTACACAAACTATAATTATCATTCCAAGAAAAAAAAGTCATGTTTCCCATTGTCAGATGAATATGTATACTCTTATGAGTACATGAGAGAAACAGTGTAAAAAGTAGCACCATATGATAAAATTCAGGTGGAATACTGAGGTGCTGCTACATCTGTTGACTAGAGAAGCACCCAATTATGTTAGGCAGTGCTTTATGTCTGATAATGCTGTCCTTCACTTTCCAATCAAATGTTCTTTTGGTTCACTTCTGTCGTGGTTTAACCTCCATAGGCAGCTAACGCACCTGCTTGCTCACTCCGCTGCAGAGGGGTAGGGGGGAGATTAAGAGCAAAAGTGTGAAAAGCCATGGGTTGAGATAAGGACACTTTAAAAGGGAAAGCAAAGGCTGTGCACACAGCAAAGCAAAGCAAAGCAAAGCAAAATAAGGAATAAATTCACCACTTCCCATTGGCAGGGAGGTGCTCTGCCATCTTCAGGAAAACTGGGCTTCTTCACGTGTCAGAGTCACTTGGGAAGAGAGATTCCATAACTCCAAATGTCCCTCCTTCCTCCTTCTTCCTCCATTTCTGGTCAGCTGTGGTCAGTTGTCCTAACTGTGCCCCTTCCCAACTCCTTGTGCGCTCCCAACCTCCTTGCTGGTTTGGTGGGGTGAGGAGCAGAAAAGAGCTTGATTCTGTGTAAGTGCTGCTCAACAGTAACAAAAAACACCCCGAACTGATCAATGCTAATTTCATCCCAAACCCTTACCATAGCTCCATGCAAGCTATTATACTCCAGCCAAAACCGATGCAAGTTATTTAGAGCACACACTCTGAAGTGCGGGCTCTTCCTGTTTGCTGTCTGTTTGTACAGGGTAAGCATGGTGAACCCCTGACCTATGAGTGTTACCATTAGCTGGAATAACTTCAGACACAGAAGTCTTTGGCTACAAAGCTGCTACCAGCCCTCTTACAGGAATGAAGGATTGAGGCAAAGAAAATTATCTGCTGCAATGCAAAAAGCATAAATACTGCTTTTCCAGCATTTCACACCATTATACATTTTTACTCTCAGCCTTCATTTCAGTGGTTTGAGTTCCCTTCCTAGTGTTTTTTAAGCAACTGGAATAGTTTGTGCTAATACCTTGTGAAAGAGTTCGTCCTAGTCACTGCTGTTCTAACTGATTCATGTTCACTGGGAATTGGCTCAAGAGATGAACGCTGCAAGTCTGAAAGAGCACGAAACTTAGAGAACTGCCAACTTGCTCTTCCCTGCATTTGCATCTTAGGTAATAGTGAAGTTCATGCATTCCACCCTGGTTCACTTTTCCTGTGAAGCTCAAGAGTTACTACTTAGCACTAAGAGGGATTTTTGTCATAATTTGTTTTGCTTCTATACCACAATATTATTATTTTATATATGAACATCATAAAGCGTTTGGGAACACATTTGATATGAACAACAGTGGAAAAAAGTGATATAGCAGTTCTGTCTGCATAGTGCAGTGCAAATGAATAGGAACAGATGTGTAAAGCAAACTGCCTGGTGTTGAGGGGCAATGTCCACACTGCAGGTGTGTCAGGGTAATTCATACTCAGCTGTGGCTGCTCTGATACCATGAGCTGTGTGTTCCTGTGTGTTTAACTTCTCAGGGTGAGGGCTGAAACTAGGACAATGAAAAAGAAGATACAATGGAGAAACAAAGAACTTTGACAAGCAAGAAACAGAGATTATGTTGATGACGTGTACCTAAGCAAGCCAAACTAAAGATCCACCCCTCAGCTTCCGAACTCTTGCTTCCAGGCATTCACTGATCACGTTTGTAGTTTGGTGTTCTGCAACAGGTTATTCACTTTGAAGAGCTTAATCTTCCTTAGAGTTTAATCTTCCTTTCATATATGATTTTCTGATGATTGTGTTGGCCCAGTTGCCTCAGAGGACACTGTATTTTAATATTCCTTTCCAGAAGAGTAAATTCAAGACACGTGTCTTTTGGCAAAATTAGCTTTACTGAGTGTCTCATGTGGCAAGAGTCAGCTTCAGTTGCTCAACATTTCTCTTCTTCTATTGCATTTATGTTTGATCTTGTTCACTATTGAGTCACTGTTGTGGGAAATTTTGCAATCTTTGTTCTTTGAGAATTTTTATTATCATAGCAATTTTGTTGAGAGCCAATTAAATCATGTTGGTAAGACATGTTTGGACAGTAAAAGGAAATTGCCTTGTAGCAGCAGAACAATACTCAGTAAGAGTGTCAAATCACATCAAGTAGCAAACCTCGTGAACAGATATATGAATTACAGCTTGCTTTTTAAAGTAGGTAGCACGACCAAAATAGAGGCTACGAAGCAAGTCAATGTAAACCAGATATTTGTACATCTGCTGATGGATGCAATACTTTTAAATGTATTTCTCTTCTCTTTCTCATTGCTCATCTCATTTGACCCTTCTCTCCCCATTTCTCTTCTTTTCATCAATTTTATTCATAAAGTAACTAATAATTTTAGCATTTGGAAGGGGTTGCTGGAATACATGCTTTCTCTGCTCATTTCTTCTCATCACTTTTCTTTCCTGTGTTTACCTGGAAGGTAAAGGAGTATTTTATATGAATCGCAAAGACAAATACATAGAAAATATCATTTTGAGAAATAGAAAATGTTCATTTCAGAATATGAGGAGAAGAAGACAGTATTCTTCCTGTAAATAAGAATAATTTCTTTCTCGGTGCATCAAAATGTTAACGATTTTTTTATATAGGCTCAAAGAGGCAGCTGGTGCAATACTTCAACGCTTTTTTAACTTGGCTTGAAAATTGTTTTGAACAACTCATATTCACACAGCCATTATCTACACTTAAGCTAACTAGTTTTGATGCGTGCCTTCTGCTTGATCTTAACTACTTTTAATATTCTCTTCATTCTTAGTATGATGCTATCAGTTGTCCCAAATTCTGCACCTACTATGTCATCAAAAGTTTTCTGTGCTTCACTAGCAAGATGTTCACCAGTTTCTGCACAGCTACAGACTTACAAGTTGATCCAGACAAACAAATCCTGTTTTCCTTGTGCATTTGAGTTTCACAGCCCGGGGTGAATATGACCTTAACTTAAATTATATCAACAAATCTGTCACTTGATGATTTTAAATTTTTAAACCTGTCTCCTTTCTGCTTTTATTGCAATGAACCTGTCTTTCCATGTGGAGTGACACAGATAAATATGGTAGCTGTTGCTGAAGGCAACCAGCAAAATATTATATCCCCATGTATCCCTAAATTTATGGAAATACAAAAAGAAGTCCTTGATGAACATCATGCAATATTAATTTAGGGATGGCTTCTTACTGTGTCAGACAGAAGAGAGGTTTATAGCAGATGCCAGGTCTCACATGCTTTTGACAAACTGCTGGCTCGTACAAATCTTCCATTGGGCAAGAGTGTCCCAGTCATCGAAGCAGTTTCTACACTGACACTTTTCTCTAGAGTGCTTTGACATAACTGTCCAAGTCACCCCCACTTACTGCATGCTGGTGCAGTTCTCAGACCAGTTCTGGTACCAACAGGCTGGATTTGTTTAGGAGGAAACTCAACCAAAATCTCTGCTCTGTGTGTACATTAAATACACTCATCATTCCTAATGAAGATACAAAGCTTCAACCAGTGCACAGCCCTCAAAAGGCCTTTAATCACAGGAAGGGGATGTTCCGGTCAGGGCATCAGGCTAAATCCTGGCTGAGGTCACCTGAAATTGCCCTAATCATCCTCAATGTGTAAGTAGAGGCCTTGGCACCAAGCACATTAACATGCTGATCCAGAGTTGGTGTGACAGATCTTTTGCTAATGTAAAATTAATCTGAGATTCCTACAGCCCCTGCTAGATTAGCCTCTGGGGCTCTGGTCCCTCTTTCATGGAGTGAGCAGGGTGGTTCTGGAAAACTCACCTCATGCCAGCAATTTTGAGCACTATCATGCAGTGATCCAGCTGTTGGAATTTAAACAATACTTTAGAAGGAAGTAATTTCTCCCTTTTAACCAAGCAGATCTATGCAGATGGCAAATCATTTCCAAATTTTATTTTAATTACAGTTGTGTCTTGCAATAATTAACTTGTGCAAAAATACTTCGGTTTACTTACAGTAAAAGGGTTGATCAAGGTTTCAAATTTAGGTCTGTTTTCATGATACTTATTGATCAATGTTCTCTGATTCATTCTAAGACATATTATATGTGGATGCTTATTAAGGCATAAATGTTAAATGTTTTGCCTATATTTTGTTGCAATGGGCCATATAGAGAAATATATGGTCTGCATATCCTGTGGTGGATGGGATGAGTATAAGTCTACTATCTTAATGCGAGAAAAGTCAATTGATTACTTGCATTTTTTATCATTTTCATGAATTTACGCACATTGTATTACATTTGTACCTTATCACACCAATAGCTGAATAATATTCTCTTTCCTGTCTTTTGCAGTTCCTCTTTCTACCCTACTCTTGTTCCCATCATTAATGGAAACAACTTTCAGTCATAGCTGCGGTCCTTGTTAACAGTAACAGCACAGCATGAAGAGTTTCATGCAGAGGTGTCAGGAAAGGGAGTATTCTGTCAGTCAGGTCTGTCAGACTCTGTACTGACAGATTTTTATATACATAAATGTATGTGGAACTGATAGCCACTGTCCCTCACCTGATTCCAAGTCCACAGTTGAAAACATAACTGCAGCTTCCAGGATCAGCTGATTGCACAGGTTATCTCCTGCTTAAATCAAACTTTCTGTTTCAGCTGCAATAACAACAAATCAGTAGTTTATTTTATTACAACACCTGCCCTACTTTTTTTTTTTTGACCTATTAAACCTTATCTCTCAAGCAGAAGTAACCGCCTTGCAACTGCTTTACTGCCCAACAGCTTTCAAGGTTCATCCTCCCTGTTAAAATGACATTGAAGACATTCTTCACTCCATCTACATATTTTCCTCTTCTTTTTCGCATATATTATTGTGTGCATACATACGTCCCCAGAAAAATACAGAAAGCATTTAATGGCCTAGAAAATGAGTTCCAAACTTTGTATTTATCAGAAGAGCAGCCTGCAGTTTACTCCAGGAAACTGTCATAGGAGACATTAGTCTCAAATGATACTAGGAGTTCCAGCTTTTCCATAACTGTATCGAATTTCAGAAAATTTACAGTGCTGCATTCTTGGCAGCCATTGCTGGCTGCACTCTGCTCTTCCCTGCAAACCCATTTTCAGAAATATTATACAGACCAGAGCTGGCCTGGCATGTTCTCCCAGGCTTGGCACCTCCTTTGATGCCTGCCCATGGCTCAGCAGCAAGGGCTGCTTAGCTGGGACACAGGCTGGGAACGGTGTAGAGATGTGCACCCTCACTACAGGGAAGGATGAAAGAACTGAGGCAGCTATTGCTGCCAGCAGTGCTCATTCCTGCTAAAAGGTCATCCTTTAGTAAGCATTTCAGTTGACCTGTCCTCTCACGTGTTCCTAATTGAAGGGGTGGATGCTGCTAAGGTGCTGAGAGCAGATGACATGGGTTTTTTAAACGCTCTGTGGGGTGCTTAGAAAGAAATGCATACCCCTCCAAAAGTGGTGGCTCAGAGATCTTCACATTGGGTGTTATATCTTAGTCTGATACATGAGTACTGAGATAGTCTGCCAATGCAAACATCTGACAGAAACCAGAACAGTATTTGGAAAAATGATGTACTTCTAATAATAATGGTGAGGGAAATAAAGTTTCATCTACTCAGTGTTTACACCCGATTTCATCCAAAGACAAGTGAGCCTTATAGTGAATGAAAAGGGCACAGCTGTTTCTAACATCTTCCTGCCACCATTTCTCCGGTAAGAGTAAACCATGCTTTTTTCCATTTTTTCCTGATATTCATGTTACAGACCAGTGTGATCCATGCTATACTGTCACCAGTACACAAACAAAGGAGACAGCTATCCGTGGAAATAAATTATATAAAACATCACAAGCTAGAGAAAAAAAATTGGATTTTCTATCCTAAAGTTACACTAGGCTTAATATTTTATCAAATAATTTTTCCCCACACACAATTTCTGTAAGGTAAGGCTAATAAAGCTAACATTGCAGAGCTTATGATTGTTTGTAGTGCTACCCCACATAATGGTATGATCTTTGAATTTTCATTTTGATATTGTTATTTCCTTCATGATTATTAATTGTAAAAGATGATTTGTTGTCTAAATGTTTGCTGGCTCTTAACAGCACTGTGAGTCTGGAGTTCTAGATATCTGGATAATCTGAGAGAAAACAATTAAAACCTTAGCTTCAGTAACAGACTGGTTGTCAGCAAAGGTTTTTTTATGTTACTACAGAATTCATCAGTAGTGTGTGAAAATCAGGTATCCTTTGATTACTACCTAAAGGCTTCCTGTACTTGCTCTCTGTTAGTGTAATATATTTAACTTCTTCCCTTTAGTTTTGTTACTGATGTAGTGACTGATTGAGCTGAGTACAAAACAAAACCCAAGATATAATATGATCTTAGAACCATGTGTTAGGGAGGCAAGGAAAAGGTGCCAATCGCTTTTGTGTTCTGGAGCACAGGTGGATCATAAAACCTCATCATGTACTCTTTGATCTGGTCAAATTACACCCTCCTTAGAGTGGGAGGAAAGATTTGGGACTTTATGAGCCTATTTGATTTTTAGCATTTATGTGATAAGTTTGTCATGGTTTGGTTGTAGTTATGGGATGGCTTAATTATAGGTTGATCCAGCAAAGTTACCTGTATTTAAAGAGTTGTGTAATGCTTCCTTGTTTGCTCAAGACTACTTTCAGTCACTCATAGTAATTCCAAGTGATAAAGATCATTTGCATTGAAAATCTACGTTGTTTGGCATAAGGTGAGGGTGACTTTTTTTCTCAGCAGCATATTTAACTTTAGCTCAAAAATCTAATGCTTTCTCAGAAAGTCGGGAAAGAAAATCACAGACACACACACACACACACACACACATACACACAACCTTCCTGTTCCAAAGTTTCAGTGTCTCTAATTTTTTAAATAGAAGTTTGACTATTTCCCTGGGGTTATTCTACTATCAGGTATATGTATATTGGTATCATGCCTGTCCCACTTGATCAAATAGTGAGTCTGATTTGCAATTTGCACATAGCCTGTGAGTGTCTGTTGGCTCATGTGCAAAGAATGACCTTTCTGAAATGTGCTTTGTCTAAGGATCTTTGAAGCTGACCAAGGCTTTCCTTTCAGTTGCCACTGTAACCATAAGCCCTGTAACTGAAATTAGATACAGAGGTGAGATTCATTTGACCAAATAGAAACCTTTATCTTCAGATTGAATTAATCTTGATCCAAAACTCCATTATCTAAATCTCTGCTAAGTAGAAATTCACTGCATAATGATTACCTCATTTATAGATGTCTACATTTTTAAATGCTTGTGCTAAGTTTTTTGCCTGTTCCTCACAGACCCTGTACTGCCTCTCCTGGTGTGCAGACAGCCCACCCAGATTCAAAGCTGGACTGCAGCAGGAGAGGGCAAATTGCAGCAAAGGTGTTTGACATATGAAAAAAAAAAAAAAAAAAAGACAAAACACGTCTTTTGAGAGGCAAGAAATGATACGTTATGAGCATTCACACAGAGACATGTCCTGAGGCCAAGGCTGAGAACAAAAGCAAAGGGGAAGAGAAAACTAGGGTAAGAAAGGGATCTGGAGGCTAGAACTAAAGAGGAAAAGTCTCAAAATAGTAGGAGGAGGCCGGGATCAGAGAACAGAACAAATTGCTTGGGGAGTTGCTTGAAAATAAGTAGTGTTGCTTCTCCATAACATATGAAGCTAGTACTTTGGAGTTGCAGATTTTTTCAAGGTATTTGCTGATGGAGAGCATTGCACACAGAGTTCTCAAGGTTCCTCAGCCAAAAAAAGACTCCAGCTGTTTGAAAACTGTTCAAAACAATGAATTACTTCTGTAGATCTCCTTATTTAACTTTGCTGATCATCAGTATTACCTGGCAACTTTAAATCTAGCAAATCTGATTTTTGTACATAACCTTTTTTTTTTAATGTCACAGATTTATCTGTGACATAAAAGAGCTGTTACAGAAGTTTGAATGAATATTCACATTGTTCCACTTGAATATATACTGAAAGGTAATAATCAATAAATATTTCTGTGGTAATCTGCAATACTTCTTGGGAAAACCCACACTGTCCCCTAAAAAATGATAAATCACAGAAGTTGTAAGGCCAAAAAAAAAACATGGCAAACAATGATAAATTTTATGGTAGTCTATTTCAGTAGCAGTTCTGTTAGACAAGCTGGTGCCCTTCTCATCTCAGGTACATTTCTGTTCTAATAAGATAGTTCTTTTAACCTAAAAAGCTTGTCTTATATTCATTCGAGAAGCTGTGAATGGGATCAAAAGAGCAAGAACAGCGTGTTTTGTAACAGTCTCCTGATAAAAGAACGCTTTGCCCCCTTACTCTCCCCTTAGGAAGATACATAAAACCAGGAAAAATGCAAGATCAGTGAGAGACTTTGAATCCCATTTTCATTGTTATGCTTAAGTATAGCCCCAGCTCGAGGCTGACTGAGGTTGAGGTGACTCAACTCAGTTTCAGGTCTTTTTTTTCTTTCCCCTCCCACCAGTTTCTCCACAGCTCAGTCTCCACAGTACAGAGGATGCAACCACCTCCATCTCATGAGTACAGTCAGCTCACAAATGCTGAGCTCAGCCCTCTGATGCTGGCTGCTCAATGAGGCAGCATGGAGCAGCACGGAGCCTCCCCGTGCTGCCTGTGTGACCTCACTCCTCCTCCTCCTCTTTCAGTCCCACAGCACCAAAAAACATGGAGCTGGAAAGAGGGGCACCCTTTGTGTGAGTTGGAAAACACCAGTGGCATAGATATTGACAAGGAGTGAATATTAAGGCAGGTTCATTGCCCTCAAAGCTAAGGAGCAACCAGGTGTCCTTTCAAGAGAAGCATCTGCACCCGCTGACCCTGAGCCGTGCAGAAGAACCAAAAGGAAGCATTGAGTGGGTGACAGCAGTAGGTGACTCTCTGCTTCAAGGGACAGATGGACCCATCTGCGAATTTGACCTGCTCTCTACACAAGTTTGCAGCTTGCCCACTAAGAACGTATAAGAGAGGATCAAAGAGTAAACAATGTGGGTGACAAGGTAGTGAGTGTCTGCTGTGGATCCCCTGACCAGGAAGAACAAGTGCATGAGGCTTTCCATGGGCAGCCAGAAGCAGCCTCCTGATGCGGGGTGCTGTGGGGTGGCTGAAATCGCCGCTTTAACCC
>VZRR01011758.1:0-63626 GCA_013398015.1 Oreocharis arfaki
GGAATCTCGGCTCTGGCACCTGGGAGGGGGCCCGTGGTGTAGCAGGGGAAGGACTCCTGTCCCTGAGCAGCAGCAGAAGATCTCGGGTGACGAACTGACCAAACCCCCACACCCTGTCTCCCTGCGCTGTCGGTGGGAAGGAGGGAGGGGTTGGGGGAAAAAAGGNCGGCCTGCCGAGGAATCTCGGCTCTGGCACCTGGGAGGGGGCCCGTGGTGTAGCAGGGGAAGGACTCCTGTCCCTGAGCAGCAGCAGAAGATCTCGGGTGACGAACTGACCAAACCCCCACACCCTGTCTCCCTGCGCTGTCGGTGGGAAGGAGGGAGGGGTTGGGGGAAAAAAGGTGTTTTTAAGGGCCTAATTTGCTTCTCATTATCCTCCTCTGACTTTGTTAGTAATAAATTCACTTTGTACCTTTAAGTTGAGCCTGTTTTGCCCTTGGAGTGTTTTCTCCCAGTCCTTATCTCAACTCATGAACCCTTCATTAAATTTTTCTGTCCTCTGCCCAGCTGTGGCAGGAGAGGGTGAGTGAGTGGCATTTGGCCAGTGTCAAACCATGGCAGAGGCACAAGTTTGGAAGGAAGCAGCTTGCACTGTGCTCATTTCATTGCAGAAGCTTCACATAATTTGCTGGGAAGAGGCCAACTCTGCCATGACACTGTCCCCGCCACCAGCCTTCATCCACCACCTCAATGTGCGTGATTGTGTCATCCGGATCAAAAGAAATCTCATCATCTCCATCTGCAAAAATTGTCAAGAAAAGACAGTCATAATGCAAAGAGAACCTCAGAGAGAGATGGTTCACATTTCTGCTCCCACTTTCCCCCAGGCAGGAGAAGACAGAACAAGTGCTCTGACAACCCCCAAGAGTTTACCTCACCCAACTCCCACCCAACAGCACAGATAAAGCAGAGAAAGAGCAAGACATCAGGTGAAAGATGAAGTTTCTCTGTTCTGTCTTGGCTTGGGCCAGGACAAGGCTAATTTTTTGCAGTAGCTGGGAGGGGCCATGGCCAAGACACGGAAGTTATCCTATACCACCTCATGTCATTGCCAGGGGTGGGGGAAAGGGACTCTCAATTCCAAGGAAGACGGGGTTCCTTCTGGTTGAGAAAATCTGGTGGAGGGAGCCATCCAATATTGTCTATTGTTGGGTGTTTTTCTGCGTGAATAATTTGTTTTCTTTTACCTTTTGTTATTGACATTGTTGCTGTTACTGTTCACTTTCTTATTGTTGTTTCCAGTAAATTGTTCTTATCTCAACCTGTGATCTCTGCCTTTTTGTGCCTCCAGTTGGAGAGGGGCTTTGTTTCTACTGAGAGTGCTAAATTGGAGAATACCATTCCTAAACCGTGACAGTTCCCAAGCCAGGTCTCCTTCTGCTTCCCAGGAGGAAGAAATTTAAACCACCAAGTCACAACGTTTTCCCCACTGCTGATGCGGTGAATCCCTACGTCCTCGTTGCACAGCCCTGCCGGGGCACAGCGCCTTCCCCTAAGCCCTGACAGCAGACCCACCTCCTCGGTAATCGTAGAGAGCCACCGCGCAGATCCCGGGGTTCTGCCCCTCAGAAGCACTGCCCATGTTCCCTGCAGATCACAGGACAGACAGATGAGACAGAGGCTGAAGCAGCCACACAGTCCTGGTCAGTGCCACCCTCCAGCCCAGCTCTGGGGAAGCACATCCAAACCCTATCAACAAGGGGAGGTGCACCACAGCCCAAAGCAAGGTGTGACTTCCCTCCCCTTCCTCACTGAGACAGTTGGGTCCTGATCTTTATGCTCCTCTCCCAAGAAAAAGGTGGGGAATAACTCCAACCTCCTCCCTTGCCATCTCCAGTACCAGCAAAACTGACGGAAGCACCCTCAGCAGCCCATGCAGTTTGCTCCTGTGCTTGGACAAAGGCTACCTGCACTCCTCACACCAGGAGACTCCGCCAGACCAGGTCTAGGGAACACCAGCCATGTGAGGAATGAGCTGAACCAGAGGCATCCCCAGGCCCCAGTGCAGCACTGGCAGCCGCTTGCCCGGAAACTGCAGCAAGAGCACTGGTCCACATCCAGCTTCTCCCAAGCCTGTGGCAGCCTCCTGCCCAGACCCTGATCCAGCAGTTTTGTGCTGTCTGGTCCAGCATCCCATGCAGCTCATCTCCATCTTAGAGCTGGGCAGGGGAGTGGGACACAACCAAGCCTCCATCATCAGGAGCCGCTATCCTGACCACAGTAGACTTCAGGATAAAAATTCCCTCTGGACTTTGTCCCATACATCCTGTGAGGTGAGTGGACAGGTACAAGCTCCCCAAGACATGGGCTCTTCCATCAGTACTCACCCAGGTGGGGCTGGCTCTGTCTGGGCTCCTGAGGAAGGATCACCTCATAGTCTTCACCTCCATCTCCTCCAAAGTCATAGGTGGCATCCAGCTTTTCCAGTGGGGCTGGCAGCTCCTCATAGTCAGCACCTCCACTGGTACTGTCACAGTAGTCAGAGGGCTCTGGCAGTTCCTCATAGTCTCCACCAACATCTGAATTTGTACTGTAGGTGGGCTGACCCTGGCTGGGGACCTTGCACAGCTCCGCATTCAGATCTGCTGGCCTTGGTGGCAAAGTGGGTGGTACTTCTTCATCCTCTCTTTTGGCCTCCTGCCATGAGGTGAGAAAGTGACAGGAAAGTCACCTGCAAAGCCCCCACCACGGACAGCTCTTTCCTGACTGCCAGCACCTGAGACAAGGCAGCCCCTTTACTGCTGCCAGGGCACAAATGGAGCATCATCCCCTGCGCACCAGGGAAACAGCTGAGCTACTCAGGCCATGCTGAACCAGCACCTGGGATTGCTCTGGAGACCCTCAGGGGTCATGTGTTCGAACTCTGTTCATACTTCACTACAGCCCATGGTACTGCCACTGCACTGACCCACTCCCAGAGCTTGTCCCATGGGGTCAGGTGCTGTGCAGCCACGTCCCATCCCCACCCCAATGCTCCCCCTTATCCTTCCAAAGCCTCTCACGCACTGTGGCTGTGCTCCACATCTTCCTGCAGGGCAGCCCATAAAGCACAGCCCCTCTCAGGTGCAATCCCATCTGCCTGCTCCCCTTCCCAGCTCTCCCAGGCTGCCTTGACACCTGTTCTCCTGGTGACACAGGCTGGTCCCCAGCAGTGCTCCTGGGGCCCCTTGCTGGCATGGCTGGAGGGGCTGCTCCAGTGTGCTCCTTCTCTCTTGGTGAGATTTCCTGCTGGAGAAAAGCCATCAGTCCCTTTGAATGAGTCCAGAACAACAGCTGTTCACATTCCCAACAGAGCAACTCAGAACATTTTCCTCCCCCCACAAACCTGCTCTGGGCCTGGGCACTCGTAGGTTGGTGACAACAGTGGGGCAGCCCCGAAGAGCACCTTGAGGGAGATGGGACAGCTTCACTCTTAACACCCCTCTGGTCTCTGAGTGCAGGAAGAGCACCAGGTGGGAAGGCAGGCAAACACAGGGGCTGCGTGCCATCTCCAGTTTGCTGGGATGCATTTCACACACAGACTGCTGGGATAGCAGTGCTGGGGAGGAGTAACCACGCTGTTTGCCAGGCACCAGAGGCAAAAGGAGCTGAGGCCAGAGCACAGGTGCCGTGGCTGGGTGCAGGTATGTCCTTTTATGAGTGTTTGGTGTGCTGAAAAGGAAAGTCCAGTGACAACTGTGAAGCTCACTGGCCATTCTTGGCAGATGCAGGGAAGCAGTTTAGGCATGAGGTTACCCTCAAGAGACCACATAGAAGGACATGGAGCTGCATGGCTCTGAGGAAAAGTCTGTGTCATGAGTCTTGAAGGACACGGCAAGACAGCCCTGGCTCACCTGCTGCTGAGCCACCTGGTGCTCTCGGGCATGCAGCCTCACCCGCTCCTCCTCTGCCTGCCTTCTGCTCTCCTCCTCTGCCAACTTGGCCATGTGTTCAAACCGTGACCGCAGGCTGCTGGTGCCACTGGAAGCTCCTGTGAGGAGACAGCTGATTGACCCAGCCCTACGCCTTCCTTCCACCACCCCAAGCATCCAGGAGAAACCCAGACCTCTGCCTCTTCCAGAGAAACTTGCAGTTCAGCCACTTTCTCCTGCCCTCCAGCACAGGTTAAACTCCCATCCCACCAGAGCACACACCTGCCAGCATGCTGCCATGGAGGCACTGTGAGGCCCATAGCTTCCTAAGCCCAAGGCTGGTACTAAGGTCTCACCTGCCTCCAGGGGTCTTGTTTTCTCATAGGAAGAGGTGGGAGCTGCCATCTCGTCAAAGCCAGCAGCACTCTGCAAGAGGAAGGGAAAGAATTGTTCGGCTTCCTGGGCAACGCCAGTGCTGGGTTTGGGTACTGGTGATGGCAAGCTTTGTTCCCAGGTGTGTTTGTCCTCACCTGTACACCTGCCCTGGCCCAGGAGAGGCTGTTGGCTGCAGTCCCCTCCTCTGATGCCTTCCTTGCCCTGGGCACCTGCCTGTTGCCCCCCAGCCAAGGACACAGGTGTCCCTGTCTGAGAGGTGTCACTGAGAGCTGGAAAGGTGCTGTGGAGCCCAGCAAGGGAGGCTGAGCAGTGGCACAGGACAGCAGGGCTGGGGGCACTCCCTGTACCATGGCAAGGAGCTGAGGGGATGCCTGGCAGGATACCTGGCCATCTGCCTCTTTCCCAGTCCCAGGGACACTATGCATCCATCCCTGCACTCCTAGTGGCATGAGGCCTGAAAGCACTTCCCAGCTGGATGCACAGCTGCCTCACCTGCTCTGTGTGTGCAGTGGCACAGGCTGGAAACCAGCACCTGCGTGTGAACACCTGCAGCATCACTGGCTTCAGGAGGTGTGGAGAGATGCTGAACCGGGAATAGTATTGGTGGAGAGGTTGCAGGAAAATCAAAGTGAGATAGAGAGGGCTTAAGGGTTTATCTGCTTTATGAGAAACCTACTTAATGCAGAAAGGAACCAGCAGGTAGGACCCACTTTTCAGCCTGACACTTTACACCAGGTTCTGCCTGCAGGTGTCACAATAGGCTGGTGGCCGACTGCCACGGCAGCCATGGAGCCCTGACAGCAGCTCTGCTCTCCCTGCAGAAAACACACCTGAGCAGGCAAACCAGCCTGCAGGCCCAGAACCAGGTGTCCACAGGTCACAGCAGAGGCCTGGACATGCTGTGTATATGACAGCATTTGTATTTTGTGTGAGCCTTAGCCTGACACTGAGTGTCCAGAGCTTTACCAAAGGGGAGTTCAGGCTGCCTGAGGGTCTGTTATGCTCTCCTCTGGTGCAATGAATTCAGAATTTCTGCAGTGCCTGAGGACCAGGCAATCAGAAACTTAGTTACTTGCCCAAATATCCTAATTTTTACCATGTTTGTTTATGCTTCAGTATTCTCAAAATGCACAAATTCATTTCACTTTGAGCCAAACAAGAACTGCTTATCTCCTCTCTGCACCCTGCTTCCCAAAGGACCCTTTTACCTTTTACCAAGTCCTCATCTGCTTTTGCAAGTTGTTTTTGACCACGTACAAGGTGTGCCTTTTGTCAATGCCCCTCCATTTGCTGTTGTTAAATTCACAGATAGGACTAATCTCTTCTGAGGGCAGGACAGCATTCCCTCCCTTGCTGGCCCAGCCTACACATGCAGCATGAACAGGACCACGTGGGTTGCTTCAGCGCATTTATATCCTCCCCTGCTTCCCTGAGCTCCCGAGGACAGCAGCGTTGGTGTTGTACCAGGCACAGCACCGTGCCCCACAGCAGGGAAAATAGGTTTCAGGGAAGGCACCCTCACTGCCTCCTCCAAATGCCCCAAGGCCCCAGGATTTGCATCTTTTAGGCTATCCACATCCATGCAGATCATCACCCACTGGCAGGACCCCTTTTGCTGACCGAGCCTTCAGGGCAGCCTGCCAAGCACAGAATTAATCCCAGTGCCTCAGTGTGAGATGTGACTGTAGATGAGGCTTTGCCTGGTGTCAGCCCAAACAGAAAACCTGAACCAGCCAACTGGGTGACCTCTTCTCATGCACAGCAGATTGATCTATGCCAATCCCATTATTGCTGGGTTTGTCAAGGTGTGCAGGAAGATCTAGCATCTGAACAGACCATGAGGCACTCCTTGATAGGAGTGAAAAACCTGCAGAAGGTAACAAACAGCAGAGAAGTGAGGAGTTACTGACAGTGCCATGAGGAATTCCCTGCATTACAGTCTCCCCAGGCTGCATCCCTCTGCACCCACTGGTATTTTACACTTGGCCAGTTCCTTCTTGCCATAGCTGTGCACTGAGCACTGGGATCTCATCTCCATGTGGGGAACCTCTTCTTTTTCAGCTGAGCAAAAAGCAGTGATTAGGAGGAAGCAATTGCAGGCTGCAGCAGTCTTACCTTATCCACTCTATCCTTCTGGACCCCATAACGGCCTCCAAATCCCTTGGCATAGTCTGTATGGAAAAAATGTTATTTTATAGTATTTTGTATTTTGTGTGCACCACTGACTTCAGTATGCTGTGACCAGTGAAATGAGTTTGCATATGATATCTCTACTTAGTTCCGTATGTGATGAGATACTGGACAGCAGCTTTTAGGACTAATCCCTCCCTCCTTTCAACTGAGGGTGCAGGGATGCAGGGCTGTAGCTGCCAAACCTGAGTCCAAGGCATGGGGGTGAGAGGCCAGTCACCCCACCTGAGTGGAGTGTGGCCTTGTTCAGTGAAGTCAAACGTGCTGTACCCAAGGTATTCCTGGGATCTGTTCTGCCTCACTCCTCTGTGCTCACCTTTACTGTGAGCTTATGGTTAGGAATGCCCCTCACTGAGAAAGCACAGCAGAGTCTGGGAGTCCTGATTCAGGGACTCACATTCCCTGTCCCCCACTGATCCAAGCACACATCTACTCTGCCCTTGTGCTTCGGGGTTCACTGCATCTCAGCTGCTCTGCAACGTGCTGGACACATTCTGTTTTCAGCAGCTGGATCTCTTACTATGAACCACAAGCTCCAGGTCTGTGTGTGCTCCAAGGAAACTGCTACCACCTCTGGCAACATTGCCTGACCTCTTTGGGATGCATGGGGTTGCACTTCTTCCCGATGGTCCCAGCCTAGGGCATTCTTGTCCTGACGATCCCTCTGGACTCCAAACTTCCCACCAAAGCCCACAGAATAGTCTTCAGCCACAGGGGTGAAGATCAGGCCATGGAAGAGAACAGACAAGGGAGGGAAGGAGACAAGTGGCAGCAGTGTGAGTTCAGGCTTTTCTCACAGGTTTCCTGTGCCCAAGACTTCGAGAAAGACATGGAACAAGACCAGATTTCCCCACTGGTGCTGCAGCAACAGCCCTCCCTTGGACACGTCACCTGCTATTAGCAGCTGCTTGGGCTTCCCCTTCACCCTTCCTTCGGTGATATGCTGTCCAAGAGATCCCTATGCCCACAGAACTCTTCTGCTCCTCTGCCTTTAGCCTGAACTCTTTCCAGCAGCCATGCACTGTGTAATGGCTTTCCTCACCTGACCCATTCCCAACAGCTCCCTGTAGCTCTTCCACCATTCTTGTGGCAGATTGCGAAAGCCCTGCACAGTGCCCCATAGTCCCAGTGGGCAGTCCCCAGCTCCAGCCCTGACACTGCCCGCTCCCCTGCCTCAGCTGGCTCCCCCAGCTCCCCCACCTCATCCAGCACCCCCAGCCCCTCCAGCTCACCCAGCTCCCTCAGTTTCCCCTGCTCCCCCAGATCTCTCACCTCACCCAGCTTCCCCAGCTCACCTGGCAGCTGTGGCTCACCTTTCTGAGAGTCATGCTTCTCTGCCTGGCTCTTGTAGTCAAATCCCACAGCTGCTTTGTCCACCTTATCCCTTTCCACTCCATAACGGCCACCAAAGCCCTTGGAGTAATCTGAAGTGGTGTATGGAGTCAAATACTGCCCCCAGCATGGGGCTGGTGAGGAGAGGATGGGGAGCAGCACTGGGAAGGGTCAGCAGGGAGAAGGGACAGCAACAGGGATTATGGAAAACACCATAGAAAGTGAAGGGTTGGAGGGGACAGAGCGGCAGGGAGCACCACAGATGAGAGCCCATAGGAATGGGGGCCCAAGGCAAATGTGGGTCAGGGCACCAGGAGACCCAGCAGGCCAAGAGGAAAGGAAGAAAACGGACATGCCAGGGACAGTGGGAGCTCTGTCACCCACGAAGGCAAAGCCAAGCAGGACTTGGGCATTGACGGCTGGGGCATCACTCCCTCACCCACCTCCAGAGCAAGGATTTCAGCCTGTGGTCTGCCAGCCTCAGGAAAAGGCTGTGAGTACACTGAGCCTTGGAAGTACAGGAACGACAAAAGGGTTTAAGTTTGCTATAGTGGAATCTCAGCTTCCACAAGGAAGCACCTGACCCTGGGGACTGCCACCAAGGCTGAACCCCCCTTTCTGCAGACATGCTCCCACTCTTCTCACTGGCACGTTGGCCATTGTGTGAGAGCACAGCACGGTTGCCTTGTGCCTCTCCTTTTTCCATCTCCAAACTAGTGATCCATTAATGACATCAACCATGTTCAGCTGTTTTCTAAGAACCACCTGGTTATTACTGGCTGATTCCTGAGACATTTCAGCCTCCATCCTGACTCCTGCCTGTACAGACTCCTCCTTTCAGACACCTGCCTGCTCGGTCTCTAAATCCCGCCCTTCAGGAGTAAATCGGAGTCACCGCTCCGTGTTCCCTGACGCTATTCTCACAGGTCTGCATTTCACAGGACTGAGGCTTCTCTGACAGCTTCAATCCACGGAGGCTAGGATCTAGAGAAATATGCATAAGAACATTCTGTATTCCAGAATGGATCTCTGTTTCATAGAAGGTCAGTCACCTAACCTGCAAGTCCTAAAAATTCTTAAACTTATTGTGACTAAACTATTATCTACCTCTATGGGGCTGCTATGAAATGGCTCTTTAAGAAAGCTGTTTTCAGTAAACACAGATTTTATGACTGTTACCTTGCTGCTAGAGCTTCCAGTATGGATGCATTTTTATGAAAAGCAATCCAAACACCCTCTTTCTGACATCTGCATTTCCTGAGCAATTTCTGTGATTTCACGCAGCCTCACACAGAATTTCTGTGTCTACAAGAATATTTTAATGGAGCACAACTGCATGCGATTCATTATTTTTAGATCAACCAAGAATGCCTCAAACCATTTTCTTTCTTTTATAGTTTCCTTTTAAACGAACCTGATTTGGTTCATTCCTTAGTAATGCAGTATTCCTCACATTTACCTCAAACAGCAACAGACCATGCTCTCTCATCTTCTCTTGGGTGCAGAATATTTAAACCACCCTTAGTTTCAATTCTTGCACTGTTTGTTGAATTATCTGCAGAATTCTGCAGAAGTCTGGATGTGCTGTAGGGTTTTGTTTTCATACCCGCTGCTGCTTTTCCAGCAATCACTTCTCAAGTGCTACAGTGCACGGGCTTTCTCTGGAGCAGTTCTAAGAAGGGCTTTGAGAGGACAGGGAGCACCAGCCATCCATCGCAGGGTGGGGGTGCCTCCTCTCCTCAGCCAGGATAGGGCTTCCACCAAAGGAAAGCACAGAGACAAGCAGGATGTACAGTATGAGGATGGTGAGAGGAGAGCAGGGAATGGGGCCACAAGGGTGATGGACTGGGAACAGGAATCTGAAACAAGAGACAGGAGACTGTGCCACAGCCAACAGTACAGGATACTGGGAGCAGAAGAGAAGCTGGGCAAAGGATCAAGGGGCCACATGTGCTCATGGACTTGCCTTTCTGGGACGAGTGTTTCTCCACCTCACCCTTGTATTCAAAGCCCAGTGCTGACTGCAACAAGAGGGGGAGGACTCTCAGTCATCCTGAGGGCCAAGACGGATCTCAGCCTCCCTCCCCTGGGGCCAGGCTGTTACCAGCTCCCTTGTGCTGCAGAATGCGGGGGCGAACACCACAGCCCCTGGACAAACAGTGTTGTGCCTGGATGGGACACCACACCAACGCACACCAGTTAGTTCCACAAGTGCCCCAGACTGTGTCATCAGCCACTGCCCTGCACACAGGTGAGCTGTGCTTCAGTGAGACCATGGCACATGGCACACCCTGCACGCCCCAAGCTTTGAAAATTGAGCCACAGTCTGGCATGCAGCGGTGCTCTAGGGGCAGCACAGGCCACAGGTACATATTTCAGCTGTGCTGTCCAACACACCTTGTCGGCTCGGTCCCGCTGGACTCCAAACTTGCCACCAAAGCCCTGGGCTGCATCCGTCTGAGAGGAGTGCTTCCCAACATCAGCAATGTACTCGTGCCCTACTGCGCACTGAGAGGAGAGATAGTGTGACATGAGCATCCATGGTGGACAGATGGACCAGGAACCACAGACACTCTATGCCAAAATAGAACAACTGTGCTCAGACTCTGCTGGACCAGACTGAGGGTGTTTCTGTTGAGCAACTTCTTGGCCTTTGTCCAGTTTCACTTGCAGGATGCTGCAAGTGTTCAGCTTCCGCCCCTTCTCCTGAGTAGCATGTGCAGTTCCTGACTACAACACCTCTGGCAGGGAGAGCAGGGAATTTTTCAGGACAGTCTGTTTCTCACCCTGCCATCCTGGTATTGTTCAACCCCACAGGGATGCCACCTACTAAACTCTACTGTAATCTAATCATCTCACTTCTGAAAAAGAAGTATTAAATGCTGAAAGGTGCAGGAAGAAGCATGATGATGATGATGATCACAAAACATAGACAAGATCTGATGTCGAGGGCTTTATCTCGGGGAGATACGAGACCTGTAATGCAGAATATGAGGAGGGAATTATTATACACTAGTTCTCCAAGCACAAGTAGGGAGGCTCCAGATTTAACTGTCATGAGGCAGGCCTGAACAGCCACAGGAAGTCTTTCACAGCTAAAGGCAGCATTGTAAAGAAGTTGTAGAGATGAGTTATACAAATGAATTCAAACAGATCCTGGAGACAGATTATGGGCTAGCTAGATATGTGTGAAAATGTGCAGCCATGCAAACTCTCAATTTTCTCCCTTTCTGGGTCAGGCCAGAAAACAGGGATGCCCCTTCCTTTATGAGAAAAGCACTTTTCCACTGAGGCTCAAGGAAGCCTTCCACGGCTGTTACCTTATCCATTCGGTCTCGCTCTGTTCCAAATTTGCCCCCATAGCCATAGGATGCCTTGGGGCCAGTCTCCAGCTCCTTCTTCTTAATGACCTCATGTTCCTCTGACACCTTGTTCCTCAGCTGATGGATGCTGGAGACAGAGACAGGGCAGGTCAGCGTGGGATTCTGCAGAGCTATGCCGCTGGCTGGAGCATCCCTGTGCCCCTGCACCAGCCAGAGCGCAGCACGCAGCAGGACACGCACGCAGGAGCAGCTGCGGCCGCCCGCCTGCGCTGGGCTCCCCTGGGTGCCGGCCACACACACGGGGTCTGGCAAGGGACCAGAGTAATGGGCTCGGGAGACATCCAGCCCCCTTCCTGCAGCCCTGTTCACGGCTACACCCCGACTTTCTCGGGACCCCACATCTTCCTTTTTCTGAGTGCCGCACTGGACACGCTGCAGGGCTGCGCTGGGCTGTCCCGAGGGAGCTGCAGCCGCGGGTCAGCCCCGGGCAGCGAAGGAGCGGGAAGCCTTTGCACCGGGGCAGCCCCATGTGCAAGTATTCCCCCCGATCCCCCACAGCAGCCCGGGCGGCCCGCGGACCCCTCCGCAGGGTAGGGCCCGAGGCGGGAGAGCGCTCCCCGCCCGCCGCAGACCAGCCCGGACGTGGCCGGTCCCCGCGGCGGGACGTGCCCGCGGGAATGCCCCGCTCGTCCTCCCGCACGGCCGGCCCCCCACCCCCGGCCGGGCTCGTTCTTTCCCGCAGGGCCGGTCCCCCACTCCCCCCGGTCCCGGTTCGCTCTGCCGCACTCACTCGATGTGCCCGGCGCGGCCGGAGCCCTCGATGGTTTTGGCTCCCCAGCGCTGCTCCCGCTCGGAGATGTCGTTCTGCGGGGCGAACCGCAGCCGTCAGCCCCGGCTCCGCACGGGGCTCGGTGCCGCTCCGTCGGACCAGGCACAGCCCAGGGGTCCCGGCACCCCCTCCCCGCCGCCCGCCGACGCCCTGCAGTACAGGGCAGGGCAGGGCCGGGCCGGGGTCTCCGACCCACTCCGCGGAGCCGAGGTGACACCAGGAATCTGCAGAATTCGCTATTCGGGAAAATACTGGAGAAACCGCAGTGACCTCAGCCCTCGAGCCTGGCTATCACAGCCTTGTTTTGTAGCTTTGTGGAAGGTCTGAACATACATTCAATAAAGTGAAGCATCAATAAAGTCTTTCCTAATATACAGTAAAGCTGAAAATATGTATATATGAAATAGAAAAAAAATTACAAAGTCTTATTCTGTTCACGCTTAGTTTGAATGCTTCCACAAATGGAAGAAATTAGGTAAGCAAAAGAATTGGACAGTGTAGATTTTTCCTAAAACATTAATAACTTGAAACTATGAGAAAGGAATTTGCTTTTCTGTCCCAAACTAGAATTTCTTACTGGAAATAATTAGGCAAGGCTGAACCTCGAAAACACAGGACTCTTGTCTAACAGGAAAGGCTTATTAGGAAAGTAATAGAGAACCAAATGGAAAATGAAAATCATGACACTGTATGAATGCAGAGTGTTCCCCAGGCCGAGCCCCTCTGCTCTTTCACCAGCTCACTCAGAGTCAGACTGGATAGAAAACAAGAGCATAAGAGGCACAGAGCTGCATCTGCATTAGTTGACTGTAAATAGAGTAGGATTTTCCATCTGGAAAAAAGATAAATGAGGGAAATCCTGTACAGTTACAGTGTGGGACAGAGAAAATGTAAGTGTTCATTTTGTCTTGTAACATACGTTGTGGGGAGGACAACAGAAGTTACCAAGGAGCAGGAAAACCTGCATGCTCTATATTCCTTATGTGCCATTACTTGTGGTCAGACATGGGGTGTGCAGTGATGTAGGAAGTTCTGGAGACTAAACCTGGTGTCAGAAGTGGCTCAGACAGGTGACCTGACAGTACCTGCGAGAGGCTGATGGAACTTGGTTGATCCTGCCCTGCCAGCACTGCTGCACGCTGTGCTGAGCCCTGAGCCCCAGGCCAGCTGAGCAGCAAGTGCCCAGGGCCAGGAACTCTTCGCACCACCAGTATAACAGTTGCCACACTAGACACTCACCACGAAATCAGGGTCCGTGTCCCAGTCGTCTCCCTGAGCCTCCACCTTCACTGACACGTTGTGTCCCACAACTGCTTTCCACATCTGCACAACAAGGACATGGTGTCACCCAGGGTGGCCGCACGTGGCCACAGCTGGCTCACACCATTACAGCATAACTTGGGCTGGAAGGGGCCCTTACAGGCCACCTGTCCTCTGTCCCTCATACAGGACAGGGCACCCCAAAATAGCTGCTCTTGAGCCCCAGCATGTCTTACAGCAAAACACAGGGGGAGTGTAGGTGTAAACCACAGCCTTCATGCACCCTGATTCTGCAGTTAGAACACATACCTTATTATAAAGTAAATGAATGCTGGCATCCAATTACCAGATTCTGCTTTTCCAACACACATTAATTTTCTGTGCTGTAGGAGGCTGTTCCCTGCATTAACCCCTGTATTAGCATAGTTGCACACACCACTATGGCATGCTCCAACATTGTGACACTGTGCTGCTGGGACTGAGGTGGACTTCTCAAGCCTCTTGTCTGTTTTTCAACCTTTTAATCCCTGCCCAGTAGCCTAGAGAAGGGCCAGAGCAAGGCTGGACAGAGGCGTGACAGAGCTGGTGCTGTGTGGTGTTCATGTCTGTCATGTTGAGAAAATGGGAAATGGGGCTAAAAGCGCTGAGGGTGCAGGGTTAAACTGGCTGAGGTTGTGGTGGAACCGCTCCTGCAGGCCTGGAGGAAGTGATGGGCCCAGGAAGAGGAAGTTAAAAGTAATGTGAAATCTAAAACCCCTGTTTTTCATTTTCAAGGTGACTGTGAAAAAAACATGACGAAAAAGCCCCCCCCCCCAAACAACTGAGGTTTTACAAAATGAGAGAGAGAGAAAAGATGAGTTGCCTGCCCCTACACCCCAGAGCAATCACTCTCATCAGAGCCCCATCCCTTCATATCCCACCCCTTTTACTGCCTGCAGTGTTGAGGAATCACAAGTTGCTCTCTGTGTCACCAAAAAGCAGCTTTTTAGTGGGGCAGAGAGAAAGATGGAAGAGAATGTGCAGGAAAGGCTAAGCTGAGCCCTCTTCTCCATCACACCAAACTGCGAACAAATCAAGAGGAAAGAAGAGACCTCCTGTGTGCTGGATCCTCAGTTAACAGCAGCTTTTGCCATGTGCTGCTCAGCTGCACTAACCCCTCACCCCCATGGCTGTATGGAAGGCTCTGACAGCCCTGGGCACTTGGGGCAGTTGCCTCTGTGAAAACAAAATGTTTGTGGTGAGTCATTAAGTAATTATCTGTTTTTGCTAAGTAATTAACTGTCCCACATCAAAAGCTGTTCAAGTGAATAACCTTCTGGTTTAGTGCAGTGCACTGCTCAGTTTCAAGCTGTCCTTTTCAGTTGAGTTTCAAGCTGTTCTTTCCAGATGACCAGTGCTGTAAGACCAGGGAGCAAAGAGAACAGAAACCAAATGAGCGCAGCAGAGATGATTCTTTCTTCTGTTAAACAAAGGCCAGGTAGTCAGCTAAGGGAGAAGATGAAGCGCTAAGGCAGATACACAGTGAAGACTTGGTTTTAGGCCTTCTCCAGGTGCCTCAGGACCACAGCAGGTCTGTGACATTCCCCACCGACAGCAATCCGGTGCCAAAGTGAATACAGCAAATTGCAATTAGAAGCAGTGGAAGCAGAAAGGCTCACATGGACAACACAGTCCCATCTAACACCACCTTTATTCTTCTTTCCCCCTCCCTAATTTATTGGCATCTCTCATGCCAAAGATTTTTAAAGTTCATTGCTTGTTTTTGTAAAGCATAAACCAGCAGTAATAACCAGCTAGCACAGGGCTGCTTGTTATCAGGGCCACTGATTTGAGCTCAGATGAGATGGTTCAAGATTTTAAATGCTGCTGGAAATGGTTCTTGATCAGCCATTCTCCAAAGCCACCTGCCATGCGCTGTGGGAACCATGACAAACCACAGGCTGTAGTTGCATCACAAGGTTCTGGACACTCTCTATATGAGAAATATCAGCCAGGGTAGCATCTCAACCCTTTTTTTGTCCCATTTTCCCCTGGGAAAACATCCACTGCAGCACAAATATAGGGCTACTACATAGCACAGTCATGCTGGTAGATTTGGAAATGTGGTTCTTTAGAGCCTCAAATACAAGAACAACAACGATGACAGGACAACAGCCTGAGAAGCAAATGCTGAGCGTTATCCACTTAAACATGCTTGGTCAGGAAGGAGTTTTCTTTTCCCACCAAATACTACATACATTTTCACAGTAATTTCTCACTTTCCACTCCCAAAACCCACTCAAGTTTTCTTACCTTTAAAGGCTCACCAGTTCCTGCTGGCAAACTTGCTGCTTTTTGTTCAAGCACCTGCTGCCAGCGACAGCTTTGGGCCTGTGTCTCCTCTGAGTTCCTGTTTTAACTTCAGCTCCTTTCACTTCCTGCATCCCAGCCCCCAGCTTTGCTCAAGTCATGAGTCCCAGAACTGGCCCCAGTGCTGCAGTTCCCCTGCAGGCTGCCTCTGCTCTGAGACACCGACGCAGCGGTTCCCTGTCAGCACAGCGGTTCCCCATCAGGTACCAGCACGCCTTGTGTTTTAAAGAAAACTCTCAAATTAAAAAACAAAGTTCTGGTGGAGGCACAGGTCCTGGAGGCAGGTATTGATGTCTTGAGCATGCCTTTTACTTTCAATGTCTCTCCCCATTACTTGGAGGATTGAGCAGAACACTAACTGTGCTCCTGAACCTTTTCCCATTCTGCCCAGGGCCCTGAAAACTCCTTTGATCAACCTTGGACTTCTTGTTGCAACATCACCAGTACCCACATGAAAGAACCAGAGTGGGCACAGTCCAAAGGCTGCATTGAACTTAGTCAGTCGTCTGGTGACATCCCTGTTTCAGCAAGCAATCCTGAAAAGAGTCTAGCACGTGGGTGCTTTCATCCTACTCAGGAGTGACTCATCTGTGACTGTACCCCTCTGTTGTTCTCCTCAGCACTGGCCTTAATGCAGCTCTCATTATGAGAGGTGGGTTGATCTGCCCTTAGCGAGGGCACCTGCATTCTCTTCTACCTCCTCACGTGCTTTGTCTGCCATTTCCAGATCCTCACAGCTGTCCTGTAATGGGAGCTGAGAGCATCAGGAGGGTTCCCCTTAGAGCTCCAGGCAGTAACTTGTATCCACTCCTCTTTATCCTGTGGCGTTGCCTTCCTCCTGGCACAAAACCAGACCCTGTCTCAGCCTCAGTGGTGGTGCAGAATGGGCATGAGTGTCCCAGGGACGACAGAGCACAGCTTCGTTGGCTGATCTCCTTCTCAGGCTCTATTGAAGATAGATCAAAAATCAAGGCAGGACAGGTCCATTGGAGAAGAAACAAAATGTTGAAATGTTTGAGACAGGAAACATCAGCTGAAAGGCCCCATCTTTCACCAGGTCAAACCACAACGCTGTTCAGACTATGCTTAGCAGACCAGGAGTTCCTTTTGAGGTTTTATTCTTGTATTTAATCTAAGCTATAACTGTTCCATCTGCAGGTATAAAACATTTAAATCTATCTGAGGCATCAGAATCATGCTTTTCTTCAGTTCGGGAAAAAAAAATGCATGGGCTTAAAGGAAACATACTTTGCTTCTAATCCTTGCTCCTGTTAAACACAGTGGAAACATTATCTACACTCCAACACTGGCTTTCGTTCCAAGGGTGATGGGGGACGGTAGCAGTGACTATGAACAAGGATACCTATTTTTGGCTACAGAAAGTTGGAAGGGGACAGTTTAACTGTCCCATCTGAGTTATCAGCACATTCCAGGTCACTGTTACCAACTCTAACAGGGTGCAGTGTTCAGGCAAACGTGGAAAAGTAAACCCAAGTAGATACTGTTTTACTGGAATTGCTTTCATGATTCATGCAATGGTTTGGGTTGGAGGAGACCTTAAAATCATTAGTTCCACACCCCCCTGCCATGAGGCATTGCCTACTCAAGTGCTATTTCCTTGTTTTGTCAGTTGAAAAAGGCTGAGCAAGAGGTGAGATAGGGAAAAAAGGTCATCACCTAGGCATTCACACTGTAAAAACAAACAGAGCTTCTGCAACCATCAGACAAGGCAGCACACACAAAAGAGACCTGCAGTCCCACCGAGTCCCACACAAGGTGTGGTGATACAGCAGCGTTACACCCTCCACTTGTTACATGACAAGAGTTACGTGACAACATTACACAAATTCCATCTGAAAAATAAACTTTATTATACATACAGGAGCTCATACCCCAGGAAGCTATACACAAACTATTTGGTCACTGAATTTTACATAGTTAGAGGAAGTTCACACTGATAATCATGGACAGTGCACAAGAGGATATATAGTGCCAGTGCTCTGGACCTGCCAGAGATCCAGCTGGTTCAGCTATCAGTGAAATCAATCCATCCTCAAACAGTCTTTCTGCACTGGCTAGAGCAACTTAGTTTACCAGCAAAAATCGAAAGAACTACCTCTTTCCCATGGGAAAAATGTGAGTGTTAATACTACTAAGAGGCAGATATGATTCTCCTGGCCAGTACTCTGAATGAAACAACCACTCAGGATCTGACAGCGGACACGATTGGAACTTCCTTGTCATTCAACATTCTCCTTTCGGAAGAGGGCAGTCTCAAATTCAGGAGGTCTTTAGAAAACATACGGAAATACACCCATATTTCATTATATCCTAAAAGATCCAGTCCAATTGCATCATTTGATTTGGGTCCAAACATGTCCAAACACCAGCACCAGCTTTCTACACCAGAGACACCAGAAGGTTTCAGAACTCTGGCTCCTTCCTCAGCACAGGGGAGAGAGTTTTTTTCTGGAGTTTCTGCCTCTGCTTTGGGCCCACACAGCACGTTATGGACCCCTTCAACACAGCTTGTGCAGGTTCAGTCTCATGACAAGTGCTTAGTGGATGAGAGGAGCAGGGCTACTCTCATTTCTGGAGGTAAGGCAGCACCTTCCATCATGAGAGGTGCACAAATGCTATAAATACGAGGGTTTTTAATTTAAGAGCTAAAAAGTTTCATGTTTCCTATTCCTTTTAAATAACTGAATTACTGACATTATTTTACAGGCTTGTCAGGGCAGACATTTAAATGGAATGCTTACCAGGGCCAGACAAATTAATTTTGGCCCTTCTTCAACAGGAGATGCAACTGAGCAGGAAACATGATTTTAAGGTTCACATTCCTTAAAGTGCCCCTAACTTCCTTAGGATACGCATTTCAGACAGCTCTGAGCCACGGAGCAAATCTAAGGGGTGGAAGAAGGGGAAGACAATTCTTTTTCATACATCCAGCTACAGTGTTCCCCCAACCCCACTCATGGATTCAGCCTAAGAGGGGGAAGATTCTGCAGTTTTAGAAGTGCTGAAGTACTGCAGCAATTCAAGAGTATTTTCCTTACTCCTACCACAGCACAATACTATCTAAAATGAGTGGCACTACTTCCAGGTACAGGAACAGATGCTGTCCTTGAGGCTTGCAGCACAACCCTGGCTCAGAAAATGAACCACTCATGTAGAAATGCCGAGGGAATGGCAGATCTCTTGAGAGCAGTTCCCCAGCACCAGCACTGACTCTGACAGCAGCACCCACGTGCTGGGTGCAGCTGCTGCTTCAGGGCTGGTTTGGGAAAGGTGGCAGCTGGGAGAAATGCTGCCTTTCTACAGGGGTGTGGAGGCCCTCGGTATGCACAGGGCTGAGGCTCCAAAAAAGGCTGTCACTCCTCTTCACAGGTGGCCTGTAAAGCACAGGAAGAGCAGGACATGGAGAGCAAGCAGATACACGGCCACTAGCAGAGGCAAGCGGGTCCGGGAGCGGAAGAGGGAGCGTAACAGGCGTCGTAGTCCAAGAGTACTCCGAGTCTGGAAGAGTAAAGAGAGAGCCGTCACTGCAAGGAATGGTTGTGTCCCCAGCTGCCTTCATCCAGAGCTCTCCAGACCATGGAGATAAGTTCGTTTAAGCTAATGAGCATAAACCTTCCCCAAATCATTCCACTGTCAGATCCTAACACTAGGGCAATCCTCATGAAATATTCCCCTTCCCTTGCTCTCTGCAGGTTTTCCATGAACCAGCCCCATCTAATTCTGTTTCCAGCATGGCGAGAGCAGAAAAATTACACAGTCCCCAACTGATTTATGTGTGTCTACAGAGGGATTTAACTGCTGTAGGTTCACAGTTTCTTGAATCAGACAGGGCTCACATAATTGAAAGATGTGAATGTTAAATTCTTACTCTGCTGGAATTATTATCCATGGAGTCCATCAGCAACGACTGCTCGTGACCTGGAGTCATATCAATGCTGGCACTTAAGGAAGATGCCCACTCACTTGACTGCAACCTGCCACAACAAATACGAAATCAAATTCAGTTTCTTATTATGATGCCCCAAATCAACACTGTAACCAAGCTTAGGAAAGAAGGTATTTCTCCAAAAAGGAGTCAAACCCTGCAAGCAAACCCTGGCTTCACTTGCCAAGAGCTGGTTCCATTTGTACAGGTGTCATGCCTCCTGAGCTCACATTGAGCAAAAGAACAGGGTGACTCAACTACCAGGAGTCCTTCTTCCTTTCAAGTGAAATTTCATAGTGTTACTTGAAAGAAGCCAGGGCAGATGATACATCTGTATGTTTTAAGTTCTGTGAAATTATTTTGGAAGCCAGCTGTGGCTGCAATAGTGCTGGTTCTTCCTAACTATTTTCTAGTGACAGAGGCAGCAGTCACATCCTTGGGGCTACCATTCATTAGTGAGATCAGCTGCAGGAGGCTTTTATAGACTTTAATGCCAGAAGGAGCTACAAGGAGTTGTCCAAACTGTGTAGCAATTACCAGGGAACTTCATCCAGAATTCTTCCATACAGACCATTATTTTTTGGCTGAATCAGCATATGTATCAGAAGAAAGGCACTGTTTTCCTGTAAAAGACTCCACTAGTCCATAACTCCAGTTATTTGAACTACCAGGATATGCACAGCAGAAGTGCCTACAGTCAGGTCATATGCTAAAACCCCCTCCATAGCCAATGAGGAGAATCAAGCATTTTGAACCTGCTACTCACTGCATCCTAATCCCAACATCTAGTCCAGGTCAGCTGCCTTTGCTCTGCTAACTCTCGGGGCATATGTCCAGTGCCCCGAGATACACAGCGTCCTGTGCAGTGCAGACCACAGTGCTGGATACTGGGAAGGGGGCAGAGGAGGGATCTAGGCTGAAGCTAAGCCTGGCAAAGGTGGACAGAAGTCCTTTTTCCCAAGTGTTTAATTGTTTCTCAGAAACCAAATTAATGAAAAGTTTATGTTAATTGGCAATACATTAAAAATGAGTGACATTCTTCAAGTCAAAACTGTTTTATGCATGACAGACAGGTGCTTACAAATTCTCTGGAAGCATGAGAACTCCTCTTCAGCCTGCACCCAATTCTCAGTCTCCAATTATATTTTCCAGCAGTTAATTTAACTAATTGAGAAAGTTGGCATCTAATTTCTACACAGAATTTGTCTTAATGTCTAGTCATTTGTCTTATTCTATCTGCCTATGATTGAAGGAACTGAATTTCCTGAACTCCAGGAAACACTTTTTCTACAGTAAGAGTGACTGAGCACTACACCAGTTGCCCAGGGAGGTTGTGAAGTCTTCCTCCTTGGAGATACTCAATAGCCATCTGGACATGGTCCTGGGCAACTGGGTCCAGCTTGAGCAGAGGGCTGGGCCAGATGGTCTTTGGAGGCCCCTTCCGACCTCAACCTTTCTGTGATTCTGTGACAGACATGGCAGCTGTCTCTATGCCCCCAGTGCCATCTGACAGAAGGATATGATGAAGTGCAAATGAAAAACAGAGCTAGAACCACCACACTTCCATGGTGATAGTGTTTATTTGCTGAAGTTTCCTCACCTCCTGATCTGATCCTGTGCCGCAAAAAGCGCCTCCTCTGCAACAAGACGACGGTCTCGTTCTTCCTCCAGCTGCTCCTCCAAATACTTTATATCCTGCTTTGTGCTGCTATGTAAATGTTCTGTTTCAGACAACCTGTCAGAAAATAACAAAACATATGCCAAAAAAGGCCTAATTCATGGACTATTGTTTCTGTCATATTCACTGATGCAGTGTGTGAACAGACTCAAATTACCTCCCAGCTCACACAGGAGACTTATTCATCTTTACTATATTTAAACTATTTGGAAAATACGAGAGAAGATAAATCTCTTGAAGCTTCTGTTCCACATCAGGAAGGAATTCCTTGGCTCTGTCATCCATGGCTCCACTTTCTGAAAATTATTTTGAAAGGGTACGAGGAATCATGTGCTAGATCTTAGTTTCAGAAGGTTACAGGGAATCTTGTGCTACATCTCAATTCCAGACACCCTCAGGCTACAACCCTGAGACCAGGACCATTGATATACTTCAGCAGCTACTGAGGATGCAGCCCACCAGATCCAAGATGCTGGTTTGGCTGGCATTGCTGCTGCATGTTGTCATTGTGGCTTTTTGAAGCTCTAATCCAAAGAGATAACTAATGACAGCTACTAAGTGCATACGACAGTTCCTCCAAGTCCACAAGATCCTAGTGTGGGACTGAGTTTTCCCAACACACTGGTACAGAGTAAAAGCAATAGGCTCATCACTAGCCTCAAGACCTCCATCAGGACCAACATCCCCACCCCTGTTTTCTCAGACTTTCTTTACCTCAGCTGCAGCTCCTGCAGTTCAGGTGTGTAACTGCCTCTCTGCGGCTCATTCTTTTCTTGGGGTGCTCCTGGAGCAGCATCTGTCGCAAACAGCTCCTGAAAGAACACAGGAATGTACTGCAGACTGCACTGAATGAAGAGGACACACAGCCACTACAATGCTGGACAGTTAGCAGAGTCACTTGGAATAAGTTTTTCCCTGCTGTGCACCAAGCCCAACCCCCTTACCATGCTCTTGTCTGCAGCCTGCAGCTCCTGGAGCTGCCTCTCGAGCACTAGGCAGCGGTTCAGGACCTCGCTGTAGTGCTGATGGCTCTCACAGGTGCTCCGACTGCTCCCACGCAGCTGGAGGGAAAGGGCATTTTTCTCCTCAAAGACCTGAGATAGCTGAGAAGAGAATACAACTAGCAAGGAAAGAAATTGATTTTGTAAAAGCAAAATTGTTCTCTGTCTAACTGAGGTAAGAATTCTCTTGAGAACATATAACTGCCACGCCGCCCATCACTAAGGTCCAAAGACCATTATTTTTGCCACAATCTCCAAGAGTAGCTTGTGGCAAAGGTTTTTGGAACAGGAGTCTCAAAACATCAAAGACATGTACAGAATACTACATGCCCAGAACAAGATTTCTAAAGTGCTGAGATTGACCTAAACCTTTCAGAAATATCATCAGTAAATTATGATTTTATATTCTCATTTTCTCCTTGAACACAACTCTCTTTCTGAAGATGGAAAAATTCTGGGTCTTCCATTTCAGTATGGGAATTGCCTGCTTGTGATTCTGCCCTGAAACGCTGGAAGTGTTTCAAGCTGGCAGGCAGAAGTGAAGATGGCAAGCTTGACTTCCCATGGAGGGACTTCCTTCAGCAGCCCAGAAAGCAGGAGGCTAGAAAGTACTCCTGACAACAGACATAGAACCTGTAAACAACTTTCTTCATGTGGTCTCATTCTCTGGTCCCTTTGTCTGATCTTCATCTCCCACTCACCCAACTTCTTTCCCCCACTGTCCTCTTCATTTGTCTTCTCTCCCCACTTCTCCCATTCTCTCACCTCTTTCTTTCCTCCCCTGCCCTCTTCCCTCTTCCTTTCTCCCTTTGGTCACCTGGGAGAAAGGGCACTAAATTTCAGTGGCAGAAAAGCTGCTGATTCAGACCCTGTCAGTGAGCCTGCTGGATGGGATCTGCATGGGGCCTGGACATCCTTCTGGTCCATACAGAACAGCTGTCCCACTCATGGCTTCTCTCTCCAATGCTTTGACTCACCCCAGTTACTCACTGAGGGAGAGCAGTGTGGGAGGTAGAGGATGGGCTCTAGTGCTGTGCAGGCCCCGTTCAGCAACAAGGAATCCATTGGTGTGATTCTAACACTGCTTTTTTGAGAGACGTATTTCTGATTTTGTGTTACTTCATCGAATGCTTGCAAGGACAGATGCATTCCTGCTTCCTGAGCCCTATTCCAGCCTAACCCTCCCCACATTCCTCATCCCTGACTGCAAGCAAGTATAAGACATGGATCAGTACCTTGCTGTTTAACTGCTGAATTCTGAGCTCTTTCTGGTGTAGTTCTTTCAGACTGTCACTTAGTTGGACTTGGAGGTGTTTCAGCTCTGTTTCTAGGCTTGGAAAGTCCCCTTTCAGGACTCCTGGAGAAATCTGCCAAGGAAAGAACAATGAAAAATATATTGCATGTGTGCCAACTCATTCTTGTGTTAGTCCTCTCTTTTCAGTATTCCAAGGTCAAATCCAACATTATTCCTAGACCTGGAACTTGATCTGCTCAGGCAAAAGAGCAAATGGGGAATAAACAGAAATATCCTAAAAGCCATCTGAAAATCCACACGGTTAAGAAAGATCACCAGACTTGCACATATGATGGGTCCCTCTCAAAAGCTGTCTTAAATCTGTTTACAATACAGGAAGAAAAAAAAAAGGCACATGAATGAGAAAAGAAAAAACAAACAAAAATCCAAGCAATGTCCACACTGCTCTAATCAACAAAGACCAGAAGGCCAGCACTGACGAATCCTCCTGGAAAACATCACATGAACATTGTTCAAGCTTTTTCTTTGCTTGAACATATATATGCATGGGTGTATCAAAGGGACTGGGGAGATTTCCTACCCCCTCCACTGACAGACACCACTGGAACATTGCAGACATGGGTGGGAGAGCTCTCTCTTGGCCCTGATGCACTGCACTGTGCACGCAGCCTTCCCTAGACAAGCAAAATAACAAACATATTCCACTCCACTTTTAGGACTATACATACAGGGGCAATAAGAGAGAAGGCGCAGTGTTCAAGCCTCAGCCTCTCTGGGCTTGAACCAGGATTGTAGATCCCTGTTACAGTAAAAACAGCAAGAAAAATTCAATAGGAAACTTAAGGTATGACATTAAAATGAGAACTAAGCCAGAAAATCTTAGATTCAAAGACAAGTGCAAGATTGCAATTCTAAACTAGCCAGAATACACACCTGAGAAGTTCCGTGCTGCTCCAAAGGATCCAAGGTGCCTAGGAAGCCCTGTCTCTTTTACCGTCTTTCTTGAAACATTGGAAACCAGGAACTTAAGGAAGAGCGCTTAGGGGTATGCCTTAATTTCTAAAACTTTCAGTGATGCAAATTAGATTGTTGGTATTATCTTCGGAGGCCTCACAACCACATCCAATACTGCAGTCTGTAGGAGCTGGATACAGGCAACACATGCTCTTCTGGCTGTTTCAAGCCTCAAATTTCCAGTAAAGAATCTGTATCTTTCCACCCACCTTGCTTTGGTGCTGTTCCTCTACAGTTTGAGACTTGCCGAAGGGCAGCCTCATTTCCTGTGTGATCCTTTGCAAATGGCTCAGCTGCTTGTCCTTCTCTGCTATGGCCATCAGGTACTGCTCCTTCATGCTGCTGCTCTGCTTTTCCCAGGTGGTCTTCTCCTGTCTGCCCAGCACAAAACAAGGGAAATCACAAGGAAGTTACCAGTATCACTTATGATGTCCAGGTATCCAGCTAAGAATGAGCCAAAGGTGATTCAATCATCACCCCATGCTAGACACGAAGTTTTATAAACCAAGCTGAAACAACACACTTAAGTAGAGGAACCTTAAGAGCAGGTTTAAGGAAGCTTTCTGTATTTGGTTGAACCCTTCTGATTGTTGCATGCTCACACTTTTTGTGTTCCTGGACATTGTTTTGATCTCGCTGTACAGAGTTTTGTCAAGGAAGTCACTGGCAATGCCACTTGTCCCCATAACAATTTCTCTGCACGGTCACATGTGCACCAGACCCACAGTACTGATCCCATCACACCATTCTGAGGCCATGACTTCATGTACAGTGTAAAAGCTACACAGGAAATAAACCTCCTGTTCTTTTGTCAGGATGAATAAAATCTGTAAGATGTTTCAAATTTTATGAGATCTGAAGTTTTAGTTTGAGGGTGAGATTGAGGGCAAGGGGAAGGGAGAGAACTACAAGTTTTTATATCACTCTGCACAAACATAAGCCATCGACCTTTCTACAAAGAAAATCCCACCCTTTTCATTCCAGCCTAAGGCATTCTTAAACGGATCTCTGAAATATCTGAAAGCATTTCCCCCCGTTTTCACAACAGAGCATATTTGTCTGACTAGTTTTAGTCCAGTTGGAGAAGACAATTTTACTGGACGTGAATTACAGAGTTTAAAAAAACCCTAGAAGACCTAGAGTAACTGAAATAAAGGATTAGACAGCCATACAAAATGAGTATGTTGTAAACTATGATATCAGTGGGATAATAAAGGGTGTTCAGCATCAGCCTGAAATGGAGAGTACTGTGATCATATCCACAAGCTCCAACACAAGAAACAGCCTCAGTTTCCTCTGCAACAGATGATACTGACCACCACCGTATGAAGGAAATAAAAACTAAAAGGTCACTGAACTATTTCACACAGGCATTGACCTCCAACTTGCTGGGCTGTATGTAATTCTGAGGCAGAGGCTGGATGAGGGAAACATGTGCCCTCTCCTGGCCAGGGCAGAGTGCCTCAGTGGCACCTGGCACAGTCCAGGCTGAGGTTCTCAGCATTCCCTTCACCTCTGCCCACAACTGCTCTTTGAGAGCAACAGACACATTTGCATCATCGCCGAGGCAGGAAGCAGACAGACAGTTCACCTGAGCCGCTGGAGCTCCTGCTGGTACACAACTCCTTCTTGCTTCAGGTGTTCTTGCAGACGGAGCTGTTTGTCTGCCTCTTGCTCCCACTCCTGCAGTTGTGCCTTTAAGCGAGCATTCTCAGCAGCTTCCACCCCAACCAGGATGTATTGCTGCTGCAGATTCTCCAGCTCTCTTACCTGGAATTAAAGGGAAACATCAATGTGTGACAGCTGAGCATCAGGTTTATTACTTAGAACTGCTTAAGAGCATTTCTCACTGTGGTATCTGGAGGGAAAAAAGGTCACATTCAGATGACAGAGGAAATTGCATCATAAAATGCAGCAGTGTACTAAAAACTGCTCAGAAAAAAAACCCCTCAGACAATTCTATTGTTAATGAGGGCAGTGAGTTTTGATCCCTCCCATGAAGATGTGACATACATTAACAAGACTCCAGGCTACAATATTAATTATCTTTTTCAGAGGAAAACAAAGTGACACAGAAGGAGCTGGTTAAGCATAACTCCTGAAGCTGGTATTTACTGATAAACCAGGAAACTGATGAAGTAAAATCCTTTTGGCTCTCCAGTTCCAGTCAGGCTGTAATTAGAAGTAAGTTGTTGTTACACATGCATCTCTGCAATTGTTTTTGAAGATAAGAAGACATGGCTCACTCTGGAGATGGGAAAGTACTTAATGAGTGGCAGTGGGATGTAACTGTCAAAGTCTGTCTTCTGACCAGCAACGAGAACCCTGAAACTTGCTGGGCTGCACTGTGCCAGAGACTATACACAGACACATCCAGGGTGCAGGCAAGGATGTCAAAAGGAATCTGCAATGTCTTGTACCTGCCTTGAAAATCAGCTGCCAAGAGGAGGAGGAAACTCAAGCCTTTGCTCTAGTCTCTTTTAGAAATCTAAGGCAAATCAAATGCATGAGCTGACAAAGGTGTGAACTAAGCAGGTTAACAGGGACCTTATTTCCATGATTTCATATTTTAAACCAAGCTAACAGAGGAACCACCCTGGGAAGTTAACAATGAAATCACAGCCTCCATGTCTGAGAAAATAACATAGATGGCCCATACCAGATCCATGGGGTCTGATGGAGCATGCTCACAAATGCTAAGGTCATTGGGAGGCAACTCCATTACCTTTGAAAGGTCAGGGTGACCCAAGAGGTTCCTGAAGACTGGAAGAAAGCACATGTCATCCCTACCTACAAGAAGGGCAAGAAAGAGGAGCTGGGAACCTGCAGTCTGGTCAGCCTCATCTCCATCCCTGGGAAAGTGAGGTAGCAACTAATTCTGGAAACCATTTCCAGATACATGAAAAACAGGTTGGCCAGAGAAGCTGTGGAATATTTACCAATGGAGATATTCAAAATCCAACAGGACATTGTACAGAGCAACCTATTCCAGCCAACCTTGTTTTTGCAGGGGGGTTGAACTAGAAGATCTCCAGAAGATCTCCAGAAGACCCTTTGAATCTCAACTATTCTGTGATTTCCTGAAGACAATGATCTATGCATCACACTGCAATTACCAGATCTAAATGTGCTGAATTTTAAGACTTGAAGATCCAAGTCTCTTGTGGTGCTTTAAGTAAGAGCAGGAATAGAGAACATGGACTTACTACTCTGTCTCTGTCACTCTGCAAGGAGGCCAGTGCCTTCTTCAGACTCTGCACTTCCGAAGAAGTGGTGGAAGTGCTCCCTTCTGCTTGTTGTTTCACTTCTTCAATCTTATGTGCTCTGTCCAATTCATTCAGCAGACGGTCTCGGTCATTCTGCAGGCTTGCCATAGCCTTGGAGAAAGATTTGACTTGGTTGGAAGAGCCTTCCAGTTCCAAAGACAAATGAAGAAGCTCATCATCTTTAGCTCTGAGCTGCTGATTAAGTTTCTCAATCTGGGCCAAGAGACCTCTTTCATCAATAGCCTTCTGCAGTTCTGTCAGCTCAGACCTCACCGTATCTCGGTCCCTGGCAGTGGAACGCTGCTCTTCTTGTACCTGAGCCATCTGTTTCTGAAGATTCTGTACTAGACTCTTTTGTTCCTCTAAGTCTGCAGAGTATTTCCGTTTCAAAACATGAAGCTCTTCATTGGCCTGATCTCGGCTGTCCTGAAGAGAGCTCATGGACCTCCCAAAAGACTGAATTTGAGCTCTGAGATCTTTGTTTTCATCTGTGACTGCAAGCAATTTCTGTTCCATTTCCATCAAGTCCCGTGCCAACTCTGCTACTCTCTCTTCTGCTGTCTCTGTTTCGTTCCTCATTATCCCTGCATCATGATGCAGGTGCTTCAATTCCTTCCGAAGCCTGTCCTCAGCCTCTCCCACTCTCTTGGCTGCATCCCTTTGAACACATTCTAGCTCCCCCTCAAGTTCCATTATTCTTTTCTGGGAGTGGGAAAGCTCATGACTCAGTTCTTGTACCTCTTCCTCTCGAGCCTTCAGTTCTGCTTGACACTCCACGACAGGACTCCCCTCATGTAATGCTGCCATCTCACTCTGCACCTGGGACAGAGAGGACATAAGAGTTTCAATCTCTTGAGACATATTGACTTTATCATCTTTCAAGGCTTCCATGCACTTCCTGAGATCATCCTGAGTACGCTCAGACTCTTTCAGCTGTGTTTCTATGGTTGCCTTCTCATTTTCCAGAGTTTGGATCCGCTGAAGCTGTATTTTGAGAAGTTGCTTCTGTTGGGAGTCCTTTATTGAAATCACTTGGTTAAGGTCTTCTCTGTACCGCACCAACTCTGCGTTCAGCTTGGCATTCTCCGAGTTGAGGTCATCCATCTGGTTATGGAAACTTCTCATTTCTTCCTTGAGCTTGTTGTTTTCAGCAGCAGCCTCTTGAATTAGCTGGTCTTTTTCCAAGATTATAACAAGATGGCGTTCCTCAAGCTGCTTGTAGTCCCTCAGTATGCAGTCTCGGTCGTCCTGCAGAGATGACATGGACTTGGTGAAGGAGTCCAGTTGTGCCTTCTGCTGCTTATTTTCTTCTCTGCTTATCTTCATCTTTTCAGTGATATCATCAAGTTTGTTAAGAAATTTGTTCTTCTCATTTTCCAAGGCTTTTTTATCTTCTTCCTGCTTAATTAGCCTACACTCCAACTCTTTGATCTCTTCAGAATGTTGCTGCTGTAATTCTGCTAGAGCAGCCACCACTGCTTCTTCTTTGGCAGACAACAAACTCATGATCTTTAGATCTTTGGCACTGGTTTCTTCATGCAGCTTATTTGTTAGGTCCTTGGAAGCCTGCAGATCAGCTTCGAGCTGTTCACAGTTGAGTTTAAAATTCTGGATACTGGTCTCTTGTTGCTTGACCACAGTCCCCAGCTCTTCCCTGGCCAGCTCACATTTGGTGAAGGCATTCTGTAAGTCAGCAAGCTGGTCTCTCAGGCTGCTGATTTCCAACCTTAGTTCCTGCTGTTCATTCTGAGACTTGCTGTACAGTTCCTGAGACCCCTCAAGCCGAGTCAAAAGCTCTCTTTTTTCCTCCTGCAACATTTCACATGTCTTTTGATGATGCTGAATCTCCTTCCTGCAGTCAGCCTCCCAGTCTTTCTTGTTGCGTTCCAGCCTGAAAACAGAAAAAGATAAAGTTGGCCAAAAATCCACGAAGTATCTCAGTATCTTAACCCACACTAACACTGTTTTTATATTAATTTAGGAAAGCCACAGAATTAATTTTACTTAAAGAAAGCAAGCTGCAAATATTTCTCAATTTAAAATTCAAGCTATCTTTTAAAGTTCTGACTGTACTACTGCCTGAAGAGAGTGGTGCCAGGGGAATATACTCTTTTAAAGTTGTTCATGTCAATACTGAAAAAAATGGAGGCACCTAAAAACTGAATGTTATCACCTCCTTTTAATTACATTACTTCTCTCTTCCACTGTAGCTAACAATAAAAACAACCCCACACCACCCCACAATGAAATTGCTGTTCTGATACCCTTGATGTCCATTTCATGCTTCAGCATGGAAAAATACAGCATACAAACTTTTTATAAAAAAATTTTACTTATGTAAGGACGGTTTGGTTTTGAATTTTGGAAATAAACAGATGTACATTTTGATAGGTTTCCATAGCTCCATCTTCCCCATAAAATATATTTTGGGATTAAACTGGAATTATGTATCCCAATGCTCTTTTGACCTCTCAGTGCAACAACTCCATGCAAAAGAAACTAATTAATCTGAAATTTGAAAGACTGTACATAGTAATCAGATGGTGAGTCCTTGTCATAGAGAACAGATTTAACACAGGTAGCCTAATGTGAAGGACTACTTTAGATTGCTGATCACCCTGTGTCTTTGTGCAGATAACAAATACAAAGCATCCTTTTCCTGATAAACCTCCCCTAACACAGCTTATTTACCCGGACATACGAGCCTGGAGTTCTTCCACACGCATGGTCATGTGTTTCATCTGGTCCTTTAGCACAACACAAGCTTCCTCTTTTGAACGTATTTCTTCTTCCTTCTTTTGAATAGTTTCAGTGAATTTCCTCTCCCATGTTTTTGATTCATCTATCACTCTATCCCTATCATCCTGAAGGGAAGACATGCTCCTGGTGAAGGCTGCAAGCTGGGCTAGTGTTTTGTTTAGACTGCCTTCCAGTTGCTTGGCTTCTTGATCCTTTGTCTTCAAGGAGTCTTGCAGATCACCAATTGTTGTTTCCATGTGGTCTTTCTCCCTCTGCAATGTTTCCAGCTTTTCTTCCATGTTTTTGATTTCCTTTGAGTGCTTGTCTTTTTCCTGTTCCAGTCTTCTCTCTAAGTCCTCATCCTTTTTCTTCATCTGAATTTTAATTTTCTCTTTGTTTGCTTGCAACTCTTCTTTCACTTTGACACTCTCAGCTAGAACCCTTGCTGCCTCACTTTGAGTGTCATCCAACACAACTTTGCAGAGAACAAGCTCTGCCTGGGCTTTCTTGGTGTCTTCAACTGCTTTAGCTGAAATTTCTTTGGCTGCTTCTACCTCTTTCTGAGTCTCACTCTGCAGAAATTCCAGAGCTTTAACAGTTCTTTCTAAACTACTGTTCTTTTCCTGGCTTTTAATACAGTCCTTCTGCAGCTGACTGATCTCCTGCTGTTTCTGTTTCAGCAGTTCTTGAAGCTCCTTTATATGTGTGCTGCTTTCGCCTCTCTGATTGTATTTTAGCTTTTCTACAAATTCCTTCTGCTTTTCTGAACTTGCTTTACTTTTCTCCTTTGCCATCTGACTTTTCTCCTCCTCCAGTTCATGCATCATTCTCTGCAAACTCTGAAGCTCATGTTTCAGTTGATCATTTTTGATTTGGAAGTCTGTTGCATCTTGCTGATAGTTTCCAATACTTCCATTAAGTTCTGCCAGCTGATTCATGAGCCTTTCTTCCAAGTCATCCTTTTCAGCCTCTAGTGCATCCTTCAGTGCTGTCATTCTGACCAGGTCACCTTTGGCTTTTTGGACTGTTTGCTCCATCTTTGCTACTGTAGCCTGCAGAGCATTCACTTCATGGACTTTCTCTTCCATTTGGAGCTCTAAAGCATTTTTCTCACCTGCTAAAGTCTCAACACACCTGCGGATGTCACCCAACTGTTGCTCTGAAGCCCTCCTATTATCTTCCAGCTCTGTGATTCGCTTGGTGAGCTCAGCTATTTGCTGTCTGTAGATACCAGGATCCTCACAAGGTCTATCACTTTCAAATGCCACTTGTTCCAGCTCTGCAGCAGGAGGCTCTGGACTAAAAGTTATGCCCACTTGATTTTCAGACCTTTCCATTGGTGGTGGTGTGGTAACTGCCTCATTTGTTTCTTCCCCTGTTGTCTGCTGGGCAACATACTTGTCTACAAGTTCTCTGCTTTCCTTCAGCTTAGATTCTGTTAACTGCAAAAGACACTGCAAGTCCATGATCTCTTGACTAAGAGTCTCCTTTTCAGCCATTACTGTCTCAAGCTGAGTAGAAAGAAACTGGCATTCCCTCCTAGAGCACTCCAGATCTTCTTTCAGGCTAGTGTTTGTAAAACTCTCTCCAGTCTTGTGTAGCTCTCCATCTGTAAAATGCATCTCTGCTCTAAGCTTCTCATTCTCTTCCTCTAGTTCTAGGATCTTTTGTTGCTTTGATTTTGCAAATTTTCTCATTTTCTCCTTCATTCCATCAATTTCCTGTCCAGCTTCCTGTAGCTGCTTATCTGTTTCCTCTTTTTTTGCTTCAGCTCTTTTTAGCTGAATGAAAATTTCCTGCTTTTCCTGCCTAACAGTTTCCAACACACGCTGAATTCGCTCAGCCTCATTACTCACATTCTCATATGACTGCAGCAGAGTTTCATATTCTCCCTGAAGCTCCTTGTATTTCTCCTGCCACTCAGAACTCTGAGTGGCTTGAAAGCACTTCAATGATTCCACCTCCTTCTCCAGCTTTTCTTTCTCTAGAACAACTCTGTCCAGAGTAAGTGTAAGGTTTTTACAGCATCCATCAAGATTCTGATTTTCTCTAAGTACTTTATCAATTTCTGCAGTAAGTTTTTCTCGCTCTCCAGTGAGGCACGCTAACTTTTCTGTAAAGGTATCTGTTTCTTTAACATGGCCACACATTTGGCTTTCCATATTTGTCAGCTTGACAGACAGATTGTCAATAGTAGTTTTAGCATTAGCCAGCTCCTCTTTCAGAGATTTGCTCTCCTTTAGTGCCTCTTTTCTGGAGATGAGTGCAGCTTGCAACTTTCTCTGCATTTGATTCTTCTGTTTAGCTGCTTCTGCATTTTCCTCTTGCTTCTCCTGAATTTTAAGCATCTCTGTTTGCAGTCGCTTGCTTTGTTCCTCATGCACCTGAGCCTGAGCTTCCAACTGACTACACAGTCTTTTGACTGAGTCCTCTTTCTCCTGCAATTGTGCCTGCACATTACTGAGAGCTTCACTTTTCTCCTTTAACTGCTGGTTAAGAAATTCCATTTCTTCATCCTTTTGATACACGAGGATTTTCAAGTCCTTCAGACTGGCCACGCCAGAAATCTTTCCTTGACTCTCTTCCAATTCTGTCTGAAGACTTGCTCCCTTAGCTTCAGCTTGGTCAGAGGTTCTCTTTAGCCCTTCTATCTCCATAAACAACTGTGCTATGTGCTGTTGCAAATCAAAGATTAATTCTGATTTGTGAGCAAGTTCCCTTTCCATATGGTTGACGTTACATTCCAACTTCTCTTTCTCCATCTGCAATTTGTCGAGGTGTTTTTTAAACTCTTCCTCAGAAACATCTGCACCTTGTACAAGCTTGTTATTTGTTGTATCTTCTGCTTCCATGCATGAAGAATCCAACCTACCCAGACTCCCAGAAACATTCTCTGCTGATTCTTTCTGCTCTTGGAGTTGTCTGAGCTGAGCCTGGATGCTGTCCTTCTCTTTGCTTTGCTGATCAAATTGTTCTTGCAGGACGTTGTAATCATCTTTCTGCTGTTTCAGTTGTTCTCTGTGATGCCTGTCTTTTTCTTGAGCCTTTTTTATAGTGTCTTTACGAGATACCAGAGCTTCCTGAAGTTTTTTTTGAAGTTGTTCTTTTTCTTGTTCAAGAACTGAAATCCTTTCTTTAAGAGCAGACTTTTGATTTTCTTCCAGATTTGTACCTGCTGAACTATGTTTTTCATTTTCTTCATCATCTTCTGGGCTTTTATTGTTTTCAGTTACTTTGTCAGGAATTGTCTGATGCTCCATGATTTCATCTTGAATTGAAACAGCGTTTGCCTTACCTTGCAAGCTTTGCCTCATTTCCTCAATCACTGCCTGCAGTCGTGCTTCAGTAGTTTCTTTATCCTGCAGGTCCTTCCGGATGCTCTGCAACTCAGATTCCTTCTCAGAAAGCAGCTGAATTAAATGGTCCTCACTGGGCTGGTTTTCAAGACTAACTTCTTTGCTGATCATGCTTCTCATGTTTTCTTCCCCTGCAGCTGCCTGAGCCACTGGGGTTTCTGATTCTTGTTCTCTACTCAGTTGTTCTAATTCATTCTCCAATTTGGTAACCTTCTTCAGAAGCTCCTTCCTGTTCACAAGTGCTGCTTGCAGCTTCCGCTTTACTTGCTCGTTTTCTTTTCTCAGAAGTTCAACTTGATTTACTAATTCCTCATTTTCTTTACTTGCTGGTTCTGTCTCATTCTCCTGCTCAGATGCCCCACATTTCAGACATGTATCTTTTGCCCCTATGTTTTGTTCTTTTTCTTCCTGGGCTTTTAATAACAGACTTGTCTGCTCCTTAAGACTCTTCAGCTGATTTCCTAGAGAAAACTTCTCTTCATTCAGCAGGACCATTTTCTCAGACATGCTGACACTGATCTCTGCCATCTGTTGGTCCTTTTCCAGCAAGGCTTGTTGCAGACTTTCTATAGACCTGGTGTGCTCAGCAACAAGCTGTTCTAGGCTTGCTGTCTCGTGTCCCTTTAAGGCTAACTTGTGGGAAAGCTCTTCCATCTCTGCTGTATTCTTCCTCAAAAGTTGTCCTAGATCAAGTACTTCACATTCCTTTGTCTCAACCTGGCTTCTCAGATCCTTTATTTGCATGTCCTGGTCAGAAAGCTGAAGTTGTGCTTCATCCAAGTCCTTTTGCAAAGCTTCAATTTTTATATCCTTGGATTTAAATTCATTTTTAAGGCTCTGGATTTGCTCTCTTAGAAGACTGCTTTGACTGTCTGACAGTCTCTGCTTTTCTGAATGAGCTAGATCTTCCTCCAGTTGCTTCACTTGCTCCTTCAGTTCCGTTATAGTAGAAAGTTCTTTCCCCTGACACAAGAGCTGATCTTGTTCTTCAGTCAAAACACAAAATGCACTGTCAGAATCCTCTCCTTTTTTTCTGTATTCCTCAGCCAACTGGTTTAGCCTATTTATTTCTGCACATTTTTCTCCTAGATCCTTCCTAAAGGAGTCTTCTGATTTCTGCAGAATTATTTGCAGTTCTGTAATTTGATTTTGTAACTTTATCAGTTCTTGAGACTGAGGAGTGCTAGGCTCTGGATCTGCTGTAGAAACTTCTTGCATTGCCTCCACCTTACTTCTGCAGGGGACAGGGCTTCCCTGAGGCTCTTCTTGGAGACTGACTCCATTTTCCTGAAGAAAGCCAACTTGCTGCATTTCTGTTTCTCTCAGTAATGGGACACTCTGTGTATCTGACGCCTTCTGCTCTTTCCTCTCCAGACATTGTATCTGTGAATTCTCTTCCAGCTGGTTAGCTTCTGTTTGGCTGCCTGTAGAAGTTTGGCCACTGGAACCCTTGAGCTGGCTTTTCAGAAAAGTTATTTCTTCTTGAGCTTCTTTCAGTTCAAGCAGCAAAACTGACAGCTCTTTCTGTTTCTCTGCAGCAATATATTCTAGAATTCCAGGTGGACAACTCTCCTCAGTAAACTGCTTGCTTCCATTGGTAAAGCCATCTGTTCCTGCCTGAAAGAAAATAGCAGGTATCATTTTTCCTTTGAATCTTGTGAAAGGGCCACTTTTGGAAGTATCTGCTTTCCACATTTTGTAGCTTTCTCAAGCTGGTTTCTGCAATAAATAGAAGCCTCGCTAATAACAGAGGGACTCTGTCTTGGCAGTGGGGGGTAGACTAAGTGACATCCAGAGGTCCCTTCCAACTCCAACTATTCTGTGATTCTGTGACTTCCCAGATCACTTCTGCTAATTTCAGTTTCTGAAGTTGCATCATGAAAGATTCTGGCTTTAGGATCAGACCATAAGGGCAACTTCCTATTTCCTTTTCTCCCCTTCTCTCTTGATTACAAGATAGTATGACTCTGAAGTGTTTAAGTTCTCCTGTGACTCTCACAAACCCTCCAGTGTACTAATCCAGCCACATTTTTGTGCCATCTTATTCATAGTCTTTGAATTAGGAGGTTTTATCCCCTATTCTATCTATCTATTTAACATGGCAAAGAAGCAGGATAGAAGCCCATATTCCAATCTGTGTCCATGTCCAAAGTGAAAGCACTAGACAAAGCACCTGGAACAAAATGCTTGGCTTTTTCCAAGTAACTATCTTAAGGTTTCTTCCCATCCCCCAAAACAGATTACTAAAGAAAAGCAGTCACAAATCCTCCCCAGAAAGCTTGGATCAACAGCCCACCAATAAGTGAACACGCTGCGTTGTAAAGGCTGTTCATCAGTTTGGAGGGCAGAAACAATTTATGGGGAACCATTAAAGGGTAACTGCTCTTAAAAAGTCTACTGTCACAATGCAACAACCACTTTAAGTCACAGGAGGTTAAAAAAAGCCAACTCTTTGGGGCTTTTAAACTAAATTAAAGCTTTCATGTCTACAAATGCATACAATACTGAAACCAAAAGGGTTTTGGACTACATTTGTACCTCAGAGAGCACGAAAGTGTCATCAAAAGGCTTTTGCACTTGAGAATTCATCAGCTCTCCTGACACACCTAGTGATAAAAGGTACACTTGTCACCATCAGTGTAACGACTTGCAGGTAAAGTCAGTGAGTGAAGGCATAATAAATGGGACTGGAGCTTCTATAGAAGGTGAGAAAAGACAAAAAAAAAAAGGCAGCAAACCAAGCACACAAAAAAAACCAACCCAGAGTTTGAGTCTATGCAGTGCACAGACATCCTGTTGTGGTTTAACCCCAGCCAGCAATTCAGACCCTGCAGCTGCAATATGGCTCTGTGCCAACTCCCTGTGTTCGCTGCATGCTGGCATCACCTGTACATGGCACTTTGACCCCTGCAGAAGGATGAAGAGCAAAGGGACAAGCAAACCAGGTAATAGATTGGTTTGACTGTTTGTTTTTTCATGTGGGATGTGGGAGGGAACTAATTCCAGACACAAAAAGAAATTTACTGGCTTGCAGAGAAAAACACGGTTCTTCATTTTATCTTAATTCTCTTCTGTGCCACACGCATCAGTCTTTGCATCTACAAACACACTCCTTCAAACCCTTCTTTTTTTCTAACCTTAGCAACCCCTTCTTTCCTCCCTTCTGGTATATCCTACCGATCCCACATTAGAATGTTCTCTTCTACCTCATGTAAATCTCTTCTGCCTTCTGTAGATTATCATCTTTAGATTCTGACCTCAGAGCTCCTCTTTCTAAATAATTTTAAGATTTTTCCCTGAAACTTCTCAAATTTCCACAATTTTCTTGTCACATGCCTTATTCTGTGTCCTCACCTGTAGAAACAGAAGAGCAGTCTACATAAAAGGCAGGAGCTTCCACAGTCTTCAAGTCTTGCAATTTTGCCTCAGCACCAAAATTCTTATTCTGTGGGTTGAAGAAAAAACACTGAGCTTTGAGCCAAGATCCTGGTATGAGAAGACAGCTCTCTTAGTTGTCTACTGCTCTGCCAAGCTCTAAGTAAACTTATTAATCCCAACTTTGGACACAACTCTGAAGCCTGAGGAAAATAAATAAATAATTTAAAAGAGAGATTAGTTTTGATGTTAAGCAATAGACTAAGACATATCTCACCAGATTAACATATCAATTGATGCAATGATTTAAATAACTTCCTTCCCACCTTGAGATGATTTCTCTTCCATCTTCACTACTTCAAAGGGATTAACTACACTATCATAACCTTTCACTGACTGCCCAAGCAGAGAAGGTGAGAAGTCACGTGTCTGTCCGTCTATGCCTCATTGCTCCAGCAGCCAAAGAACCTCGCGTCTTCCCAATAAAGTTTTGCTAGGCTCTACCACACAAAAAACCCAAGAACCCCATAAGAACCTTTTAACTGCTAGATGTCCTTAACCTGGGTTTAGGTAACTACATAACTTGGCCTAAAGCCATGGGTCAGGTGCACAAATGGTAGGAATAGCTGTCCAAGTGTAAAAACTTAGATGCAAGCTATTTAGCTGGACTCTTTTTATAATGAAGACATCTAACAATTCCCGGGTTGTTTTCATTGACCCATTTTCAACATCCACCTTGTTCCAGGTGATTCATATGCTAAATAACCTGCTTTTTCCACTGTCTATAAAGGGACAGTGGAAAATAGTTCAAATGCTTATATCTGCCCTTGAAAAGACTACGTGTGTGGGTGTGTGCGTATTCCCACTGATCCACCAGCTCACACCTTGACTGCAGGCAGCTGGAAGGTAAGGGTCTGAATCAAGCAGGATGAATGACCCAAAATGTTTCTCCAGTTCCAATGAGTCCCAAATATCAACCTTTACCTTAATACTTCACAGTAATATACAAACCCTCTGATAGAGGAATGTATTAGATAAAACACAGCATTAACCTTCCCCCTGCGGACAGGACGGGCCAGCAGAGCAGGCTGCAGAGAGCCAGACCTTGCTCTAAGCTAACAATCAGTTCCACAGCAAATCCTCAGTACAGATACACAGAGGCTGTCATCTCCCTCCCCATGCTGAGGGTAAAGCCAAGAAGCAGGCTCCTAATCCTGCATTCTTCCCAACAATAACCTGACTGCACTTGTACCTGCAGCTGGACACGGTGGAGTAGCACAAGGACAGTGCCTACCTGTCTCCCACTCAAGGAGCACACAGCTCCCCCCAGTTGGTCAGCCAGGTGCCCATGAGGGCAGTGGGAATGGACAGGGCTGGTTTGAAAGGCATCTTACATAATGACAGCTGAGCCTTTGGAATTGTATTTCCAGAGACCTGTCTCAGTTTAGGCCATGGCTTTGCTGAAAAACTAACTCACAAGAGGCAGAAAATAGCACAAATATGGATTGGGTGGATGAAGGACACAAGAAATCCACACAGCCAGCAAAGGGAAACACAGTCTGTTACGAACACAGTATTTGGAAGCTATTTCTGTCTTTCACCATTAATCCAGTTAATAATAACCTTCCAAAGAGGATTGATAAAAAAGACCATGACAGCTTAGCTGTTTCAAGGCCAGTCCTTGACCTATTTTAGTTCTAGCTTATTTCATCAGCTTAATGATTACCTGTTCTGCATCTTCTGTGACCATCACAGCTTCCTGCTGAGGCTCCTGGAGAACAAGCTGCAAATGTGGTATTTCTGAAACATTCAAACACAAAAAATTTCTTTGAAAATTAAGACTCTGCTTTCGACAGAAACAGGATATTCTTCCAGGAGCATTAGAGAAAGGACACATGGCTGTTCATAACACTTACTCTAGTGGAGATACATAACACTGTCATTGGATAATGTGGGTTTGGTTTTTTTAGAGGCAACCACATAACCAACACGCTGTTTTAAGCAGCTTTTAGAAAAGAACAATTGTTGTCATACAGACATACTGAAAGACAGGTAATGGAGATTCAAGTTTTAAAAAACATTTTTTAAAAGGACAGGAAAGAAAGAACTGTTGTAGCAAAATGTTTCAAATTTGATTTGGAAAAAAATAAAGTGAGAAATTGTTATAAATGTACAAATATATACATATTATACATATGCACATGTATATATACATATATATACATATATATAAATGTATAAATTTTCTTTTTATATAAAGAAAAATACATTCTGTAATTCATCTCAGTTCTAATTAATGTATTAGGTGATGCCTCAGCTTTTTAGTATAGGAGCCAGTAAAGCAACGAATACTCTGTCTTCCCCAGAAATAACAACTTAGAAGCACTAAAAATCAGGCCCCATTTTCGTAGACATGTTACCTACCAATGATGGTATGAAAAATATGTTAATTTATATGCAAAATAAAATTTAGGACCAAGTTAAACAGTTCTCTTAGGAGTATGAATTTCTGTACTTTTCACTTCTGAGTATGCAGCGAAGACACACATACCATCAACATACAGTACAAGGTTTTCTTCAGTACCACTTTAAACACTTTTCTACATACAATTGATTATACAAAACTGTATTTGCTAAGTGTTATGGAAGCTGAGGAAGCTCAAATGAATCAGTTTGTGAATTCAAAGAACTGGAAGGCAGTCTGCGTTTTCTGTGAAAATGGCTTTCCTTTATCGGTTCATACCATACTGTAGTCTTTCCACCAACTGAACTATGGAAAGCCCCATACAATGTTCCCTTACATAGCAGGAGGAGAGACCTTCAATCACTCAAAGAGCTGCCTCAAGAAAAGTTCAAGGAATTCACATGGATGTAAAGAGAGTTACAGATACACTGGTATAATGCACTGCTAAACCCATGGAGATGGAAAGACTACAAGGATTTCAAGAATCTTTACATTTCAAACACTGACAGCTTGAAATTTGAAGGCATTTGTTAAGGTCTGCTTGAAAAGCATCAGAAATTGCAAAATACAAGGTAACTATCTATAAATCCTTATTTCATTCTATTCAAGTTAGGAATGGATAACAGTGGGCAGTTTTAGGCATCCCACTTTAGTTAAGACTGAGAATTCACGGGACAAAAAGGAGTAGCAAAGTATTTAGAACCCATAGAGCAGACTTAAAAGATGTTGATTTTTTACATTTCATTTAATATTTTGGTAGTTTTTTAAAAGAAATTACATCTGCCAGTGTTTAAGATCTAAAAAAAATGTCAGCAATCAAGTGTTTAACACACCCACTGGAAACAGAATTACAACAACAACAACAGCAGCTTGTTTTGAAGTAAACATGCAGCTAAACATGCACTGCGAAAGATGTTTTAAGTAACATGATAGTGAAGCTCTGAGCCACTGCATTTTTCAGGTGGAATTCCTTTCAGTAGAGGGAAGAGCTGCTTTTTAAGAAAGCTGATTAAAGTCTTCCAGGTGCATTTTGGATGTACTCAGTTGTAACTTGGGGCATGGTATCAGATTGAAAGCTAGATTTCTGTAAGGCCTTTGATATGGTCTCCCCAACACCCTTGCTACGAAATTGCAGAGATATGGGTTTGACAGGTGGACTGTTAGCTGGGGTAAGGAACTGGCTGCATGCAAAGAGTTGCAGTCAATGGCTCAACATCCAAGTGGAAACCAGGTCCCAAAAAAGCCCATACTGGGACCAGTACTATTTAGTGCCTTAATTGCTGACAGAGACAGTTGGATGGAGTGCACCCTCGGCACACCTGTGGGTGACACCAACCTGAGTGGCTGATTTTGCTGGAGGGACATGTTTCCATCCAGAGGGACCTGGACAAGCCTGAGGAAGGCAGCCATGCGGCTCTTGTGCAGAGCAAGGTTTAATAAGGCCAAGTGCAAGGCCCTACAGCTGGGCTGGAGCAATCCCCAGTACCAGCACAGACTGCGGGGTGAATGGGTTGAAAACAGGGTACAGAGGATGACTTTGGGATCCTGGTAAAGTAAAAATTGGACAGGAGCTGGCAACATGTGCCTGCAGGCCAGAAAGCCAACCATATCCTGGGCTGCAGCCAAAAGAGGTGTGGGCAGCAGATTGAGGGAGACAATTCTCACCCTCTCCTCTGCTTTTGTGGGACCCCACTCAGAGCACTGTGTCCAGTTCTGGGGTTCCCTTGTACAAGACAGACGTGGATCTGTTGGAGTGAGTCCAGAAGAAACCACAAAAATGATCAGAGGGCTGGAACATGTCTCTGATGAGGAAAGGCTGAGAGAGGTGTGGTTGTTCAACCTGGAGAAGAAAGGCTCCAGGGACGCCTTACTGCAGCCTTTCAAGAGGGCTGCTTCTCTCTGGGTTGCCCAGAGAAGTTGTCAGTTGCCTCATCATTGGACATGTTCAAGGTCAAGTTGAATGGGGCTCTGAGCAACCTGACCTGCTGAAGGATGCCCCTGCTCAGGGCAGGGGGGATGGACCAGATGATCTTTACGAGTTCCTTCCAACCCTAACCATGCCATGATTCTAAATAATGTCTTGAAGTCCATTAAAGACTTGCATCTCTGAGATCATGGAACAAAAAAAGAGAAAGAAGATGTTCTAGTACTGTAGGGATCTGGATTATTGATGATTATTCCCCCACCAGGATTCTTACAAAGAGGTTCTACCTTTGAATGACAGAAAGCAAAAGGAATCTATTTCTCAAAAATCAAGACAGCGTACTGTCATAGTGCACCAGACCCTAAAGTAAACACATGAGGGAATTCATTGTTTTATAGTACAATTCCAAGAGAGCTGTGATATTGCCACTACCAGTCTACAAAACCCAATATAATTGTCTGGGGGTTTTTTATATGTGGCATATATATGGGCCCCTTACTGTTTCAGCAAAAGCTACCAAAAATAGCCCCCCCCAGAAGTACCACCTGCAGATTGTCAGCATTTTGTACCGGGGACAGCTACCACTTCAGCTATATCTTATTTTGTACAAACTAATTCTAGAATGATTCTTAGATATATTAAGAACATTAAAATAGGTAAGGTAATCATATGACCTTCCGTCTTCTGTCTTTCCAAGTTTTCTGTGGGTAGGAATGAAGTCTCATTCTGGTCTTCCTGATCCATTATTTCTTCCTGTGAAGTTGATTCATCCTGTTTAAACAGGATGGAGGGGAGAAAGATAAATTTTAATACTGTTTATAAATACATATTAGTCTTTGATCATTTGGTTAACTTTTTTTTTTTAAAAAAAATCAATCAGCAGTTTTAAATTACTCAAATTGACTTCTACTTCTTTCCAGGCTTCTATAGTCATAACATGACTGCCCATCAGCTGAGAGAACTAAAAAAAGCCTTTCTCAAGCAATGCATGATAAAAAAAAAAGGAATTCTAGATATTTAACTTGGCTTCAGTTCCTAAATATAGAAGAAAAATTAACGAGAATCATTTGAAAATATCATACCTGTTGCTTCAGTTCAGAGAGCTGCATTCGTGCCTGAGATTTCAGTTCATCCTGAGAGCAGACAAATTCTTCAGATTTCTGTACAAGTTCATCTGACAGAGGGGAAAAAGGGGAGTTAAGGTGTGTTCTTGTCTTTTTTGCCAAACTACATCAATTTTACACGCATGCACAATAGTTTACGAAATCCCTTATCTCTTAGTCACTGCTTCAGCTTTGGGCCATAACAGAGCTGGAAGAAAATGAATTTGAAATAAGAGCTTGAGGCAAGATCAATGTCATTATTTCTAACACAGGTCTATGAGGAAAATGGCACAGTTTGCTTTTCTTGGTTGTTTTACTTATAATTTCAGTAGAAATTCAGACTGTGAAGAATGTGGCACATCTAAAAGGAACTTACATAAGTTGATGGAAAAAATCCAATAAATCAATAAAATAAACTAAAAAATACATCCAGCTCAAGAAATCCACAAGCCTCAAAAGACAAGAGGCTGGGACAGCACACAAGCAAAGCACCACATATGCTGCCCCACGCTTCTGCTCCTCTTGCAGCTGCCAAAGACAGAACGGTGGAATTGAACTAGACCCCCTTAGTTTGAGACAGCACCACCACACCTATGCCCCTGTGCAATTAGGAATTGTTATACCAGCCATTCTTATGAGCTGTTATAAAAACAAAGTCAAAGAGAAGGCAACCCAGTGATACTCGGGCTCCTGAAAACCTGCTCTACCTAACTGCCACGCTTGCTCACCCAGTGGTCCGTGTGTTGTAGCTCCATGTTCCACAGATGGCACCAAGAGCTGGCCAATGTCCTGTTTTGGCGCATCCTTCTCAGCTCTGAGGGAAGCATGGCCACATTGCAGCTCTTGCTCAGACACCGTAAGACAACTGATCAGACGGTTTTTGTCTCCCACCTCCAGCCTGTGTTCCTGTTCCAGGTCTTTATACTTCACCTCTAGTTCAGCTTGTGCTCTTCTTGCCTCCTCCAGCTGTTCTGACAGACACTGCACCTCCTCCTGCAAGCGGTGGGAAGACAGCTTCTTCTCAGCTAGTTCCAGTTCCATCTTCTCCCTGAGATCCTGAGACCCTTGTCTCTCCGCATCTAGCGCATCCCTCAAGGAGCTTAGATCCACTTCCATCTTCTGGCACTGATCTAGGAGTGTCTGTAAAGTGATACAGAAATTAATTTCTCTCTCAACTAGTTAAACACCTTGAAAAAGCAAAGTACTTGAATTATATTTTAAAGTTTTCATTAAATCCTTTTAAAATACCTGAGTAGCAGAAGGGAGGAAACAAACCTGTCAGAAATTTCAATTTATTAGAAAGAAACTGTCCCACTATTTGGAAATTGCAAGAAAGCAATGCTGGGAGAAACAACTTTACCACTCGTTGTTGTGGTAAAGAAAAGGTAAGTCTTGATTTAGAGGAGGGGAATTTAGAGGAAAGAAGCAACAGAACAGTGGTAAGGAGTTCTCTTTTAGAAGAAAGCAAACTTCCCAAAAAGGGGAGGAAGGGCTACAACAAATGAGGGAGAACTCAACAATTACATAGTAGAATTAAAAAAGAACAGAATAGAAGTGTGTATGTGAGAGGGGAATGCTGAAATATGAATCTGGAGGTAACAGAGGGCTCCACACAGTACCCACTGTTTTAAGGAAGATCTCAGAATGCTGGTCGACACTGACCAGGGATTTAAGGTAAACAAGAGACAGAAACAGACCTTACACTTTTGCCCAAGCTCATGTTGTCAAACTTCCTCCTCCTGGAGGTGTGGACGGTCAGCATAGTTAATTTCAGGGGAGTCTGATGAGGAGCTCCTTTTACTTTATGGGTAGGAAGAAAAGCTTTAGCCACATGGCCTCAAGTTTGTACCTATACCAGATCTCCTTCAGACCACAGAATGCATGAAGGAAGTCAAAGACACTGAGGAGGAGTCAAGGAAGCCCAACAACCATGTCAGGAAGATATCCATGCCAGCACCCCACGATACACCCTGCTGAGCAATGCAGTCAGTAGTGAGTACATGTCAGTTCACTGAGGTTCTTTACCTCTCCCTGGCAGTAAGAGGACCCACCATTGTGCCTGGCTGGGACACAGAGGAAAAGAAAATATGTGGGGCACAAGTGTGTAAAAATGATCAAAGTGAGGTTCAGCATTAGACTGGCTGGAGATCATGCAGCCTACAAATATGAGACTGATTCAGTGTAAGTCTCTTCTAAAGGGATGGAGAATTTTCAGAAATCCAGATATTGGAAAAACTCATCCTCTATCTGCAAACCAACCTTTTAAGAGGTTGTGTACTTAATCCTGTCTCAAGGAGTACATGTATATATAGTCATATACGCACAGGCTTGATCTCATCCTCTTCACACTTCAAAATGATGAAGTGAGATCCAATCCCATTCCACAAGTTGTATCACCATATAAGCAAGTTCTCAGCAAGACATACCAAAGAATATCTGTTTCTGCTCTGATCTGGCCTGGACATTGCAGTCCAGAAACACTGAGACCTCAGCAGCACCATGCTAGGCACTTCTGCTTTTGGCAAAGGTTTGTGTATTTGGCTTTGAAAGTACAGTCAGGTATGACAGATGCAGACCCTGTCCACTTGCCCAGAACCTGGATCACTAGAGCTGGCAGCTGCAGCACCTCACTGTCTGGCAGTACCTGCTGTAAGCTGTGCACACAGACCTGCAGCTCTAACACCTGACCTGAGGGAGGCCCCAGCAGATTTCATGATGGAAACCTGATGCCAAAAAAACCCCTAATCTGGTAACTTCCAATCTACTGACTAAGGCCCCACCCACCACACATAGACACAGACAGAGAGACACAAAGTAAAGCAATAAAAAGCACGACCAGGTACCTGGTTTTGTTTTTCAGCAGCGTGTAACTCCTGCTGCAGCAATTCTACCACCTGAGTTCGTCCTAACAGAGCTGCTTCCTGCTCCTCAAGCTTTCTCTGGAGTGCACGAAGGTTCTGTGAGGGAGACAAGGCTGTTCCAGAACTGGGGAGGCTAATGTAAGTTGAGATTCCCAGGTTTCATTGATACACCTCATTTTTGTAACACAGTTACTTTAATAGCCTGAATTACTTTTGTTGACACCAATTCTGAAGCCCTGGTGCAGTAGGAGGAGCTCACATTGCTTCATGAATAGGGAACTGGAGCACAATAATTTAATACTTTTTTCAACTGTTATTTCTCTTCAACTGATCGCAAACCAGGAGATTGAAGCTAGGACTCAAAGTCACAACTAGCATTCAAAAAAACTCCAAACAACCAAAGCATCTTCCTTCTTATCCCTTCTGAGTTACTTTAATGAGAACTGTTCTTTCAGGCTGTCTTCCGGTAAAATTCCTTTTCCTTCCTCCTCCCACGATATGATTATTATATCAAATATACCTGTTGCATCTCTACTTCCAGATCTGACTGGACCACCATCTTGAGCAATTCAGCTTGATGCTGTTTCACATGCTCTTCCAGGAGAGCTTCCTTCTCCCGAATCACTTCCTGCAGGGAACTCAGCTGAAAACACAAGCCACAAAATAAAAACAAACCAACAAGGTTATGAAACTGACAGGCACACAGGCTTGCTTTCAACATGCATCAGCATATTGTGTGTGTGATGGAGTTTTCAGCTTGACAATCCTATACATCACCTTGGTCAAATAGTATTTTTATCTGGTGTCTTTATCCTACTAATATGTGTATAATAACTGATAACATTTCAGATCCCAGAAAGCAAAAAGCATACAATTTCATCTACAAAGATGCAGAATTACTATATAATTAACAGTTCATAAAACTTCTGGGGTTTTAATTGTACAGGATGCAGCCCAATTCACAGTTCAAAAGCTAAACCTGCAATTCAGAGTATTAACAAAAATCTTTCCATAAATAACTACAATGCAACATTAAAGCTGTTACATTCTGTGATAAGCAGCTGCCCTGCACACCCACGGCAGAACACAGACAGGCGATGGCAGGCCTGGCAGCTGGAAGAACACTCTACTCCAGCTACTGCAAAACCCATCACAGAACAGCAAGGGCAGACAGGGAAGAACACAAATTCTGACTCAGAGGAAGGGACACCCTCTCCAGGCCCTTCCAGGAACTGTTTTCCCCCTCCTCAGAGAGCCATCAGTCCCACTGTCCAAGGGTGAAACCCATCTTCTACCTGCAGAACACCTTTTGCACCAAGGGTGGTTCTGGCCTGGGGCGGGGGGGGGGGGCTGTAGAGGATGAGGGGCAGGTGAAGATCATTTGGGGATTGTGAAAGACTTATGTAATGTTTAGAGGAGGAACCAAAGGCAGTAAAATTGATGGACCTGGGTGATTTGAGGAGGAACAAAACTGAAAAAATTGGTGTACAGGAATTGAAGACCAGTTGTGTAAGCACTGCTCTATTCTATCATACTAGTCTAAGCAGTAAGGTGGGAAACACAGACTCATGAATAGAAAAAAAAATTCTGTACCTGTGCTGCATACTTGATTTCAGCATCTTTCAGATTCACTGTGGCCTCAGCCAGCTGTTTCTTCAGATCCTGAACAGTCTCCTCTTGCTCTCTGAGCTGCTCTTTCAGTAATTCCACTTCCTCCCTGTGCCCTTCACTTGTATTTTCGTTTTTCTGACATTACAAGAGGAAATAAGTGAGAAGAAGAGAAATAGAAGAAAGTAAACTTATTAGAATTCCTGGTTAATAAATTAAATAAATAAATTCATTTAAAAAAATACACTAGAATGCTACTGCACTCTTGACTCTTAATCAGATACTTATTTTTACTACATTGCTTCATTTCTTAACTTTACGTTTCTTTTGTTTTTTTAAATGAAGTTGTCCTATGTTAAGTAAATGTTTTCCCTATTTTTGTGTAGATATGTACAGATACCTTTAACGGGAAAGCATCAAAGCATTTGGAACAGCTAACAGTCCGTGACTGCTCCCTATATAAACTAGAGGCAAACTAGAGTATTAAATACATTATAATACATGATTTATTATATGACTACCCTGATTTGTGAGGCTTTTTAACATCATGGATTTCTCTAATACCAGAAATAAAAACATTTTTAAATTAGCTATAGAAGAATATTCTCCATGTGACAAAGGGGTAGACTTTCTAGACTACAGAAAATGCCCATGGAAATCTCTTTAGACTGCAGGATTAATAGCAATGAACTTATTAGATATAGGCAAAGGGAAGAGGCCAACAATTACCAGTGCTACTCCACTCTGAAGCACTTTAATCCTCTGTTTATGACCATGAAACGTAAACAACATTTCACATAAAATGTGCTTAGGCTGTGTCTACTCAGACAACCCAGCACACTACACCTGCACTCCTATCTGTCTCTCAACCACCTGGGGCAAGGCAAGCCCCTGAACCCACAGCTGTGCTTCACACCTGGGTCAGGGCAGGTCCCTCACACCACCTGTCACTGAGCAGACAAAACCCCTCCACATTCTCATCTCAGCACTTCCAACTACTGTGAGCACTCAGTGCTGGGTATTTTGCACTGAATATACATAAAATGCATCTCTTTCATTTTATTTGTGAGAGGTATTGGGTCAAATACCACCAATAACACAGGAATTCTACAGAGCATTATGTCCTTAAACCCATTCTGAAAAAATTATGAAGGCTTTGAGAAGTACTTATAAATCAGTGTAATAAGAATAAGAAGCTACTGTTCCTCAAAAGATGTTTTGCCTACAGAGAAGGTCTTTGGCAGGAAGTAGAACAGACAGACAAGGAAGCTTCAATTGCACTTAGGTTTAGAAATAGAACAGGACAGAAAAATAAAGAACAGAAATGCAGGAAGCTCTAAGAAGCCAGGGATATACATAACTTATAAGACTGGGGCAGAGGAGTTGCTAGGGGGGAAGACGGGTGGATTAGTTTGCTTACTTGTGATTAGCTCTCAGGATTGATATTTACAGTCGGATTGGGAAAAGCCTCTTACACTGGCCATTACACAGAGTGCCACAATTAAGGACAGTAACACAGCCATAAAGTTCCCAGAGCTCAAGCTTTTAAATATTATGTTTTTACAAAATGTATAAGCTCTTATATCTGAACATAATTTATCTTTACCCACTTTAAAAGTTTGAGAGGAGTGTCAATTGTTCTGCATACAATTACTATCTGACAGAAAGAGAGAAGCTGATGTTTCTTCTCAAAGTAAGGCACTCTGCTAAAAGCCCAGGAAGCAACAGTACTAATCAGGTATTTAAAATACAGCCTTCCCATAGGGCTCACATCACAGAGAGGAAAAAACCAGCCCTTTGCTAATGTTCAATACTTCAGCACAACATGCAACCCTAACCTAGAATTTTCACCTTCAAATGGCAGGGTAACTGTCTAGGAAATACCCCCACTACTCAAGACAGCATCTACTTGGAGAAATAAGTGTAACTAAAGGACTCTGTAGCTTCTCAGTAGGTCTAACCTTGCAAGAAAGAAGCTAGTGGTTTCTTGGTCAAATGCATAACATTGCAGGTAACTGCCCTAACATAATTTCACTCAAAGTATGTTCTAACCCAAACCAAATAAGGCTGTGGTCCATACCATGTCCACTGGAGACTGTCTAAAGCCCTCATTCCTCTAATTAGAAGGCCATTTTTCTTAATGGCTAATTTACATTCATCCATTCACCTGCATTATTCTTTAACAGTTCTCCTACCTTCTTGATGCTCACCTTTCTCATACAACTATAGGAAAAAAGGTTTGCTCTCTGACTTTGATTGACTAAATAACCAAGCTATTTGAGGGTCTCCCAAGTGCAGCTACTAACATAAGGGGAGAACAGAAAGTCTCTTGCTGCTCTCAGAATTTCTCTTTCCCAATTCCAAGTGAGCAGAACATGACAACACTCCACACAAAGCCTTGCCACTTCTCAATAGAATAGCTAGAACGGTATGGCCAAAAGACAAGGATCAAATCTATACTGCACCAATTAACTGATGATAAGCTTTCTCTCATTTTGCCTTCTTCAACTGCCAAATTTGAATTTTGAAGCAAGAACACTCACCAGTCCTCAACAGCAAGTCTACACAAAGTCATGTAACAGCACATGGCCATTACACACACATGCTGCATATAGATAAGCTAAAAAAGAGCCTCAGCACCAGCACAGCAATGTCAATCGACACAGCTAAACAGCTTCTTTGGTCTCCACTGGCCTCTGCAGCCAGGGAATGTAGTCCATAACCTTGCAGTATACAGTGTCGTGACACCAGAAATGCTTGATCGTGCACTTGTTAAATTTTGTTTTATTTTTCTATTATATCAATCCTTGAGATCATCATGAATTCTTCATGTATGAAACCAGATGGGGCTTTGCTTTGAGAAAGATTCTCAGGATGGTATTAGGAATTACAGAAGGACATTTCTACGATTTTATGATGCCCCTAATCAAAACCAGTCAGCACAACTCATTGAACAAATCTTCACTTTGTTAGTAGTCACTTCTCATTTGACAGCTCTCACATGCACCTTTTACTGTTTCCTATAATATTTTAATATTTTTTTCAATGTCTGAAATAACCTTTATGTTCTCTGGTTTAATGAACATCATCCGATGTCTGGAAACTATTTTGGACTTCTATCCCATTTCCCTTGCGTAATATTACCAACTTTTTAAAGAAAACATTGTTCTGCTGATCATATAGTTAAGTTTTCAAAAATTACCAGCTCTAATGGGAGCTTCTAGTCAGTAGCTAACAGCCTCCTTAATGACTTCATAGAGGACACTTTCCCTTCAGTTTTTACCTAGTGTTACACAATTATGGTTTGTCAACCATAAAACTTTATGATGGCTCAGGAAGCTACATGACTGGAAAAAATATACATTTATTTTTTTATATTTAAGTTGCTGCCTTCCAGTTTCAATGACCTCCTCACCTTCTTGTTCTTGTACTCCAGCCAACTTTGGCTGTACTGACATGATAGGTAACATTTTGAAACTCATAGCTCAGACAGACACATGGTTTCTGCAGGAAAGAGCTTGGCTACAATGGATTACCAAAGTTATGCAAAGAGAAACTAGTCCCATCCCTCGAGGAGATCAAGTTGAGCACTCCAAGGGCATCTGCAGTACAAGAAGCTAGACAGATAGGCTTCCTACAGGACAGGCATAGACATCTTTGCTGGAACTATGAACACCCTGCTAATAAGACAAACAGGCCCTGCTGGCTCACTGCGACCTGAAACATCAGGCAGTACCAGGTTATCAATAGAAGCTACAACTTTTAAGTGGCCCTGTTCTCTCAACCTTGGGATATTCCCTTAGCTCCTCTGCTAAGGCCTGTGTAGGCAGTGGCGATCCTTTCTCTGTCAGCTCCTCGATGCGTTTGTTCAGAGAGGCCAGTTTGGCTTTGGCTTGAAGTTTAAGTTTCATCAGCTTTGCATCCGCAGCCTCTCGCTCTTTCTGTAAGAGAAGGACATAAACAGACTCCACCTCAGACTCCAGTGCTGTTACCCAGGAAAGATCACTTTGAAAAGCTACACAACTTATCAGTCTGCCATACTCTGTTTAACCCTGCCTCCCCTGTAACAGCACTATTAAAAACACATCTGCAAACCAAATTTGTTCTGAAACACTACACATACCAAAATTGTAGCTTCTACCCCAGCACTTCCTTTCAAGGGACAGAGCACTCAGAGACTTCACCCAGCAGTGAATACAAACTCAGTTTGACTTCCTCTGCTATATGTAGTCTCTCAGAACTATCTCAAGTAACTGCACTCCCACCATACCCCAGGGTAGGCAACATGTACCTTTGGGAATGTGCCATAAAACCATTGGACTAGTGGATGAGTGCAGCACAGGCTACTCTGTGTCAAACACTCTGAAGCAGGGAAAGAACAACCTCATACAAGGTATAAATACTTATTTAGAGCCACTGGGAATCTGCATGGGCATCAAAGAGCTCTGAGAGAAAATGCTGTGTAACTTGGATGTAACTTATCTACGCTAGACTAAATTAACCCAATCAAACTAACAGAAGATATCCTGCATCTCTTGGGTTAGGGTCCATTCTTCAAATTCCAATATTTCTCTGGAACTGATGCCATTCATCATGCAGGTATCTCATGTTCAAAAAAAACCAGAGACTGGCTTGCACGGAAAACTGAAGCAGCATTTTACTCTCGGTCCCCAGAGAAAGAAATGGTACCTTGAGTACAGTTTCTTTTTCCTGGAGCAGAGCATCCTTTTCTCGAATCAAATCCTTCAGCTGAACAACTAACTTTTCTGTTTGGGCTAGGCGCTCCAACAGCTCCTCAGGTGCCTCCCCCATGCTTTCTGCTTCTGACTCCAAAGCTTGTACCTGAAACAACAAAATGAGTGTTCTGAATGAAAAATACTACAAACAGCCTGCAGCAGAGAATCCACACGATTCAGCTCCACTCCTAAATGCTGCACTCTGCCCCCTGCAGGCATTTCATGGAACCTGTAGAAATGTACAGTCAGATGAAACCAGGAGGAAAGCTCAGAGAACTCTTAAGTCAATACACAAAGAGTACCTTGCTGACCACCACATGAACAAATCTGAAACGAGGCATCCTCACACATTAATCACTGTCTCAATACCAAAGGGCAGCACAGAGATGAAGCCTCCCACTGTCACCCAACCATGCACAGCTTCCCTTTCTGCTACACACAATCACTAGTACTCTTAAGTCTTTCGTCACCCTAATTCCAGTTTGTTTCCTAGGATCACCTTGAGATGTGGAAACTGAAGAGATTATGGTCTGCCCGACAGAAATACTGATTTAAGAGGTGAGGAGTAGGAGAAAAGCAGAGTGGAATGACAGCTCAGTCTAGTGCTCAGCAAGGAAGAAGCAGGAGACAGTTCTCACCACAGTCTAATGAACCACACTCCCCAAACTAATTGTCAGTAAGATCTGAAAGTCTTTAGATAACACTGTACTTACAGCAATAGATGGTTCAGTAACTGCATCTCCATCCTCCCCAGACAGCTCTTGTAAAACAGTACTTGCTAAACCTGACAAACGGCTCAGCATCTTGAGCCTAAAACAAAACCAAGAGTCAGAATACAGTTCCAGAGTAAAAACTGCTATGAAGAATAAGCTCCCTCATGCTGATTTGTAATGTTACAGCAGGTGATGACCAGGCTCGCAGAGAATTTGTCTCCTTTGCCGAGAGAGAAAAGCCAAAGTAAAACCTCAGGAAAAAAAAAATGGTCACATTAACAGGAGCAGCTGGGCCGTCTGAACATTAAAGCAGAGGATGTGCTGGTGTCAAGACACATGAAGATTCCTTCATTGCTCTACAAGCAAATATGTTTTAATACCAGATGCCAAGTCATCCTCATAGCTCATTCTTGATCTTTCAGAACTATGATCAGAACAGAACCATGATCTGTTCAGTTTACTGAAAAGAAGGGTGATTGTTATATGAAGTAATTTCTCTACAGGCCAAACATGGCCTGTAACATAAAATCAGCTTTCTGCTAATAAGTAGCAGAAATAATGGACTGAGCCTTGATGTTTGCTAAACAGATGCAAGTGTGTCACATTTGAGAGATGACGAGACCTCTGCATGCCACATACGGGATGGGACAGGACAGGACCTTGACATAGGGGAATAGTCTGGAGAAGACATATATTCCCTGGCTGCTGCTTAGCATACCTTCTTTCCTTTCCTTGAAATTCAGGAGCCAAACTAATCCAGCAAGTGGAAGTGAAAAACCAAAAAACATGCAGCAGTACCAGGCAGCAACATATAACTCATCATCTTGGGGAGAGCAGCAAATTAAATCCTCCATTACTAACTGAGACGATGGGATGCACTCCACCTCAGTAAATTCGTCAAATTCGAATGAGCCTTTGATAAGCCAAAGTATAGAGTTGCCAACCAGAAGGACAGCAACAGGCTGGAGAAACAGATGGATAGAAACATCGTGAAGTTCAGGAAAGGCAGAAGCCTATGCCTGGGATGGGAAAAGTATGAGTGGTAAAGGCTGAGGGGCAACTGGCTGTACAACTGTGTTGCAGAAGACAAGCTCAAAGTGTTGGTGGCCAAGCTTGGCACAAGCCACCAGTGCACTCACAGCAAAGGTCAGGTGTACACTGAGCTGTATTGGTAGGACTGCAGGCAGCAGGTTGAGGAAAGCAATTATTCCTCTCTATTCACACCTATAAGACTACATTTGAAGTAGAGTGCCCACTTTCAAAATACTGAATCAAGTACAGCAGAGAGCCCCCAGGATGACTGGGGTTTGGGTTACAAGGCATATGGAGAGTATAAGAATGCTGGGCTTGTTCAGCCCTGAGAACAGCAGGTGAAGAGTGGGATACAATTGCTGTCCTCCCTACAACCACCTATAAGGTAGCTAAAGACAGAGCCACACACCTCTTACAAGGATGATGGACACGAGGACAGAGGACACAAGTTGCAGCGTAAGTAATTTCAATCAGGGAGAAAAATGCACAGGGAAGATGTTAAAATACTGTATTAGGCTCACAGCAACCTGATCTGATTTTTGATGTCAGACACGCTAAGAGCAAAGGATTTGACCAACTGAACTCCTAAAGTCCCTTAAGAATCACAGAATCGTCATTCTAGTGTTCTATAAAAAGAGGTCACGTGACATTTGACAACTCTGAACAGAAAGGCCACAGAACTGTCCATGCCTGTAAGCAGCAAAATCATTTGTACAATTACAGAAGCTCCAGTAGTGCAAGCTGAAACTAGGCAAACTCACATCAGCTATAAGATCAAGTTTACATTATTAAAATTACCTTCATCAAATAGAATCTTTTAATATGACAAGATGTCTGTGCCTCACTAAAAGTAGGCTTCTGAAGCTGGCTACACAGATTCCTGACCTCCTTTGTCTTACCAAGCAAATCTTTGATCTTTGATTGCCACTTAAATGTGTGAAAATATTGGCACTGGAGAGGAGCAGTGCACTACTTTTCTGCAGCAGTCACCTGATTTTGCAGAAGTAGAAAACGTGACTACGTATTAGAGCCTCAACAGCAGAAAAGAGCATGTGTACACTCACCTGCTTTGTGCTCTAAGGAGCTCATGAGTCTGCTGATTCAGTAGTAAGGTTTCCAAGGTAGAGCAGTCACACACATAGGTCTTTCATGACATTCCTTTTTATCTCTTGAGTACTGACAGGTTGCATGAACCAAGACATTTAATGGAGAGAGAAGCAAAAAAGAACAAAAAAGGAAGAGGACAATAAATTATCCAATAGTAAATAATAAGCCCATCCTTCATCCTGCACAGTACACTCCAGGATTGTTAGTGAGTCACTTGCAATAAGTATAAAAAGTAAAAAGTCTGCTCTGTTTGGGAACATGGATTTGTAGGCAGGCCTTGTTTTCTCACACTGCATAGCATGAACTTAGTATCTTCAGCCGATGGAATAAAACGCTTGAGCATCAGTTGGTGTAGTAAAAAGACATGCAGCAAGAAGCCAGGCCTCAGACAGGCTCCTGCAAAGAGCTCAAGGGGATGCAACTCCTCCAGAAGCAGTCAGAATGCTAGAATTGTCCATGTTCTGCAACAACACAACAAGTTGTGAAACAAGTCAGTGAAACAAGTCCTGGTGCTTTGCTCACTTCTCAGCTGGCCCTGGGTGAGACTCAGACACGGAATTCCAGAATAGTACAGCTTTACAGCTCCTGCTAGGGAGATTTCCTCTGACGACATCAACTGCTCATCAATGTGGTAATATGAGATACTCATTAGAGACCTGGAATGTCTGGAATCCATTATAAGAATAATAAAGTATTTATAATTTTGTAAATCGTCACTCCCACAATGCCCCAACGAGGAACCGAACCTGCTGTCTTGGCAGTGGTGCATTTTAGAAAACAGCCATCCAAATGCAAGAATGCCTCTTTCTAACTGTCTCCAACAATTGAAGAGGATGGATCTGATCTTCCAACTGAGCATTAGGCCACAGCTTCTAAAGTCACAAATGCACAATATTTGGCTGGCACCAAGAGAACCAACAGATGAATTATTAGAAGAGGTATTAGAAACATGAAAAAGAATCAGAATCTAGGCATCTGCATGGGCCTCAGCACATATCTGCATGCTACAGATACTAACAATTCCAAGCATGCATACCTGGATCGACAAAATATTCCTTGGCCTTTGTCCAGGTTGGCCACATTAACCTGATCCTGTGCTCAAGCTAATAAGCCTTGCTGGGTTTGGCTCACAGTTGGCCTCCTCAAAACACAAACAGAGGAACTGTCTGCAGCTATTTGCACGGCTGTGGACTTTAATAACCTGAACTCAAGTCTTAGAGACTCACGTCTTCCAAATTCACTTTCAATTTCTATTCTCAGGTCAGCTGAATATGGCAAGGGATGTGAATGGGGAACAAAAAGTGATTCTACCATTCTATAAACAGCAAGAGGTTTGCTGTCTGTGTAGAGGAAACAGGGAAAACATGGGCCTAGGTGGGCCACTGCTCTGGACAGCATCCCTCGGAACACATCCCTGTAAAGCAGCACTGCAGAGAGAGGCTGGGGATTGTGGTGGACAACTGACCAAGCCATCAATGCACCCTCATGACAAAGGCCAGCAGCATCCTGGGCTGCATTAGGAGCATTGTCAGGAGGAAGGTGATCCTTCCTCTCTCCTGGGCACTAGTGAGGCCACGTCTGGAGTAATGTGTTCAGTTCTGAGCTCTCCAGAAAAAGAGGTGGGAACTTGTTGGAGAAAATTCAGTGAAGGACAACAAATAAAAGGCTTGAGGAGAATCATATCACAGAACCACAGACTTGCTGAAGTTAGGAGGTCATCTGGTCTAAGCTCCCTGCTCAAACAGGCCATCCAGACCCAGGAGCCCAGGACCACTGTGCAGGCAGCTTCTGAGTATCTCCAAAGATAGAGGCTTCATAACCTCCCTGGACAACCTGTGCCAGTGCTCAGTAACCCACACAGTGAAAAAGCATTTCCTGATGATCAAGGTAATCTCCTGTGTCTCAGTTTGTGCTCACAGCCTCTCATCCTGTCACCAGACACCACTGTAAAGAACCTGGCTCTGCTTTCTTTGAACCCTCCCTGAGAACAAATCCAGGAACAAGCATAACATGGCTTTAAATTCTGTCCCAAAGCCAACAGTCTGCACAGAGGGTGGTGGCTGTCCTGTGCATAGGCTTCAAGGACTTGTGGCAGGAATATCCTGGTGAAACTAGCCAGGATATGCTGGAAATGCCAGCCAGTTTCCCCACAAACACAAAAGAACAGAGGTTATTCTGTGTTCCACTGCCTCACCCCAAGAAAGTAAACAGTGCAGCTCTCAGAGATAAGACTGGTGTTCTCCCAGGCTCACACTGACATATGGATTCCCATCTCTGTAATGAGCAGCAGAACACAACGACTCTCACTGTGCTCAGGATGTGAGCCAGGATCCTCTACATTCTAGCTGTAGTGGAAAACAACCTTTGGCTCAGCCTTCCTACGACTAATGAACTTTTGCTGGGAAGGCTTTACTTTGAACAGTGGGACTACTAGCAGTGATCTGGAGGAGGCTCCTTTCCTCTGAAATACACATCCCTGACCCAAACAGCCTAAGCCCGCTGCTAGTCTGCAGAGTCTGCCGTAAGCAGGGCGTAAATCCACGCACTTCTATCCGCAGGTATCAGCCATAGCAAAGAAAGACTTGATAGTGTTTTCCCCTAATTTATTCTGTTATAAGTTTACTACACATAAATGAAGTTAGTTCCTTGCATTTCCCTTCGTTTAAAACCAAACACGCATTAAAGCCACTGCTGCTGTACACAAGCCCTGGGCCAAACTTTTCACGCTCTGCAGAGGGGTTCCAAGAGAACGGGGAGCACCGGAGCGCCGTACTGGGTTCCGGGAGCGGAGGCTCCTGTCGCCACAGAGGTGGCGGGCAGCGCCGACGGGCCCCAGCATCCCCACAGATTTACCGGACCGCAGGCCTCCGGCGGGCTCCGCGGAGTGCGAACCTCCCCCGGCCGGGCTGCGCTCTCGGTACCCGGGGGCACCGCCGGCAGTGTCCCACCGGCGGCGAGGGGGCTGGGCCGAGCCGCAAAGCCCGGAGCAACGGAAGAGGCCCGGCCCATTGCCCATTGCCCCTTACGGCCCGGGCTCCAGGGAGCTCCGAGCCCGTTCCGGCCCCGCAGGGCCACGAAACGAGCCCGGGCAGCAGAATCCGCGGACCGCACAGGGCGGACGGACAAGACCGAGGGCGGAGGGGGGCACTGACCTGCAGCACGGCGGAGGGGTCAGCACCGAGGGGCGGCTCTAACCTGCCGACGAGCCCCCGCCGACCCCGCTGCCGCCAAACCGCTCCCAGCGCGCCACCTCAGCACCGGAACGCGCCGCCGCCGCTTCCGCCTCCGGCGGGGCCCCGCCCCCCGCCCGGAGAAGAGCCAATCAGCTACGGGGGCTCAAAGATAGACGTGACCGCCAGGTAATCGCGACGGAGCAGCCGCCTCGGCGCCATGGTTGTCCTGCAACATGGCACAAAGTCACCAATCCCGAGGACGCTCTGGGCCCCCGCCCAATAACAAGGCAGCGACCAATCAGTTGCGGCGTTTCGGGCCGGGCCGGGGGCCGTTGGTGAGACAGAGGCTCGGACTGGGCGGTGGGCGACAGGGGCGGGCCCAGGCCCACGAGGAGGCTGGGCCGGGGCCCGGGCCCGCTTACGCACTTGCTAGGCAGCGCCCGAAGTGGTGCCGAGTGATTTGGTCGGAACATCCCGTTAAGGATGATCCAGTCCCACCCCCCGCCATAGGCACCTCCCACTAAGGCCGAGTTGCTCCAAGCCCAGTTCAACTCGGCCGTGAGAGCTCTCGGAGATGCCCTATCCAAGCGTGCCCTCGTGCACGTGAGCACTGTTGTCCCTTGCTCTGGCACTACAGCTCTTGGCAAAAAATATTTTCCTGTCTTTCTTCTAAGCTCCCTCTACATGCTGATAGGCTGCAATAAGGTCTCTCCGGAGCCTTCTTTTCTCCAGGCTGAACACGCCCAGCTCCCCCAGCCTGTCTCCGGAGCAGGGGGCTACAGCCCCTGGAGCGTCTCCGTGGCCTCCTCTGGACCCGCTTTGGCAGCTCCTAATCTGTCTTGTTCTGAGGGCTCCAGGACTGGAGGCAGCTCTGCAAGTCGGGTCTCACCTGAGTGGGCAGAGGGGCAGAATTCTCCCCCTTATCTGCTGCCCATGCTGCTGGGGATGTGCACACTGCCAGCCCCTGTCCAGTTTTTCCCCTCTGTGTGCACTTGAGCCTTTCATGGGTTGACTGCACTTCCATGGTGGTTCTTGGATTAGCCAAACCAGGGGATCATTTGGGTGTCCCCCCCCCCGCCCCGCATTGTTCCTCTGCACTCCTTTGTGTGTGTGGAGGTGAGCTTTCTCCCACATTCCTTCTCAGAACTCTTGGTCCATTCACTTCCTGGTCTGTACTGGTACCAGAGGTTGCCCCCAGCCAGGTGTAGGGCAACATTTCAGGAAGCCTGAGCAGCGCAGTTTCCGTGTCTCCCGGCCACCCTCATTGTGCACTCAGCACAATGCAGCTTTGTTCACTTTGTTCACTTCACTTTGTTCACTTCAGCTGTGAGAGCAATTTCTCCAGGCATCTATTGCTAATTTATTTTACTTATCTTTGTGTAGTACAACCATGGGCTTATATTGGTAGTAATAGCAAGCAGTTTTTCAAGGTAGAGTGAGATATTTAGAACTGTAACACATTCCTATCTGAGTCTAAGTGGAAGGAAAGAGAAGAAAGGAAAAAAAATGAAAAATAAGAGAGGATGAGGAAACCATTAACGAGAACATCACATTCCTCCCAGTGAAGAACTCCAGATGCTGACAACTTCCCATGACTCTCCCCTCCCCCTCTGCAAACATCTGAGTGAATCACAGATCTTAATATCCAGAGGAGAAGTAGGCAGGTCAGTGTAACACCAGAAAAAGCACAGAAACAAAGTGCGTGTGTTGCAATTTTAATTGGATTATTGCTACTAGTGCAGCTTTTTTCTTGTATATAAGTACTTGACCTACATCATTTTTCTTTGCTTTTCTGTAATTAGATGTAGATTAATTATGACTCTCAAATTAGACTGTTAAAATTTATTTTATACTAAAAATAAGTTTTGGCTTTAAATGTGTATGTAAAGTGGTGTGACTGATACTCTATGGGGAAGGGATAGGGCATCCAGAAGGATCTGGACAGGCTAGAGAGAAGGGCCCATGCCAACCTCATGAAGTTCGACAAGGCCACGTGCAATCCCGAACATGGGTACAGGCTGGGTGATGAGTGAATCAAGAGCAGTCCTGTGGAGAAGGACTTGGGGGTCTTGGGGAATGAAAAACTGAATATGGGCCAGCAATGTGCACTCATAGCTGACTGTAGCCTGGGCTCCATCAAAAGGAGCATAGCCAGCAAGACAGCCTAGCCTCTACTTTACCTGCTTTAGGGGAAGGTGTTTCTGCCCACGGCAAGGGATGTAATTAGGTGATCTTTAAGGACTTTTGCAACCCAAACCATTCTGTGATTCTGTGAAGGTCCATCAGTGGGAAACACACACAGTGCCTGGGCTGAGATATCCAGCCTACCCAGCAGCTGCCTCTTGATGCCTGATCTCCCCAGCTACCGGCACCTGGATATGCCAGACCCTCCAAGGTGCACAACCCCGTCACAGTCACTGGTACAGATTCCATTGCACACAACAACACACAAACAGGCACGTACACTGTGTGTCCTTCCAGTACATGTGATGAGGGTCTCAGGACACAGCTGTCTGTCTCCTCCAAAGACAGACACACAGACAAGTCGGTCACCCTCAACCCTACACCTTCAGTCTAATAGTCAGCTACTCCAATGTTCTCACTAACAGAAACATATACACACCTGTTTCCCAAATTACTTTGCCTATTTGCTGGCTAGTCTGGCTTGATATTTACTAGTGATCATAGACTGACATGGTCTCACTCAATCCAGTTGTGGGCACTTAGATCCCCATGCACACATATGCCCAGAGCACAGCTCTGTGCAGCCAGAAAAAAAAAGGAGGTAGAAGTGTTAGAAGACAGGAAAGACTGTGCTGACCAGGCACAAGGCATGGCTAGACTTTCATACTGATTAGCACCATTCTACATGCAACCAGTCCCTGGTATTCCCCTTGTCTCCATTTTCTCATACTTGTTCATTCCCAAACCACCTAGACCCATCCCTTTCCCCACCTTTAGCTCCTCCCCTAAACATCCTGTTGTGAGTCTTGTGCAATCCCCAAATGCTCTTGCCCTGGACGCCACCATGCCCCTAGGCAGTATGCTTCTCAGTCTGTAGGGTACTCTACAACTTCTCCCACTGACTCATCATGATGGGTGCCACCTCTCCGCCCATAGGACTGATGGCTCCCCTGTGACAGATTTAGAAGGAGCTGGGACAGGGCCTTCACTTCACTTACTGGGCTATTTTTGTTCCCCTGTGGTTATCTCTCTTTGCTCCTTCCTCTTTGTGCACTTGAGCCTTTCATGGGTTGACTGCACTTCCATGGTGGTTCTTGGATTAGCCAAACCAGGGGATCATTTGGGTTCCCACCCCGCCCCTGCATTGTTCCTCTGCGCTCCTTTCTGTGTGCGGAGGTGAGCTTTCTCCCACATAACCTCACTCTTGTACTGGGCCACTTCTGTAACACTTTCTGGTCCTACACACTCCGTTATTCAACATGTCTATTTGAGAAAACAGACTCTCAAATCCAGTTAGAGGAGCAGATCTTTACTTAACCTCACATCCCACATCTTGTAGCCATTTCCTCTTATCTTCATGTATAATTATATCAAGGTTAAAAATAGGGTAGTCTACCAAACCAGTATAGCTCTCAATGCCAGTGTCTGATTAACCTTCTCACCCTTTCTGCTTTAGCTCCTGAAATAGGAGCGATTTGCTAGATTATCTTGCATCTCCTTTCCATTCTAAGAAGACTGTTTGTATCATTGAAACTTTCTGGTTTGTGGATCAGCCTCTAAGAAGATTAATGTTTATAATTGGCTTGCGGAAAGTTAGATCCCTCACATAACTGACATTAGTATTGAACGTGGACAGGAGCAAACGGGCAGTGCTGTGAAAGCCACAGGAGGAAGAGGATCACTCCTGTAGCATCATTCTTCTGACCACAGATACATATGGGAAACAACAGTAGCTCCACAGTGGATGATCTACAGGCTGTCGAGATCCACCACTGGTACAAGAAATTCATGACAGAGTGTCCTTCTGGACAGCTGACGGAGCATGAATTTAAGCAGTTCTTTGGGCTTCGAGGGCTGGATCCAGAGGCCAATAAATACATCGAGCAGATGTTCCGCACGTTTGATATGAACAAGGTGAGTTCTCCGGCAAGGAATTAACTGTCTCGTGCTGCTTAGAAGTGATCCAACTCCTGCACTTTCAGAGTCTTTGTTTTCCTCTTGCAAACACAAAGAACATAAATATTCTCTTGCAAACATTTTCTCTTGCAAACATTGGTGTGGAAAGCTGCCAAGGGATGCTAATGTAAAGTAGCTAAATGCAAGGAGCAAATTAATGTGTACAGGTGATAACATAGATGACATAAACGTAGGTACACCTGATTATCTAACTACCTCATGCAAGTTCATCTTTGAATTTTGAAAATTCCTTATTGCCTGTTATTTGACTTAGCCTTGTTTGACTAGCAAAATGCTAATTTCATTATTCTTCTTACATGTTCTTATTATTCAAAAATATATCTATAGGAGATCGTGGAGACCACAGGAATCAGACACAATAAAAATCATTATAGCATTCACAGAGGAGTAATTCCCAGGTATTTGGCAGCTGAAATTAACACTGCATGGGCAGACAACATCTGTGGCTCCTTGGTGCCAGGAGGTGCAGCATGAAGCAGGAGTGAGGGGGGGAGTAGCGTTCCTCACTGTGACGGGCAACTGCTGGTAGAAAACTGTAGCCCCCATAATTCCTTTAAGCATGCAATGGCCCTCACTTTTGCCTGCTTTTTATCCATATGTATTTCGGCCTATGCTTGCAGTCCTGTATTCTTAATGACAAAAAAAATCTGGGTTTATGGCATCCTGGGAAAATTCAGCTTTGCTCTCTGCTCCAGGGTTCTGAAATGGAGTCAAGGAGGATCCAGTCACAGAGGCATGTGAACCAGATGGGAAATCACAGAGTTAGTCTTGAAGGAGGAAAGCTTAGGGACCGACAAAGAATATTATTTTGGACATGTGAGACAGCATTAGGAGTTAAGGAATGCTTAGGAATATTCCAAAATTCTTGAAGAGAGGAGCAGATAGGCTCCATTAGGGTAGCTGAGGTCCTATGGTTGATGTAATAACTAGAAATGACCTCAAAGAACATCTTTTCTCATCCCAAAGTCCTCTGTGCCCAGGATGATAATAGTGATGAGAAGCAGTTTCATCAGCTAAAGCAAAACCTTTACAGCTTTTGCACAAATCTTTCTTTCACTTCACCTCTCTCACTTCTTGGGATGTTTAAGGACTTTAAAATTCATTCAAGGATGTTGTGCATTCCAGAGTTCTCCTGTGAGCTCTGCATTGTGCAGTAAACAAAGTTATAAGAAGATTCTCAGATTCATATTTAGTCAGAAAAGATAAAAAGCTATCATCTAAATAAAGTGATAGTGATCTCAGGAGGAATGAAGTAAGAGAGTGGCAACTAGGGGAGATGGACCTACATCAGTTAATCTTAGTCTGCTAATAGTCACTTAATGTAAGCTCCTTTTATGAACAAGCACAAGGAGCAAGAGAACCCAGAGGAAAATGTCCCCTGTCTTAATACAGACATGATGGATGGAATTGTCTGCCCTCTGGACCTTCAGATTTTGAGAACTTTGATGATGACAAAGAGGATAAACCTTCAGTATTCTTCTTTCATAAACTGCAATCATAGAATTATAGAACGGTTTGGGTTGGAAGGGACCTTAAAGGTCATCTCATTCCACTCCCCTGTCATGGGCAGAAACACCTTCCACT
>VZRR01011759.1:0-127754 GCA_013398015.1 Oreocharis arfaki
CACCCAGCACTGCAACACCTGAGGGACACCACTTCTCGCTTGTCTCCATGCGGACAATGAGCTGTCGACCACAACTCTGAGTGTGGCCATCCAGCCAGTTCATTTTTCACCAAGTGGTTGATCCATCAATCCGTGCATCTCCATTTTGGAGAAAAGGATGTTGTGCAGGATAGAGACAGTAAAAAAGGTGTACTTATGGTACAATATAGCCCTGATGTAACAGGAACAGTTGTATTATTGATCAACAGTCCCCATCTTTCGTCCTTGTTTTGTCTTAATTCTTTTATTTTTTTGTCTCTATTCTTTTATGTGTATGTGTTTTCAAACCTCGTTCATACATTTAGTAGAAGTTTTCATTCTTTAAATGAAACATAACTATATGTTTTCTGAAGAAAATTTAGGACTAATGCTGAACTGTAGTAGTCTTCTGTAGTAGATCTCACACTTCCTTTTTTCATTTGTCCTTCTCTGAGATTTTCTCTGTTAATATTTCATTTCTGTCTTTTGCCTTCTGCATTTGCCAGTCTCATTGCGAGAATGCAGAGAAGTTTGGAGAAACAACAGATTTTTTCTCGTGCCCTTAACCCTCCCCTAACTTTACAGTCTAATGAAGCACAGATGCAGTCTATTTTATAAGGCATAAGTTTCTGACATGAAATCAACAACTAAATTGGGAAAATATCTAGTAAGTGGGGAAACTATGTAATTGAGTGTCTATCGCTCTGTCAGAAAGTCCTGCTTTTGAAAAGCTTTCCTCTGTGATTGCCTCTGATCTGGCCACCCTGGTGCTCTTAAAGTACATACAAAAGAAAATAGTCTAACTGAGTTAGTAATTAGTGAATTACACCCTGTCACAACTCAGGTCTTAGGCGCCTCTATCTCAAACCATCTCTTTGTTCTATGCTTCACCCTGATGTGGGCATTGAGTATCTGTCAGCATCACTGAAAAGCATCCAAAAAATGACAAATCTTCTTATATTTGTGTGAAAATTCCAATTTAGAGAGATAAATATTCTGGAAATTATTTTCTAAACAGGTTATAGAAGAATGTTCTGTTCTTACTATAAGCAGAAAGGGTTGTAGTAGAACTTTGACTTTAGAGAAACCAGAAGGAATTAGAGAATGCTCATTCCCTCAGGAAACAATAAAAAAAGTAATTAAAAAAAGTGTTTAACTCCTGCGTGTACTTTTGAAACTGCTAAATATGATCTATGCCTCGTTAAACATATATTCGAGTTAATCTACCAGTACTGAGCTGGGGCAGTGGGTGAGGTTAAATACCCGAAACTCCAAATGAAAGCAAACTTTGCAGTGACAACCAAGAAGAAATATCAAGATTTAGACCACAGCATGATCCAGCCTACAGCTCAGCAAAGAAAACATGTGGCAGAAGCAGTAACTCTTTGTAGTAAATCGAGAAGGCATCACCGCTGCACAGTAGCAGCCGAGGCACCATCATTAAACATAACCACAGTAGCTAAAAGCTGAGATGATGCAACGCAGCCTCTGCTCCAGTCATGCTGGTGCCTTTCGACTGCCTGTTGACATGAACTACACAATAATCAAACAGATCTGGAATTTGTTAAATAGCCTGTTACCTGTCTTGACAGTATAGCTGTCGTCCACACCCATGTCCTCCATCAGCCATCAGAGAATAATGCCTACAGCATGTGTATCCTGGAGTACAACACAGCACTGCATTTGTGTAGCAATACAATGTGATCTTTAGTTCCTGAAGCTGAAATTTGTTTATTTAAGAGAAAATTGTAAAACTCCCCCACTCTTTATATTTGGATAGCATAATTACTTCCCTTACAAATAAATGTGATGCAGTAAATACATTCCATGATCCATAGGTACAAAGAAAAATTTGCTCATTTAGTGACTTGTTCTCAGAATGGATACTATAGTAGAAAATGCATATATTATGATTTCAAACAGAACTATATCAAGATCAAATTTTCTGAGATGCAAAGTCACAAAAAAGGTCAAAACATGTTTCATCATTATGCCCTTCTGAGTTTTTAAGATTCGCTACAGAGTTAGCTAGTTAACAACCAAAAATACCATTTAATGGTATTAGAAAACAAATTTATTTATCTCCAGCCATCTTGATGTTACTGTTTCTTTTCCAGGCTGGCATTCGGATGCATAGATTTGCCTTCTTAAAGATTTAAAAGCTGGTTGTTAATGATATTAATCATTAAGTAATAATCATTATTTAGTTGAAAAGAATCTTATCTTTTTTAAAGGAATGCTTTTGACTGTGTCTAAAAAATTAGTTACGTAAAATTCTGAAATCTAGGGAAGATTAATCTCTGTTAAAGGTTGTGAGATGAGAAGGGTCTGCCTGGAGTAGCCAGAGGAAAAGCATAGAAAATTGAAAGAAGGACCCGGGGAAAAAAATCTCATGGCTATTTCTTGACTGAAAACTGCAGATGTAGTTTCAGTCAAAAGTACTTAAGAATTCATGCCACATTTTGGTTGAAAGTTTGTTATTTTTTATTATTATTTTTCTGTTAAAGTGGTAAGTTTCATTTCAAACTCCTCCAAAGAAATTGTTTTACTATCTTTCTTTAGTGAGATATTTTGTTTTGAAATATGCTTGTAAAATTTTAATGGTAAAAGCACAGCATAAAAGTTCTTCTCGTTCTTTCTCGGTTTATTTTGAGGAGATGAAAACTTCTTTTCTAATTTGAGCTTCTCTAGATTTACTTTGAGTTATTTCATCTGGTTTGACCAAGGAAGTGAAAAGTTTTTCACGCAGTTCAGTTTCTGAGAAGTCAGGAGTGGATATTGTACGTAGTATAGAATATCATTACAAGAAATACAATAAGAAAAGTCTGTAGTAGTGGTACACCAGCTATTTTTGCCTCATGATGTGTAACTCGATTAAGGCTGTTTCTTCAGCTAGGAGTATTTTGTATCCTGGTTTCCACTGTGATTGAAGACATACTTTTCTTACATAAAACTGTTATGTCATGTGAAATGTGCAGGCTATAAAAAACACCTTATAATGAAATCTGCCAAGACTGATTGGAAAAGCAACAGTTCAAAATGGGGTTGAGAAAGTAATTCTGACCAGGATATCCTATTTTGCTCATTTGACTGCTCTGATTGAAACGGTCTGTGAAGAAACAGCCTTTGCGTGATAGGCTCAGATACAAATTAGTAAGACAACACTGTGTTGACCTACTAAGCAAAAAAACAGAACACCCAGTAACTGCAAACAGACACAACTATTTTACTGCTTTGCTAAAAACTTCTCTTGTCCTGCGCAAATTGTTTCGGTGGCTTCTTTTGGCTGTATGTAAATTCCCCTGTTAAAGTGCACACTTTCCCAAACAATCTCACCTGTGATTGCAACCTTTAACCCTTAGGTTACATTTTCTCCTAATTGTTCACCCAAAGAGGCATTTGGTTCTGTTTTGTTTTTAAGCAGCTTAGTAGTTATATTATATAAACCAAACTGGATGGTAGGGAGCTTGATCCCAAGGTTCAAAACTTTAGAGTTTTCCACCAGAGACCTCTGATCGCTATTATAATCTGCATCAGAATTATGTCCTGTAACAAGTCAGGGTTAACACATTGATTCTTTAACTTGAATAAAATTACCAAACTACAGGAAAGGACTCTGTACCCTCCTGAAGGAAGTGAAATACAGTTTTTATGTGACAAACACGGAATATTCTATAGCATCAGCATAGCAGTTAATCTATTTCAAGTGTGCCTATGTCAGAAGAATCCAATATTGCCTTTGTCTCTGCATGAGACATTACAAGCCTTCTGCTGCCAGTATGGACACTCTGACACTCTGCACATCATGTGTTTGACAATTTATTTCACTGAACTTGAACAATGTTTTTTTCATTATCGCTGTGTTTTACTGAAGTTTTGTAACACTGCCTAATCTATCTCCTAATGATATTTACAGCAGAGGGGGTATATCTCAAATGCCTTTTTCCAGGATAGCTAAAAACCTGGATAGTATCAGTATTTTAATAGAAATTCAGATTTTTAATGTAATGGTTGTTATTTGAAAAAATCTATTTGTCAGTATCAGGAGGATTAGACTAAACAAAGGACCAGCCATAGCAGCGTCCAAGAACTGTTTTCACAAGTAAGTATATTCACAGTATAAATATTAATCTCATTGTCCAATAGTCTATTCGATTTATGACTTATTTTTTTCAATTTTTAAATTCCAAATTCAAATGGACTAATAGTTTCCATATTGAAGGTATTTTCACAGTATAAACAAAGTAGGCATTTTCCCATGAAAAGAACACTAAAAATTTGAACAACATCCACCAGGCGTGAGGGAAACAGCAAGATGCAGTCTCTCTCCAAATGTAGAGCTCATGCAGCCACTTGAGACACTAAGTGCCAAACTGATTGGTGCTCAGCAGCAGGATTCATGGAGACAGTAAATATAACCTAGAACTGTCTAGCAATCTACATTGTCTGAGTGATATGTGGATAGATAGTGTATCTTTTCTGGTCTCTTAAAAAAACTCTTCGCTGTATTTTAGATGCTGTATCAATCTGTAGAAAAAGTCTATGGTTTGAAATAACTGGCTCCTGGAAATACACTTGGCAAGACAGTGTTGGAGAGAGTAAGCTGTAGGGTGCTCTTAGAGAACTATGCATTCATGGTTTCAGTTGTAACCAGTCATATTATGTATAAGAAAAATGTAGAGGTCAAGATGTACTGTATAATTTTACAATTTCCTGGGGTTTCATGCGATGCAGTATCAATTCTTGTTAAAAACCAACAAAACAAACATCCCCCAAACAAACAAACACTGCCCAAAAAAGCAACCAAACTATTACAAGATAGTACATAAATTAAGAATAAAAATCTTTCCTTTTTAGTTAATTTTAAACCTGTTTTTTCAGTTTGACAGTGGCTGTAAATCCCCAAAGTGTTTTCATTTCAGCAGAAAGAAAATTTCAGATAGTGAACTGCATATACCGTATGTTGGAATATATGTTGCTACACAAATTAAGACTCTGTTCTTGCCGCCATAGATCATGAGATGTAACTCATCTGTTCCTCTCATCCTTGATATTGTTCATAATAATTTGAATCCTTACTTTGCCTTGGGAGGCAGATTTTGAACCTTGGCTGCCATATTTTAAGACATATTCTGTGTCTGAGGGTTGAAAAAATACGTTAAACTCTCATGGTGAAGATGTTTTACTTCTCTGGTCTTACATAAGAATTATTTGGAGCTAGAAGAAATGTTGTGGTGACTCCATGTACGGTGGTGATGCAGAGACTCAACACTGAAATACCTTCTAAAATGGAGCAGCAGAATGGTTTGGAGCAGATGTTTCAGCATCTCTGATGCCATTTTGTATAATGGGAGAATTATCTCCTTTTTACAGTAAAGCCGTATCTGATTTAAACTGCCTAACACCAGGAAATAGTTCGTTCCTAAGGACATGTGATCAGGTTACAAGATTAAATGTGTAACGTTGTGAGGAAAATGAAGGCTAGAAATGCCTTTTTTTTTTTTTTTTCATTTCTTACCTCCTAGTTCAGTTCAGGAATTTCAATGTTGTGGTTGACTTTCACAATTCCTGTTTTAACTGGCTGATGCTATGATGAAAATTCTAAAGCCAACTTGACAACTGAATCTCACTAACAGGTCTTGAAAAGTCTTTCACAGAAATTAAATTTCTGAGAAGATCCAGTGATAAGCAGAGCAGAGCCCTCAGCAGCCGCTGGCCATTCATTCAGTTCTTTCCTTTATGCCACTTGTGACTGAAAATTTTCTCAGGCAATGAGCACAGTGAAATATCAGTGATTTTAGCTGATAGCTGACGAGTCTTTCCTCCAGCTTCAGTGGGGTTTCAGCACAAGATCATAGGATAATTCAAGTTGGAAGGCTTAAAGCTAGCTGCAAGCTTAAATTCTTTGCTGACTGCAAGCCTTTAGCATGTACCTGTTGTTCTAAAGACTCTTCTGTGGCACCAAGTGACTCACAAACACGTATTAAAAATTTCAGCTTCCCACATGACCAGCGCATTATAGAGCTGGAAAACAAAGTCTGGAGAATTTATGAGAGTGGCTCAGATAACACAGGAAGCTATAACTAGGATGGAGTTCCTGATTTTAATAATATTGACTCCTGACTCTGCTTTTGTCATGATAATATCCGCCCCAGTGGGAATGGGAACAGGGGTTTACTGACCACCAAACACATTTTTGATTATGTAGCACTCTCAAGAATATTTGTTTCTAGTTTAGGCTAAAGAATCACGTATTAAGGAATGTTTTAAGGGGGACTTGCTTCTAATTTCATGGAGGCACACATACTTTCTTAAACTGTTGTACAGATAATTGTTATCAAAGATAACAAAATTAAATTCAAACAAAGAAGATTCTAGCTGGTGAATTATGGGGAGATCTTTTATCAAGGCTAAATGTGTTATCTCTGCAGAGTCTGACCAACACAGCAAGGCTAATGTATATTCTAAGTTCAAATGGTGGCATAACATTTTTCATGACACAAATAAGCATTATGTATGCGTTATATAACAGTTGAAATATGGTGGGCGCTTCCAGCAGTCCAGTATTTCTAGTTCTGCAGATAGGTTGACATTAACCAAGAGGGGAAAATACACCTTCCTGTAGCTCCCAGGCTCTCTTATCTAAATTTTCATTTGGCCAAAGTCCAGGATTTAGTTTATGACCTCTGATGAGTTCACAGTACAAAGCAAAAAACCCCACAAATCTCATACGTGTAGTCTTACCCATTTCCCTACTGTTATATTATTTCTCATAGTTGCTGTAACTTTCCATGATTGTATTAACATTGCACAATTTATTGGCAAAGTATTTTAATTACTTGTTTTTATTAACAATTAATGGATATTGGAAACCCATGCTCCGAGGATATTTATACATGGAAATTTTAGTTTTAAAAACTAGGAAAATAGCAGTGTGTAAGTTGAACTCTTTTTATGTGGCATATTTTGTAGGGGATTTTCCTTTCACATCTCATCAACTGCCAGTCAAATAGTACTTTATAACGTTAATAAAATGTAAGTGAAGAATATCTGATGACAGGAACTTTATTTTCTTAAACCATAAGCTAAACTTAGTGTTTTAATATTATCACCTAATGTGGGTACAGTATGATGCCTTACACCTTTTTCATTTATATGCCAAACTCTATTTTTCCTATTCCTTTTTCTTATTAAAGTAAGATTCTGGTTTAATTTAATCCAAAGCAGTATGTTTTATAAATTTCCCAAGAGAGCTATTAATCTGCAGGAGTAGAGTTTATCTGAGTTAGCTGAGGGACCTATTCTAAGTCAGCATTTTTCAACAGTGAGGTGGTAACATCTCTGGGGAGAATTAAGTCTTATAATAGAGATTCAAGAAAGATCTAGGAAAATGAAAAAAAAGTTTTTCTTTTTTATTAGATACTTTTCTTCAGGGACCTACTAAATACCGAACATTTATTGAATATCCTTAAGAATTTTGATTTTCCTTCCTAAGAGCAAGAGAACAGCTGTCTAGCTGCTGTGTTCTTCCTGGGTTGAGTGAACAGCAGGCGTGGTGGGTGGAGGAATTGCTCTCTCAGTTCTTGACAGGGATATGCATCTCCTCTGCTCTGAACGGAGGAGGGAGATGTGGAGACAAGAGCAGGACAGTGTAAAGGCCTGAGAACTGGCAGGGGCTTTGGGATTTTGGTAGTATTTTGAAGACATCAGGTCATGTGCTGTGATCAGTCAAGCTGGACATTCACATGGCTACCATGGCACATGAGTGTTGTCCACCACACTGGAGATCAGCATCAGTTTCATTCTATGTTCTCTTCATCCGCTGGCACAGAATCAGAATCGTAAAGATGGTTCAAAACATTGGCAGACACCACTTCAGTACCTTCTCAGTTCCTACTTGTCTTGTCTCTGACTGAATTTGGCAGGTCCTTTTGTCTCATTTCTGTGAAAGTGGAAAATTCTTTGTGCATGGCCAACACATGAGAGTAAATTTGTATTGAGAGTAAATTTGTATTGAAAGTAAATTTGTATTTCTTCCAATGGTGCTGCTGGGCAAATATTCCCTTGAATTTCATATTTATTGGGCTACTAATCTACTAGGCTTTGGTAGGTCCCTTACAGGCCTCCCAGAAAAACAGAGCCTGGGTTTTAGTTGGAAACTTGGATGGCTTACAAGAATCTTTTTTGACTTGAAAGGACTGGGCTATCTCTGATCCATAGTTTCTTAGTTTGTATTTATTTTGCAAGCCCCTCTGCATCTTCCACGTCACTGCCTTTAAAACAAAAAAATCAACAGCTTGGAGTGCATCTATTTCCATGAATATTTGTTTAGATAAATTAGTTTCCTAACTTACTCAGTATAAGGAATTTTTATTTACCCTTTATCAGCTGATCTGCTGACACAAATTTAAAGAGGAGTCATCTGCTTATAGTAGTGTCCAAGAAATGATTATATTGTATGCTGAAAATATTTCTTTGTTTAATGACTTTTAGATTGCTCGCTGGATAAGACACCAGAGGTCAGAGAATATTTTACCCTGTGAGCAAACGGTGAAATTAAAGGGTCCATAACCTTTGACATTCCCAAACCAGAGGCAAACGAGGACAGAAGTAACTCATTTAAGCAGTCTAGTGGCATGCTTAACAATGGAAGGGAAAAATGGATGCATCACTATAATTAAAATAGATTAAACAGACACGGAATTTATTAGTCATGGAAAAATCACAGCTTCCAGCTCTTGAGGAGACAGTTTCTGGAAGGCTATTTTGGTGATATGATTGACTCTAAAATGGAATACACAGTACTTTGAGAATTATCTGGAGGCAACACCAGCAAACGCATTCAAACTCTCATAGATCAGTATTGGGAAAGTGAATAATTTGCAAATAACACTTCCAACATTTTCTGAAATACGCTGCTGCTTGGAAGCTACTGTGGTTGTCTTCCTTTCTGCAGGCTAACAAAACAGACAGTGTTCTGCTTCTTTGCATGTAGCATGGGAATACCAGGAAAGTGTAGGAAGTTTGGATAAGGTGGAGAACAAGCAAATGGAATAGGCCGGATGAGACCAGAAAAGTGGGAAGAAATCTAAAATTTCAAGTGCAGCTGTCAAGACAAGCACAGGCCTGTCCTAACACTTACTAGGTGATGCAAGCTTGATCATCATGGAGCTTCCCCTCTCCCTGTCATATAGTCAGCTATGCACCTGCTCCTCCTCCAGCTCTTAAGTCAGATTGCTCTCTTCAAGTCAGTTTCTCCATCTATCATATCACCTGTTTGCTTGGGACTTTGGGTAGTCAAAGATTTGATCTTGATGAATTTTTATGCTGGGAAATGATTTCTTCTTTTATGGCTGCAAGTGTATTCAAGTAGTAGTAGTTGTAGCAATAATAATAATAATGCTTGTGCATGAAGAACTCAACTTTTCTTGAATTAAAGTCTTGTGCTCATTAGAGTTTTGAGAAACTGTATAATGTTATATGTATGATACTTCATAAACAGAATTTATGCTCATTGATTACATGATGGAAGGAAGCAGATGCATTTTATAAACAAACAGTTCTAACACTTTTGAAGGGAGCAAAATTCTTTAAGCACTACAATAAAAATATCAACCATTATGAGTCCAAGCCAATGCGCTAAATTAGTATCATATTGTGTGAAAAAGGAGAGGCATGATGCTGAAGTAACTTATTTCAATATTCACTAGTTTTGCTCTCTTGACTCTAGGACCAGATTCATAAATGAGTAAAATATGCTCAAAGTTGAATGATACTTTTAGCTGTGTGATGGGAAAGACTTGGGGACATGAAACTCTTTAAGAAGCTGATACATTTTTTCAGGTATCTTAGGACAAGCAGCAAAATTTAAAAGCAGAGATGTTTATTAGAATGTTTCCAATCTGAAGTCTCAGGGTCCTACCAAAGATTTTGAAATTGTCGACATGGCCCTTTATAAGTATATTACTTGCCTACGAACTGGCATGTGTTTTAGATTTGTTAGAGGAAGTTTTCTAATGTACACTTTCAGTGTTTTTCTACTGTAAACAACTCTTAAATACAGAAAGTTGTACTGTGAGCCAAGCTGGACTTTTACTGGTCACCAGGGTCAACTGCAGAACCAAGTCTGACCTTCAATCTCTGACTCCAATTAGTCACAGAACTAATTTATTTTTCATTTTCCAGACCATTTGTCTTCCTGGAAACCACAGTGACTTATATAATTCCAAGAGTTACACTTGGAAAAAATTATTGTAGTGTGTTCATCTGTATTTAGTTTTAACACGTGTTCGTACCAGTGATTTATACATTACAAAAGGTGCTAGTTTATTTGAATTAGAAGATTTCATGGCTCTCTGTAGTGTTTGTGTCTGGAATGTGTTCTCATCAGGATGAATGTGGTTTGATTTTGATCGTTTTATGTTTTCCTAAGCATAGGTACGTAGATATAGTGCAGTACATGTCAGTTTGTCATGTTTTAGCTATTTGGTTAAATTTTCTACTGCTTTATATTGTGAACAGCATGGCAGAACTTTTAAAATAATTCAGTATCTATGAATTTGCTCTTATGTGCATCTGCTGTTCAATGAAGATAAGTTTTCTTTGTGCCTATTGGAGATACCGTAACTGTATGATTTCCAGAATTAGCATATCATATTCTGTGGAATACCAACTCTATTTTTTCATCAGTGAAGAATTATATTTCCTTTGTGGTGCAGTACTATGTACACACAATTATCATGAACAATAACGAGAACTAAGCACATTGTTCATCATGATGTAGGGTAAATAATAATCTTAATTCTCTTTCTCTCTCCTTATATTCTAGATAACATAGAAGATATATACATACATGACATGCAAAAGTCAAAGTTAGTAGTGGAAGTTTAGACAATAACAATCAAGAAGAATAAAATTCTCAGAAAAAAAAATTTGCTAGAGTATACTCACTAGCATTTTGGATTTCAAAATATCTCAAAGACTGACATGTTGCATTCATACTGCTTCTTCTAGGTAGTTTGCACTCAGTCTGAGGCCCAAGCAGACTTTTTTCTCTCCTGTGCTGTACTGCACAGGACAGCAACCCGGACACACAGGAATCACAGAAGGAATCAGTGACAGAAGGAATCACAGAAGGAATCACAGCATGTCTGTGTAGTCCAGACATAGCCTCAATCTTCTTCTGCTGAAAATGCCTTTCCACTATAACCTATTCTTAGGTTAGGCTACTGACTATCTTGTAGCAAGAAAGGGCCATTTTGGGAAACATGATTCTCTGTGAAAGGAAAGCATGCTTCACTTCACTGTCTTTCTCATGCTTCACTGTCCTTGAGACCTACCTACAGCTGTGGTGTCCTGGCGTTTCTGAAGTTCAAATTTGCAAGTGCGCAATTTCACCATTCCTAGTTACAAAACCTTTTCTCTGATGTGAAAGTGCATGGACTAACACACTGTGCTTTTCATAAATCTATTTTAAAAATGATTTTAAAAAATCTTGTTGAATGGTAGCAATTTATATGTTAATTTTATTTGTGTCAAGCTATTTAAAGTTTGGTTTTTTTTCAATTTCTAGAGCTAATCTTGGAACACAATGTCCAGGGAGACAGACGATGGAAGAATTTTGAGGTTGGTTTCTAAAAGCCTCACGATTTTCCCATTGGTAGTGACTGTGGGATTTTTTGGAAGCCGTATGGAATGCGCTTTTTACAGTTTTCCAGTGAAACATCCAGAATGGGCATTCTCAGAGCCGTTTCATACTGTCTAGGTTAGCAGCCAAGCCTTATCCCACTTCGGCATTTTAAGCTCACTGGAGCTTCAGCTGGTAGATGCAGATGGCATACCACTTTCAGTGACTTTAACAATCACTGTATGAAAAGCACGGTATTGCTTATGTTTTCTTTAGGAAAAGGAAAGGAAAAAAGAGTAGTGTATACAGTAGCAAGTCAGTGGACAGAAGGGACCTTGGAATTTTTTGGATAAGCAGTGCAAATAGGCTAATTAAAAGCTATCAATGGAAATATAACATGTATGATTTAATGTTTTAGATATTCTGCAGAAAGCAGAAAGCTGAGAAAAGATCAGGATCTCCCTGGTGATCCAGGTCCTTTAAAGGTGCCCTTGAGAGACTCATTTCCCATCATGCAAACACCGTGGTAGTCTGCTAAAAAGATGTTACTTGAGGATTTTCTTGCAAGTCCTCTTGTGAGAGGCATGCTAGGATGGAGTTGATACCCAGGAACCTACTGTGGTGTGACTGTGCTTTACAGCACTGGAGAGTGTGGGAGATTCTGAGGCTGACAAGGAAATTCATGTGCCTGATAGAATTGTCTTGAGGTCCAAGGAAAAAAGTAATACCTCAGTGATCCATACACATCAATTCCATCCTTCAAACCTTGCTACAATCTATCTATAACACAATGTACATGCACACTAAACATATCCATCTGCATCTGTTGAGAATACATCTCAGTTTACCTGACTCAGAAAATAAGCTAACAATCCTAACATATAAGGTCTATTGAAAGTCTAAATAAGCAGGAAAATGTGTAAGTGGATGCTGTAGAAAACAAAACATCACAGAACATTTTCATAGATAATGAGAAGGAAAAATAGTGAGATGCTGTGAGCCTCATTGTCTCCAAGAGGCAGTTTGGGATAAAAAAACCTCATAAATGGTTCAGGATGCCTAAAATACCTGATTCATTGTACTTATAAAGTGATAATTTATGCAAAACTCAGCATAAGAAAATGGAATGTCATATGACTTTCCTTTTCAAAGTAGAACCACACCCGAGTATTGCATTAAGGACTAGAGGCTTCAGATGAAATGTTTGGAATTTTTTTTTTCCCTATAACATAGCATAGAAATTTGTGGAAAACAACTTTTGGATTAAGAGAATAAGGTTATTGTCAGTATTATTTTTCCTGGAATATACTCCTAAAAATCTAATACGAAAGTTTTGCTGTTTCCATCTTTAGATCTGCATCTGTGCAAGAGATATTCAGAGCATCGCATTCCTTATTTCTAATGACTTTGACAGATGTCCCTTCACTCCATAAATTCCTGCATCCATAAGTTCACTGTCTAAGATGTGGAGCCTGCTTTTTTTGCTTTAAGTTTCACCCAGAGCTGTTTTCTGTTTACCTTTTCCGTTCTTGCTATCAATACTAGTGCACATTGTGAGGTCAGTGGAGTTCAGGATGTAGAAAGGAGAAACCTCTGTCTGACTTCAAAAGATGGTGAACATCTCTTTTGCATGGGGTATAAAAGGAATTGCAGGGATTCTTCATGTTTTGGACAAAAAGAACTCAGTCATTTTATGCCATTTACTAGATTAGATTGCTGAATATTTCCGATCATTTCCTGCACGGTTATGGCAGCCAATTGGTGTAAAGGATGAGTAAAATAATAAAGAGAAAAAAAAAAGGATGAGCAATAAAGGGACCATAAAAAAAAGAGTGTAAATCAAAGTACAGAACAAAAAAAAATCCAAAACAACAGGAGAAAAATAAAAAACAATCAAAGGAATAAGAAGAAGATGGAAAGAATACGAAGCTGGTGGGGAGAAGGTTTTTCAGAACTAGCAATATGTGGAGAGAGAGAACAACTATGTACAGAATTTGGAAATGCATACTAGGCAGACATACAGCTTTGGCTTTACAGCAAGAGAGCCTGAGGCCTGACTCAGTGTTGGATTTGTATACCTCCCATGTTGCTCAAAACTGAGAGGCTGAATTTACTAGCTCAATCTGCATTTAATATTTAAGTTATCGAGACTGCAACACTGACTTCTCTTATTCTCAAAACAAACACAGGGCTGTGGCACCACTCTGTTCCCACTTAGCAAGGCAATGCAGTCACAGACCCAGCCTCAGTCCGCATTGAGATGAGATCAAGTCACTAAGTTTGGAATGATATTTTAGCTCATCTGTTCCTTGGTTCTGGATCATTTATATCCAAGCTTTTGCTTTGTGTTTTGTCCTCTTTTCTTTTCTGTCCATTGCCTCCCTGATTATGGGTATTAAGTCTGGGGACTGGGCCCGGTTGTGCTGTATCCATATTTACTTCCATTGCTGGCAAATCTTTAATCATTTGTCTCCCAAAACAGATGGAAATATTTGCTTACTACAGTCTTATGACAGCAATCTTGAAGAAAATAAATAAGTTTTACTTTAGAGTGAAAGCATCATAAAAGCTTTTGCCAGTAGGAAGGAGAGTAGACATCAAAAACTGGTGCACCAAAAGGAGTATTTTAGGTTGAAGGAGGCTTCAATTCTGACTTTAAATCCTATTTTGCAATAGTTTCTTGGCCTGTTCATCAGTCACAGAAAAAGTTCATCAACAGCTAAGCCTTATTGCTTATTCAATGGTGCAGGAAGGACTGTGATTAAGGCTGCTCATGTTATAAAACAGTGCACTTACAACTGAAGCAAACAATTAAGATCAGATTCAGTAGGCTTGCTAACTTAGTTCTTCTATTTAGTATGTATTTTTTTTTACTCTAAGCAGCTGGAACAGTTCTAAATAGCAGACCTAAGGTGGTATCCCTGTAGACAGTAACTGAGCTAGGGAGAAATATTTAGCAGAAAGATTCCTCTGAGACGTACATGTGGGTTGTTTTTAAACTGGATTTGTTACTTAGAGGGTAAGCTACCAGTTATTCTGGTTTTTGTTAACTCACAGGGCTGTTGTTTTCCGAGCATAGAAGTCTTTATTTTTATTTGCCATTAGTCTCTGAAATAAAACAATTCCAGTTACTTACTACTGTTGTTGCTGCTGGCAAGAAAACTACTTTTACAAGCCATACAACTAAGTATAATGGTAATATCTTCCTGAGACTTGCTGTTTGACACACCTTTACCTTATTTAACACTGGGGCAATGCCAGCTGGGACCACCCATTCTTGGAAATATAAAGGACCAGCACAAATTGGAAAAATGTTGATTGTTGAATCATTGTGTGGTATATCGAGTTCCAGTTCCTCAGGGCAACACTTAGAAGCAGCCCACATGGAATACAAGGTCACAGAGAGAAGCTCTGAGCCTGTCTGTGGCCCTTATTCAGGAAAACTTTTTTATTCAGAAAGGGAGCTGATGTGTATTCTAACAGTTAGCATGTGTTTTAAAGCCTTTTGACTTCAGTGGCTTTTAGACACATTCATAAGATCTTGTGGGCTAAGGTCTAAGCCAGTAGACACCATCTTTTCCCTGAAGAATTTTATGAAGTTTATGTGACCCTCTTGCCAGCATTTCACAGATGCTTAAATTTCTTTGTCTTACTGACACTTCTGTGGTGACATGAAAGTTACTACTGTGTGTTCAAGAATGTAAATATAAAATAATACTCTTGATTTACCCACTGTAGGACAATAAATAAGCTTACTGAAATAAAAGGATCACTATTAGCTGGTTATCAATACAGCTTTTGCTTAAAATAATCCAATTAATCCAAAAAGCTGTCTCAGGGCAAAATGCGCATGTAGACCAACAAGGCCTTGGTTTCAACCAGAAATTATGAGGTCATTTAATCAGATTCATAGACTTGTCACTCCTGCTGGGAATTTAATAGAAAGCACCCTTCTCTGGTTCAGCTTTCGGGTACTTTTAATAGGTTCCAGCTCTGGAAAAATTAACAACTTTCATAGTACTTAATATACTATCAGGATATGAAGCTACTGACAATTCTTACAATGTATATGAGTAATTGAGCATTCAGGTACTTAAATTTGTGCAGATAGATACTAGGAAAAAACGAAATATTGGGAAGGAGAGCCTCAGGGGATTAATACGCCTTTAATGTGCTAATGTGAAGTAAACATGCCAGTGCCACATTTAATAATTAAGTCTATTTGGAAAGAATTTGTTGTTTTCATGAAATATTCCAGAGAAGATAAGACTGATGCTTATTCCTGTGCATAAAAGGAATCCCTGTTTCACAAAGTCACATAGGATATGTCTAAGTTAGAAAAGTCGCATTAACTTTTGGAAGAGGTTTCATAATATGTCAAGCTCTTTGCATAGCACTGTTTATAAACGGACTTTACTGGGGTTCTGATTTTCCTTGTGGATATAAATTTCTTCTGTGAGATGAATGTGTCTCTTCTGACTGCAAGATTTGTGAAATTGAAAGTCTGGGATATCTGTAAATATTTCTAGGTCTAACTAAATGAAGATTATATACAAAACAGAAGCACAGTAATACATTTTAGTAAGCCCTCCCAGACTTCAGCGGTAACAAAGAGGTCTACTGAACTGGAAGAGAGCTGCAAATGGTGCTGGAGCCTATCCAAAGAATGGCAACAAAGCTGGTGAAGAGTCTGGAACGTAAGTCTTTTGAAGAATGGCTGAGGGAACTGGGGTTGTTTAGCCTGGAGAGAAGCAGAGTCATGGGAGACCTTGCTGCTCTCTACAACTACCTGAAAGAAGGTTGTAACCAAGGGCATGTCAGTTTCTTCTCCCAGGTAACCAGCAACAAGACAAGATGAAGTGGCCTCGAGTCACACCAGGAGAGGTTTGGATTTGATATTAGGAAAAATTTCTTCCTGGAAAGAGTTGTCATGTGTTGGAACAGGCTGTCCAGGGCAGCGGTGGTGTCATCATTACTGAAAGTGTTTAAAAAACATGTGGATATGGCACTTGAGAACATGAATTTGTGGTGAACGCACTGGCTGTTGACAGCTGGACTTGATGGTCTTGGAAGACTTTTCCTACCTTAAGAATTCCATGATTCCATGAAATATCCATGCAGTACTATTCTAGAGAAAGACAATGAGATGAAGGACTCAGCAGGGCCTGAAAACATTTCAGAACATTTATATTTGCCTTTAAGAACTTCAGACTCACACCTGCTAAAGCTAACACATTTTGAAAGGACTCAGTGAAATGTTTTGATGCAGAAACCATTGTCAAAGATTAGAATTCAAGATGAAAGCTAACATGACAGATGATTATCCAACATGAGCCTATGCTGAAATTCTTAAACCTTTCTTTGTTGTTTACGTCTGGTATTTACGACCATCACAGGTAAGATATTGAACTCTAACGGCGGAACAACAGAATGGCAGATGTTGGCAGTACTCTGAGATAGTTTATAATGTTTTCCTAAAATATTTTCTGTGCTAGAAGGTATGAATATATTTGAATGTACAATTAGAGAACAGAATGTGTTACATGGCTGATCTGTTAACTTTTGAGATGGTTCTAACGCTTTTTATAAGGGGTATTCATTATGGGTATTGGGTCTTTGTGTTCCACTAACAACACAATGCCATAAAGAATAACAGGTAGCATGGAATCATACCACAAAGCTTCATTTTAATTATGAGAGGAAAAAATATATTCTGCAAATTCGTAGGTTTTCCTTATGCCTTTTCTTCTTGGTGTAACTGTACAAATTCATGAAGCATGTCACTGAAATATGTATGTCCTCAACTTCTTTATGAAAGGCAATTTGTAGTGAAAACACAGTAAAAAAATACAGAAAAATCACTCAGTCACTCAAGCGAATAAATCATATTTATTTCCAAACTGTGACTTCTAAAAATGAAGCAATATAAGTATGCTAATTTAAGCATCTCTCCTGAAGAAGAGATGATCTTCACTCATGTAATAATACTGCTGGGACTCCAAGAAGGTAACCCTTCGCTATTATTTTTAGTTTTCTCTGACTAAGAAGACAATAATGTAGGGCAGAAATACCACATAGCTAGAGAACACCAGGTAGTTCTGGAGAGGTAGTACTGCTGTGGGTGGGTGAAAACCTTGGTGAATGGACTGCAGTTACTGCAGTTTTGTTAAGTTTGTTTATGTCGGTGGCAAAGACTCAAGAACATATATGCTTTTTGCATCACGTCTGAAGGACGTGTGGCAGGGTTTGCTTATCTCTATATCAGTTTGGCGAATCTTAATTTATCCATGAATAAAAGGATCCTTTGTCCAAGAATAAAAGGCAGCAGGAGACAATGAGGTATTTTATTATTCTCTCATCACCTTAGTTCTCTCCCTGTATTTCCAAGGGAACAATTCATGTGGAACAAACATGTGCAAAGAACACAAGATCCACATAAAAGGGCACCAAGCATCCTGTTTGTGAATAGTTGTCATGTAGTTGCAGCCAGCTGCCAGCATGTAATGATGATTTATGCTTTGGCTACCATTTGTTTGGCTTACTTGTGATTGGCTTTTAATCCTGACTAGATGGAACGAATGAGCAGCTTTCAAAAAACATGGCACTTGAGCAGTTGTTAATGCTATTCCTAATCCATCCATCAGCTGAGGGGCTCTAGTCAATCCGGTTCTAACACTGGTGAGCAAAACATATGGAAAGTGTAGGTGGGCAGCAGAATGAAGCTCCAAGATGAGTATTTGGGCTGAAGGAGAAGCAGCCATGCCAGGTAGTCATACTGATTTTTCTATAGTGCTTACAGAAGCTCTGATCAAGAGAGATCTTGAGGAGGATACTTCATCTTGCCAAGAGTGTAATAGACAGTACAGAGAAGAAGGAAAATTCTGGCAAAGAGTACGTGTCATTGGCAATCATCTAGGCTGAAGACCTATGAAATCTGTTTGCGTGAGGCCTCTGCTTAAATGGCCAGAAACAGCTATATGTAATTACCAAGTTTTCAGTTGGATAATTTGGCAAGCTTGTGAAACATGTGCAGAGGGTTTCCATCATCTCATGTGGTCCGTGTGCTTGCGAAGGGTGAGAAACACTTAAACTTGAAACAGTCCTGGTGTATGGGTTCTCCGCTGGACCAGCATTTATAGCTTAGTTTCCAAGGGTCAATTACTTTTGAGTTGCGAAGTTATGCTAATTAATTCCTAGCCAACATGGCTTCTTGGCTTGCAAAAGAGAGCAAACAAAGCAGGGACAACAAAAACTTTCATAAGGAGAGTGTTACAAATTAAAAAAGAAACAACCCAAAACAAACCAACAAACCTTTAAAATGTCCTATGAAGTTCAAGTGTTGTTTCTGTGAATAAAAGGCCTTGGGAAAGACAGTTTCTACCCATGGAGCAGAGTAGCGGTGTATGTCTATTCCTGAACTCTCTGTGACCCATAAAAAAGTGCCTAGAATACTGTATCAGGCAGCTCACCTAAAAATAACACCTGCGGTAAGTATAATACATGTTATCTGTGACCTGAAAAACAGCACGGAGGAGAAAGATTTGTACTCACTTTTACTATTTTTTTTTTTTTAGCATGGGTAATATATGAATTCCTCAGAGTTAAAAAATTATTATTTTAAAGGCTTCAAGATGTCTCACTAGATTTTTCTTCCTGGATGTCAATTGCACTTCATGAGTGATTCTGTTTTTAAGTGTATATAACCTCCACTTCTTCAGGCTTTATATTTCCCTCCTTTCCTGACATTTTTAAATAGAAAGAGCAAAAATCTTCCTCTCCCTTCTGTCAGAAAAGATTTTAAAATCAGAAAAGATTTTAAAAATACAGTCCCAAATATGATAGAACAGATTCATATTAAATTTAAAAGGAAAGTTATAAACAATCAACATACCATCATTATTTTCATGCAAGATTGTAGGCTGGATACAGCAAGTAGTAGAATACCATGTGTCCATGTGTCCTCTGTGAACAGTTTTAGTGGGTGGAAGTGTCTACTGTATAGGTAATTAGCATGTTCTTTCAATTTTATTTCCATAAACGAATGACTGACCACTTAATGAGGAGCCTCTAAGTCACCATTTCTTGGGTCGGGACTCTGAATATCATTCTGTGTTAAGCAAAATACGGAAATGGCCAGCTAAGTTTACCATTTAGGAAAAAATTCCATTAATTAGTTCATTAACATAAAGTTTCATGAATAGGGATTACTGAGGGAGGAAGAATTACTGAAAGGCTGGTTTAAGTTTCCTTTTTGGCATATGAGAAGACTCCAAATATGAACTCTGAGAGCTCTGATTAAGCCCCCACAGAAAAACCATTTACGATTTTCTCAGCTGAGAATATGCAGGGATTGTAGTGATCTGAATCTGATGGTTCTTATCAGTTGCAAGCGAAATTATTTTTCAAGAAACTGAGAATATTTATGTCGTTTGCAGGGATTTTGAAGTCAGCTACCTTCATCAAGATCTACTTAGCTACAGGGAAATTTTAAAGAAAAACGTAGAATAAAATATGCAAACGCTGCTGAGCTTTGAAAATGGCTTAAATGAAGCAGCTTTGATTTGTGAACATTCTCTCTTAGGTAACACCTTGAAATGTGCTAGAAAGTGTGAAGAACTGTGAGGAGTCAACATAGATAACACATATAATGTTTACTTACTAGATTAATTCAGTGTAGTCATAATTCTTTTATATTGTAACACTAAACTGCAGAAAGAATAGCATACAGTTAAATCCATTTAAAATGCTGCTTATAGAAAGGTTGAAATAAAGCAGTGAGCAAAAACAACATGAAAACTCATTATTAAAAGCTATGCAAAACTGGGGTATATACACATGGATATGTCAGGTTTTGTTTGTTGGTTGTTTTTTTTTTTTAACTGAAAACTGGTTGAAAATGGCTTTTGCTATTATGCTCAAATGTTGCAAATCCGAAGACCATTATGAAAAGCTGAAAATACTGGGTTACGGATCTCAACTTTTTTCCAGACAAAAAGCAAAACACTTATCTTTTCTTTTTATATAATTCTTTCTATTTCAAAAAGATTTCTTAGGGGGAAAAAAAGAGGACATACACTGTCTCAGTTTTTTATAAGTTTAATTGAAAAGTTTCAGACTAATTTTAATAGATTACCATTTTTTTGTGATCAATTTCTAGATGAATAATATAAGGTAACTCTTAATTGGAAAGTTTAAAACACTTATTGGAAGACACATGAAAAGATTCAGATAAAACAAGTATTTTATTTATGCTTAAAATGTTTTAAATATTGAGCAACACTATATAAATCTCTTCATAAACTCTAACTATGTTAAAGTTTGGAAGCAAATACAGGAGGAATAGAAAGTAATATTTGGAGAAGAAAATGTTTTATTGAAAGAAGTGGCAGAACTCATGATGACTTCAGTTGTATTGGAGATAAAGTATAAGTCGTTGTTTGGCTTTTAGACGACTGAAGAGAAAAATAATTTCTTCCTATTTACTTGATACCAGATATTTCAAGAACTTCTTTCCTAGAATTCCATGTTTAAAAGGATTTGTCTTTGCTTTTTTCCTCTGGTGTTGTTATCTATTTCTTTGACTTATGAACAAAGAGCTGTTTGAATTTTCTTTTGGCTTAGTAGTAGGATGTTACAGGGTTTTCTATGGCTGTTGTTTTCTTGGGACATTGTGAACCTTTTTAGGCTTGCAATCATGAACAGCTTCAATGGCGAAAAGGCAATTAATTACCTCAAGATGAGAAGGCCTTTCTCACTAGCATTTGAAAAGTTAGCAAATACAGCTAATTAACTTTCATCTTGCTGTCAGTCTGTCTTACTGTCAATCCACTTGAACCACTACTTTAGGCTCTTAAACTAAATTGTTCTTGTTGATTGCTTCTGACTTTCTTCAGACTATGCATGTTAGAGAACTAAATTTGTCATGAGAGTAATTACTCTTATAATGCTCTAAGTATTCTTACTCTTAAGTGAGATTCATTAACAGGGTCATTCATTTATATTCAGTAGGTATTCTTGGCAGTTCTGGGGAAATTACGGTGTCTTAAAAGTGGCACTGCTCAAAGTGAGCAAATGTGATAGAATATGTGGCAGCATGATCTAGAGGTGTGAAGTTTATTTGTGTAAGTTCCTTAAGTGCAACCCCACCGCTTTGTGTGAAACACCTATAACATGCTGGCACAGAGGAGAAGTAGCAAGTTCCTCTACGGAAGACATTTAACAGCAAATCTAAAAATAAGCAAAAAAACCCATAAAAAATTGAGCTTTACAGAATGACACCCTTTATTTTAAGGATGGTCATGTCCTATCAATCATTATTCACTTGATTTAGAGGGTGAAACTAATGGAAGATAAATATATTTCACTGTGAGAAAATTGGTGCCAAAATTATCTAAGTTGCTAAATGAGATGGCTCAATGCTGATAGTTTTTTAGAATAATGAAATATTCATAATTACATTACTGAGATCACTGAGGCTCTTCTTCACCTCTTTGCCATGTGCCACACCTGCTGTAATATACAGACTGTGCAAAATCCTAGTGTGAAGTAGGGACTGCCCTCTAGTATGAGATACTGCATGGGGAATGAAGACCTCTAGTTTTCTCCTGAACTTTGTCTTTTATCTGTTAAACATCCCTGGGTAAAATTGTTTAGCCCTTCAAACCATTATTTCTCTTCCAACACTTGTCTAACGCGTTCGGTTCCTTCTTAGGGGTTTAAGCAGTTAAAAGGGCAGTGGGGTGTATGAGGCATGTGGATTCACCATGCCTTACATGGCCTAAGCACAATGTATGGAGCCTTGCAGCAGCAGCAGCAATGTGTAGTGACTGCTATTAACAACATTTGGTAATATGTATAAAAATCTGGACAATCCAGTCCCTCAAAGAGTTCTGTTCAGTCTAGTGGGAATACATACACATGTGAGTTCACAGGATTATGGTTCAAGTCTGTAGGGCCAATAAGGCAGATTGCAAAATATGAAGCAAACATGCAGCCAGAATCCTCTATCCACATTGCCTATGCACTAAGTTACTTAAAACATTTTCAAAAATTATTTGTATTACAGATGTCTTCTAAAACACATTGTTCTTTTGGTGTTTAAGTGCTTCAGATATCCCTTGGACAAGTGCAGATAATTAATTAAAGCAAAGATTTCCCAGAGTCTCATGAAAGCACACTTGTCAGGCAACCTTTACTATTATTTTAATCTCCATTGTTTCACAGATTGTTTATGTTAATCTTCTCCTGCCCTTTTTACTGTTCCAGGCAATTTTGTGGCAGAATTGAAAGTGGAGGAGGCTGAGACAGACAGCATGAGGCATGACAGCCGCTCAAGCTCTCCTAGCTTGTGTATGGTTTTATGTGCTTCTAATTATCAATGTGTGGGAGTTTTGTCAAAAAAAGCTGGGCGTGTGGTTCCTTTTGTTCTTCTGTGTCTGTTGTGGTTTATATTTTAAATGGGACACAAATGTGATTTATAGTGCATGGCATGATGCAGTTAGGGAAAATTGGTCTTTTCCAGGCAACACAAACATGAACAGGAGAAAGAGTGCACGTGAACAGTATGTTCCTCTCAGCGGAGAAGAAACACTCCTCTAAAGCTCACGGAGAGTGTAAACAACATGTGAGAAGCCCTCTGCAAAAAAGGAGAAAAAAAGTCAATGGCTTACTTCCACTGCCTCTAAAAATACACATCATTGAAAGGCAGAGCTGTGAGACATCAAAGACAATAGGCTTTCAGCAGAGCCACTCTCAAGTGTGAAAAATACCAAGATGGCATGGAAAGTACTGTATACTGACCGGCAAAACTCATGCCATAACACCTGGGTTACCTTCTGGAGAGCCCAGTGCTGGGAAGTGTAGCTCGAAGTGGTCCTGCAAGAAGATTCACACGAGGTTCCTCCCAGCTCCCTGCAAAATGTGGGAAAATTCTTTCTAGGCCCTCAATCTCTTATCAGCCTGTAACACAGGAGTACGCAGTATGGTGACAGGTCTGAAAATGTCACGGTTAAATTGTGTGATTTGGGAAAGGTAAAACATAAGAGGAACAGGCCTTTTCCTTCTGAAAAATCTCTGCATAAATAGACAGAGGTTCTTGTGATTTACCTCTTCTCCCAATGGGCTGCTAATGAAGGACATTCATATTTAATTTAATGAAATTAAACTATGCAGAAATATATTGGAGGGCTTGCTCTTTATGCAACTTCTAGTTCCTGATATATATTCTCAGAACAACTGAAAAAGAAATTACAAGAAATCTGATGGAACCCACTGGTTTTTGCTTTTCTAATTAAATGGTGCAGTAAGGCACAATGCATGAAGTTGAAGTTTTTAGTGGAGAGGCGATCATCCCAAGCCAGATATTGGAAAGGGTGAGCCTTACCCTACTTCTAAAGACTTAAACTTCCCTCAAAGAGTCGCTCGAAAAGACATAGTTCAAGCTGCTTATTTTACTACTGGTAATTATGTAATCAAGAACGTATGAACCTGAAATGAAACACAGACACGATTTGTGAGAAGAATGAATTCATGGATATACAACCCAAAGGACAAAATAGGAACCAAATTTTTAATTAAAAGCAGTTCTTCTGAAGATAACACTTTACAGCAAATGTCTAAACTCTGTAAAGCTCAGTCAGTGTGTGGCAGGTTGTCTACAGAGGCATTTTTGTCTCTGTTTGAGTATGAATCATGGTCTTGCAAATGGGTTAAAAAAAATCTTCAGGGTGTTTGGATTCTCCCTGGACTCCTTGTTTGGGAAGGACAAGACCGGATCTGTGGATAACTCCCAGCCCTGGGAACACTACAGCCTCGTTTCCAAATTCTTTAGCTCAGAGCTAAGGAAAAAAAAAATGAAGAAAAATGTGGTTTCAAATGAAAATGGATACTTGAGTGTGGCAGTAAAAAATAAACAAGCAGTGCTACAAGTATACATTGTCTGCAATCTGCATTATATTTGCATACAGGAAAAGGCAGGGAAATACTTTGCTAGTTAGAACAGAGAGAAAAGTGAAAGCCTGTGTGAGGAAGAGTAGAACTTTCTCAAAGTGTATGGGTTTTGACCCTAAAAAGAGACCTGTTCTTTAGCAACAGAAATATGTACTGAGGCTTTCTAGAATTTTGCTCAGGTCCTTGGTTCTAGTGTCTCCTACCTCATTACAAACACACACCAAAATGCTGTGCTATGACAAGAAAGCTAAAACCACTTCTGCCTCAGGGTATGCATGCTTTACTTTACTGGATTATATTGCTTCATTCCTGATGTTTCATCCACTTACTTAAATCGTTCACAAAACATTTGACTTGTGTACATTAATGCAAAACACACTCAACTGGAAGTTTCATGCATTCTTACTCTCCCCACTTCAGGTATTTACTGTTTACAGCTGCGGAAATTTCGTACTTTGGCACCTTTCAGTTCTGAAGTCTAATTGTATTTAGATATTAAACCGACTGATTTAAATGAACAGGCCTTTATATGTGTGTGTTTCTAGGGTAGCTTGAAGTATGAAAACTTACAGGCTTTGTTTAAGGTGGTAGCCAAGGTAAATGGAGTGTACAGCTTCTAAGCTCAAAATTCTAGAACCTCTAATAGCAGAAGAAATATTGGACAAATTTACCCTTTCTTTTAAAAATCCATAAAATCTATTAAAATTCTTTTATCTTAATGGAAGTAGGAAGAGCCTCTGAAATATGCAATGTCTTGTGTTGTCTGTGGCCTTTCTTGGTCTTCTATCTGTTCAAAGGATTTGATTTTCCAATCAGCACAGGTATCTGCAACTGTATATCTACTTCAGAATTTCTAAGCATGGAAAAGTCAATTATTTTCTGGGATAATGATTTAACTCAATTTTGCAGATACTCTGTTTACTTTCTCGAACATTTAAAGTGGGAATGGACATAATTTGCCTTTGCATATATGCCACTGAATCCAATAAGTTTACCTGTAGTTGCACTGGGAGTGAGCTCAGCCCATGTATCTTAGGCTTTTTTTCTGAATGATGTTGACGGAGTGTTTTAGCATGGATCTAAGTGTAATATTTCCAGCAATCTTGTTTATTGCAGTAGAGTTTTTGTGTTGTCCCCACAGGATGCCTCCTCTCTTCCACAATGAATTCCCTGTCAAGTAAAGCTCCGAGGTAGCTCATGTCACATTTTCCCGAAAGCAAGCAACCCTAAACAGAATCTTTTCAACTCCAAATCTGTGTTTTAAACTGAAAACATGAGATTTAAATTAAAAAAAAAATGCAGAACAGCAAACTTTTAAAATCACAGCTGTTGCAGGGAGAGCGTAGTGCGGGTTGGACAATGCTTTCCCACAGGTGCTGTGTCTGCCTGCAGGGCAGGGGGGGAGGATGGCTTGCTCCAGTATGGTTCCCTGTCCAGACACCTGCGGTGCTGCCATGCAGCCTGGCGTCTTCCTGCTCAGGGCCATTATCTGCTCAGGGCTGGCTTTAAACCTGCTCCTGCTCCTCCCCAGACAACCCACAGTGTGCCTATGCGAGCTTGGCCAGGCTGCCCAGCTCTGACATGGCTACTCCCTCTGGAACCTTCCAGAGGCTGGTGTCTCTGTTGTCAGGGCAGTGCCACCAGGACATTTTCTGCTTCTCTTCTCAGCTGTTGGACTGCACACTGCCACTGAAACCTGACCTTGTCCTCCAGAACTCCTGCATCCTATCGTCTTTTATCTCTGTTTCTGGCTTGTTCTATCTGCCAGGCAGCAGACAGAACCTCACCTTGCGTTTTGCTGCATTTTACTATTTTCCTTTGATGCCAATCTTTTAATCCACTTTTCATTTTTGCTTTTTTATTGTTGTGGTTTTTTGTTTTTGGTTTTTTTTTTTTTTTGGCACATACCAGGAGATTTGTTTTCCCCTCCATCGGCCATCTGGTGTCTATCCATTATCACCTTTTGGAAAAGTGCCTGATTTTCATCGGGCCAGAATCTGTTTAGTTTGAGCTCTCTGTAGACTGAATTCCTGGAACTTGAACTAGCTTGGGGCTTTTGATTGCAGGGAACTGAGGAGTTATTTTGAGACCTGTACTGCAACATAGAAGGCAATGTAATTACGTAGAAATAGGAGAGATCGTGAACTTAAATTCATCTTTTAGACATTTATTCTCTGCTGGAGTGAGTATATGGTGGTTTTTAATGGATGTGTAAAATACAGATGAAAACTAATACGCAAGGGAAAGAAAATCAGCCATGCAACAAACTGAGCATGATTGCATAACAAATAATAAAGCTAACATGCCCCTTTTTGGAAAAACTCATGCTTTGATCCACTATTATGTTTATCTTGAAAACATATTGTTTATCTAACAGAGTATGTGGTTGGCTTCTGAGGTCACTGTCATATGGTGAAAAGTCCAGTTTGCTGTGAGTAGGAACATTAGGAAAAGCCTTGTAGGTCAGCCAGGATAAAGTGGAGAGTCAAACTATTGCACACTTTCCCTGGAATAAATGACCAGTTACAGGTCAGCACGTGCATGAGGATTCCTGGCAGTTGGAGAAGGTCACCATCTGTTAAAGGAAAAAACAAATCCAAAATTAAATAAATGAGGTTAATCACCTTTTCTCAGTGGAGCCCAGTTTCCCCTCGGAATATTAGGGATTAGATTTAAGATTGCTGAAGACTGCACAGTAGGGAGAATCTTATATTTGAGTAAAGTAAGCAACTAACATGAAACCCAGGCTCTAAAGGTCAAAGTTTAAATAAAATTTTGCATAAAAACTTAAAATATCTATTGGGCTTTGAAATACTAGTGGAATTTAGGGATGGATTCATGTGTCTGATTTATTGGTATCTAGCTAATAAACACACTGAGGCTTTCTTCAGAGTTGGTGAAGTACCATGGCTTTTCCCAGAAAAGATGGTTTTCGAACATTTTTAGAAGGATATGAATTGCACTCTAGTAATTGAGTGCCATTCAAGCTCATGGATCTGTTAATGCTCATCACTATGAATACTTCATTATTCTTCATTGACTGCAGGAAGAATTTAAATGTTGTTTCTCTATGACTTAGAAGTCAATAACTGGGATAGGTAAATGCCTAATGTAGTTAATAGATGAGATAAGAGCCTAGCAATGTACTTCTCCAAATATTATACACCTAGAAAATCCTAGAAAAGAAGATGAGTTATTTTCAATGAGTATTGTTCTTTGTAAGATTATAAAACTTTTTTAAATAGAGCTGAGTTTTCCTTTTTTAAACCCTTATTGATTACACCTGGCTTTTAGTTGCAATTATGGGTTTTAGAAGATGTGATTCCCTTGGGTTCCTTTCCCAAGAAATTAGAAACAATATATGCTTTACAGAGACTTTTTTTATATGGCCTGTTTAATGGAATAACCATGGTCATAACATCATTACACATTGCCCTCTTTGACATATCTGAGAAACCAAAAGCAATGAGCATGTTACTTCATGTGAGTAGTTTAACTACCCTTTTGAATAACAGTTCCTGCTTGACTAAGAGTTTTTTCTGCATGTAGGTAAAATTCTCATGGAAATTGATTGAATGGAAGTCCTTCAAAGCCTTTGGGGGTATGAGCTGTCTTGACCGTCACACAATTATTTGATTTTTATGTTGCTCTTATAAATATATACCAGTTAAGTAGTATTTTTGGAAAAATAAGCGAAATTGAAATAAGGTACCTGCGGAGGGCTCCAAAACACATTGGCATAACAGAAGTTCCAAATCGTGACTTTACAGTTGCTTCTTGGATAAATAAACACTTATTTTCTATTTATATCTATTGAGGCTATAAACCACAGTATACAATTATTAAATCAATCTCCTCATAGTTCCCACACGGATTTGTGAATTCTATCAAAAATTTTAGATTCTTAGTCCCGTATCTTCTGGATCAAGCCATTTGTCCAGCTGTTAACATTGCTGTGTTCTTTCATAAGTCATGGAGGATGGCTTTATGCATGACCAGCCTCCAGAGCATACCACTGAATCTGTCTGAAAGATACTCTGTCCATCAGTATATTGCCCAAGGAAGGCGTTATGAATGGATGATGTAAGTTTAAATCAGCTCCTGTGTGTTGCCTAGGCCTCTGGCAACAGGCAGTCACTGTATTGGAGTGGCCAGCACTCCAGAATCCACTCTGATTTGCAGGGTCTTTAATAATGGCTGATCCAGTCTATTATAAAATGGATTATTTATTTAATAGACACAAAACCAACAGACATAAGACTTAAAACAGACTATTACTACAGAGGAAAAAGAAAAGGGATTGCTAGTAATATACAGGTGGAGTTAAAGGTACCATTAGAACTACAGCTGGCTAAGAAATAGCGTGACTTAGGATTCAAAGTGTCTTACCACCAGTCTTCGAAAGGGTAGACTCAGAGATATCCTTTCCCTCAATCTCCAGAGAAGTAACTTGAAGCTGCATCCAGCTCCAAGGAGAAATCTCCTCGCATGTCCTCAAGGAGGGTGTAAGAGACTTCTGTTGTGTGTTAATTTGTGTGGTCTTTTATAGATGAAAAACCTGTGTCTTTTGGTCAAAGTATTTCTTTCATCTCTTTCCAAATTTGCCTTCCAGACTAAGATGTTGGCTCTTAGCTGCTGGCCTGAGCTCTTTGGTGCCAGAGATACTTCATGCTGGGCCTGTGACTCACCAGAGTTATCTCTTGCACATGCACCAGCTATCTGTGGTAGAGACAGGGGGGTAGACATGTCCTGCCACAGAAGGACGGAAAATGGTGAGAGGACTAAGAACCATCACCAAGGTACCACATGGCAGAGAAGAACATTACTGCTAGCAAACCTGTCTATGGAAATCAGCAGTTCACTGGCCAGCGTCAATAGACCTCTCTGACTATGGGTAGTCTGTATCTCAGCAAATGAAAGAAACTTTGAGTGAAGACAGACAAGCGATTCTGTTTGGTTCATTGCTCAATAGTGGTAATGAGATGTTAATCACTTCATTCTAGAAAACAAATATTTCATAGTTCTCCTAGATTGTGGTTTGGTTCTCTCCTTGAACGTGTAGTTTTCTTTAACTCTATTATTTACGTTACTCATTTGTAAATCTCTGAGCTATTGTGTCAACTGTATTGTTTGAACAGTATTACGCTTCTTTTTTTCAGTAAGAGGACTGAAAGAATTACTGAGGAATAATCTGTTACTTTCGCTATCAGTTCTAGAAGTATTAATAGGGCCTTTAGTTGTATCCCTATGCACGCAACATCAAGCTGTGGATTCTTTGGGCTAGCTCTTATGGGCGCTAGAGTGACATACTCCATTTTACAGCTAGGGTTTCATGCCACTGTCTGTGAGTTTCTTGAGAACGGTTGCATTTTTCTGTTAGCAGTATTTTTTGCCATATTTCTTATACCAGTGCCTTCCAGCATTTATGTGGTTTTTGTGACTTAAAATTACGGAAAAACAGGATGGACTTCTGTGGGATTGAACACTTGTTCATGTTCAGCCTTTCATTCCACATTTCTCTCGTAGTGCAAGAAATGGAGCAAAGGTCCTGTCCACTTTAATCTGCCTTGCTTTTCTCAGCAAACCTTCTGTACCATAAGCAATAAGGGCTTTAGTTATGGAAATGAAACTGCAATCATTTACAAACCTACAAAATCCCTCAGAGGCCAGTTGCACACTATTATCTCAAATTAATTCTTTCCAACTAATAGGCTCTGTGAAAAGAAACCCTGAAGCTGTGGAAGTTCCAACAGCTGTTTTTCCTGCCCTGGTTTTAATGATTGGTATTATTCATAACCTTGTGACTCACTGCCCAGTCCTCCACAAACTCTGGTCCATGGACTCCTAATTTCTGTGTGCTGACATCTGGATCCTGGTGCCCACAGAACTCTGCTCCCCTGAGATGAACTTACATCAACTCTAGAGCTGTCAGGGAGATTTCACACTGTCAGAAGCAAGATTTGATCCAGTAAAAGTAAAATGAGTTTGTTGAAACTCACTTTTTCTTCTACTTATGAATATAAACAAAGACCTGTTTTGAGTCACTGCAACTGCTGCTACCACGAGGAGCATAATCAATATTCAAAGTCATAGAAGCAGCTTGGGAATGTGGTTTCTTTGTGTTGTCTTTGGTATTTGAATCACAGCGTCTGAATTCCTGCAAGAAAATAGATATGTGTTTTTAGCTGCGTGCGAAGTCTATGAATTAATAGAAAATGACACATCCTCAAATATAGTACTAATTAAAAGCTCTTAGTTGTGACACATGTTGCAGGAACATTTTCTTTAGGGGTCAATTGCTGCCATCTCAAGAAGCTGAACTGTGGAAACAGCACCCCCTGCCCCTGAATACCTTGTTCATACAAATGAATTTCACTGGTTGGTTGCTACAAGAACCATGCAATGGTTTTGAGGCACGCCCTGTTCTTTAGGAACTGACAGCTCCTCTGTGAGCTTTGGCAGGATTTCAGGTAATTTTATGTCTCCCCATCACTTCCTGCACCACAAGATTGAAATGTGATCAATTTTTTTTTTTTTAATTTCTAGTCTCCAGTTCTTTCTCCTAGTATTGGAGTCACTTTTATTAGAGTAAAGTTAGGCTCCACTCCAGGAAATGATAGCTATTTTGCCCACAAGAAACTTTCAGATGACGTGATTATTTAAAACAGTTTTGTTTATATTCCAGAATGCTTGATTGTCTTCAACAAATGAACTTAGTAAATGGAAACAAAATTTTCCCCTCCTCATTTTATGTCTGTTTATTCAAATTCTTGAAGGTTGTAGCAGATAGATAGCTTCTTGTCATAGATACTAAGTGAGCAAACTAGGAAGCTTGCCCTCTTAGACTTGCTATTTGTGAATAGAGAGGAACTCGTGGGGGCTGTGATGGCAGGTGGCTGTCTTGGCCATGGTGATCATGAAATGGTTTGGTTTAATGTGTTTAGTGTAAGGAGAAAAAAGAAGAGTAGAGTTGCCACCCTGGGCTTCAGGAGACCTAACTTTAAGATATTCAATAAACCATTTAGCAGACTATCCTGAGAATTTTCTCTTGAGGGCTTACAAGTTTGTGAGTGCCGGTCTGTCTTTAAGAACCACCTTTTAGAAGCGCAGGAGCAGGCAATCCCATTGCAGTGTAAGTGAAGCAAGACATGCAAAAGACCCCCTTGGCTGAAGAGGGAAATCCTCATGGAGCTCAAGAGGAAAAGAAAACTATATTACTTGTGGAAGTAAGGTCAAGTTTTGCAGGAAAGTTACAGAGCTGTGGTTCATATATGCAGGGAGAAGACACAGAAGGCCGAAGTTCAATTAGAGTTGAGACTGGCTGCTGATTTGTTAGACAACAAGAAAGGCCTTTTATGTACATTGATAACAAGAGGATGTCTAAACAAAACATTGGACCAACACTTGTTGAAGATAGCTGACTGCTAGGGGTGAAGAAAAAGTGAAGTCATTCAGTGTGGCTTTTGCCTCAACCTTTAATAATATTAATAGATCTGGGGCTTACCAATGCCCTGAGTCAGTGGACCACGAGTGCAGGAACTGTGAATTTTCATTTGTGGACACTGAAGCTGTAAGGGATCAGCTGTATCAGCTGAATGCTCTCAAGTCCATGGGGCTTGATAGGATTCATTCCAGAATACTGAAGGAACTTGAGGCAGGATTCTTTATTATCTATTAAAGTCTCGGAGGTCCCTGCTGATTGGAAGCGAGCCAGTGTTGTTCCAATCTACAAAAAAGCTATGAGGGAAGAGCCAGGGAACTTGTCATGGTTTAGGAATGGTACTCCCAACTTCAGTGCCTCCATCAAGGCTCTCTAAATCACGAGCTGCTCTCTCATTCCCCTGCTTTCCCTCCCTGTCCCATCCATGGTGGGGTAGAGTGGAGAATTTGAAGGCACAAAAGGTAAATCTCATGGGTTAAGGTGAGAACAATTTACTGAAAATAGCAATGAGATAAAAGAATCAGTAACACCAACAAAATTAATAACAAAAATGTGCAAAAGAGAGAGTGAGTCACATGCAGAAGTGTACATTGTGGAGGCCACAACCTAACTGCAGCCATGTTGTCCCAAGCAGAAAAGAGCTCTTTCTTCTGGAAAGTGACTCCTTTCTCTCTGCCTCTGGCAATGAGGTGTTATAGAATAACCCCTGGGTCCTAGGCATGGCCTCTTCCGACCACTGAAAAAATTAACTCTATCCTGGCCAGGAGCAAGACAAAACTATAGACCTGTTTGCTAGTCTAATTTGAGATCCCAGAAAAATTTTGTAGAAGACTTTACTAGGTACACACCTAGGTGCTAGGTGTGTAAGGTTTCATGAAGGGAAGGTCTTGTTTAATTACTTTGCCATCCTTCTATGATAAGGTCCGTCTAGTGGAGGAAAGGGAGGCAGTGGATGAAGTTTTCCTGGATTTTAGTTAGGCTTTAGATATTGTTAAGCAAACTTTCCTGTCCTGCTACCCAGGAGCCACTCTGGCAGTCATTAGTGCACCACCTGAGCCCCCTTCCAGTGGGCAGCTCCAGAGCTGCTAAGTGCCCTTCTAATGCCACCCACACACACACACCATACTCACACCGCCAGACAAGATTTCCTCACTGACTCGACACCATGTTTTCCATAGTAGAACCTCATACACCTTGGTCCTTAAAATAATTTAATCTTGATGTGATAACTAAATAACAAAATCACAGCTTGTGCTGGGTGCCTCCAAGGAGAGACCCCAAACAAAGAAAACCCTGGATTTTTATGCCATCATGAGTATAAGCTCGCAAGAGTCTGGGGTCCTTAGCTCCTGCTATGTCTCTGGGTGTTAGTCCCTTGGCTGCAGGTCCCTATGCCCTTCATTAAGCAAAGGTCAGCAATGTGAGGCCTCTTGCCTGGAGTTCCTGTCACCCAGAGCTCAACCTGCAGCTCCACTGCAGTTGGACCCAGAGCTACCTGCACTGATTGTATTCCTTAACAACACCATCTCTCACAACATCCTTCTGGGAAAGTTGTCCAGCTGTGGGGTGGGTGTGGTGGGTGAAAAACTGGCTGAGGGACCGAGCCCAAAGGGTTGTAGTGAGTGGGGCTGCACCTGGTTGGTGACTGGCCACACCAGTGGTGCTCCTCAGGGCTGCATCCCAGGGCCAGTTCTGTTCTGTGTGTTTATCCACCATCTGGGTGCAGCAGGTGAATGCACTGTGACCAGGTGTGCTGATGCCACACTTGGAGGGGCTGCTGACTCTCTGGAGGGACAAGAGGCCTTGCAGAGGAATCTGGATTGACTGGCTGGAGCAATCATTAATGGGATGAAATCTGACCAGTCCAAATGCTGGATTCTGCACCTGGGATGGAGTAACACCACGATATGAAGGGGGAGAGCAGTGGCTGGACAGCTGCAGAGGGGGTGTGGGGCTGGCTGGTGCTGGGCTCAGTGTGGGTCAGCAGTGCCTGGGCAGCCCCGAGGGCAAACCCCATCCCAGAGCACCGAGCACGGCACAACAGCCCAGAGAGGGGATGGTCCTGCTGGGCTCAGCCTTGGGGCAGCCTCAGCGTGGGCCCTGCTGGGCCCTGCAGGTGGAGAAGGGTGGGAATGTCCCTCAGCACTTCCTGAGAAGGGAAATAAAGCTGGTGGGAAGGCTGGAAAGTATGTCCTGGAGAGTGGTGTGGGAGTTTGGGCTTGTCCAGTTTGGAGAAAAGGAGGTTGAGGGGTGATCTCACTGCTCTCTGCAGCTTCCTGAGGAGGAGGGGGGCACAGGGAGGTGCTGAGCACCTCTCCGTGGTATGCAGTGACAGGATGTGAGGGAATGATTCGAAGCTGTGCTGGAGGATGTTTAGACTGGACATTACGAAACATTTCTTTACTGAGAGGATAGTCAAACTTTGGAATAAGCTTCCTAGCAAGGTGATCAGTGCCCTCAGCCTGTCAGTGTTTAGGAGGCATTTGGACAATGCCCATAATAACATAGTTTAACTTCTGGGCTAAGGAGTAGTTCAGCTTTGTGAATCAGGAGTAATTCTACCAAAACCAATGACTTTATCTTGGTTCTATTAATTTCTAAAGAAGGAGAGATAGATCTAACATACATAATGACTAGAGAAAGCATTTTAATAAATATGTAAGATAATCTGTGACTGTGTGATTCGTACAAGCAGATTTAAGTTATATGCAGCACCTGCTGTAAGCAAGAAAAATGCCATTTCAGAATCCAGGTGCAGTCTCGTAAATACTGTTTCTGCAATTCCAATAGTCTGATCCTGTTTTATATTCCTCCAGCAAGAAACAAGTTTTTCAGAAGTCATTCTGAATTCTCCGGAATTCTCCGAAAAAATAACAGAACAGCAGCATGAATCCCTGATACAGGTGGCATGCTACTATTCTTTCCCAACCTTAAAATTGTCTTGTTTTCAGTAATTCCCATCATAGTAAGAGAAATAGTCTCTTATTCAAACCATATCAAGCCTTTTTTCACAGTGGGATCTATGTTGCCTGAAAGTAGAGGCTGGTGTGTGGAAAACTAATGGATTCAGACATAGTTACAAATTTGGTGCAAAATTCAGGAATCACTCATTCAGTCATAATACTGATTCTGACCAAATTTCTACTGAAATTTTACCCATTACTCAAGAATATTTAATTCTTAGAAAAGATACTAGAGCTGCAGATTAAGGTGATTTTATTTCCTTGTCCAAAGGTTGTGCCAGTGTCATAAACTTAAGGCATGGGAAAAAATCTAGCAGATCCCGTCTCTGAATCTGGTTCAGCTCGTATTTGCAGACAGTTGTATATACATGTGGTGATGCAATGCTCTGCAAAAATATCTGACTTCTTGATGTTGGAAAATTAATATAAGCAATAAATTTACCTGCCAGTATTCCTGCCAGGCTATGTAAATGTTTCTAGGATTATACAGGCAGCAGTTTGCTGACATAAATAAAAAACATTTATTTGGTGCACCTCCAGCTGGGTCCATTAAATTAAAACTGGGTTTTAAGACCTCTAATGTGGAATTCATCTTTCAGATTGAGACACCTAGATTTAGGTGGTTTATAGGTTTATAGAGGTGTCTGCATGTACACTGTGCTTACACTTGTATCACAGACGTCGGGGCTCTAGTGCATACCCTAGAGCTGACCCTAGCAACTCAAGCCACAGTATAGCTTTATATACCTTCAAATACCTTTTTAATAGATTTCTCAGTCCCTTTTGCAGTATCAATTCACATTCCAAACATTTTCCTAAGGCCATTTGCAGGCCATGAACCTGGATACAGTGTACGTACTATGGAAATAAAGGAATATATAGAGAGATCTTGATTTATTATTGATTAGTTGTTCTCTTTCAGGCTTCTTTTCTCATTTTGCACTCTTTCAAACAGGTTTTTGTTCGAGTAATATTTTTACTAACGTGAATTTAAAACAAATAGATAAATAATGAAAACCATAAGCATTTTGGAGTACATCTTATTTTTCATGGATATTATCCATAATATCTTATCAGAGGTTGCATTTGCTCTTACGTAATGGAAAAGATTTCCAGTACCATTGAAAATTATTAGGAGCAGCAGGTTACTAAACAGCTAGAGCTTTCACAGAAACTGCTATGGTATCCCTTCTTACTTGATTTAATATAAAGTGAAATGTGCTTGACTGGAACATATATGCTTTGACTATTGTGCTTGAACCACATTGCAAAGGCAGAATTGAAACCATACGTTAATGGAATGCGGATATTGATGACAGGAAGGATGTTCTCATAAACAGAGATTGGAATCCATATATCCTTTCCCCTTCTGCTTGTTTTCATCTGCTGGCTAAGTAGATGATCCCACGACTTAGTTTGTATCAGTTCTTGGAAATAAGCCCAATAGAACAGTGGACCACAAGACAGGTAACTGCTTAAGGACAGCAGCAGAAGCATCAGCAGGGGTTGTAAAATATTAGCACAAATGTGAATTTTTACAAAGTCCTGTGTGTGAATGCAACTGTCTACTGCCAAGGTAAAATTTTTTTTAGTGCTGTGATATTTTTCTTCTGTGATATTTAATTGCTGACAACAAGCACAGAAGAGATCATTCAGTGTCAAGCAGTTAATTTGTCTTCATATAATTGGAGTAATAGCTGTATAATGTATATTCGATTGGTTCAAGACAAGTTTTATCCAGATTAAGAAAATGGCTGCTGTGAGATGACGTCTGAGAAAATAGTTCTCATCTTGACAAAGCAAATAGGTGTTTCTGCAAAGTGTACTTTTCTCGTAATATTGATAAATGAAACCGGCATCTATTTTGCTGCAAGTCTATTAATACAAGAAATGAGATTATTTTGCACTTAACTTCTTATTAATTAAAAAATATTAAAGAGGCCTGATAGTAAATACATTAAACCTTGTATAAGAATTTTCACCATTTTAGAAAACTTGCAAGAATGACTTTTAATCTCTGTGGCCCATAACAGTCAATTGGCTCTCAAGTAAAATTAAAATTGCATTAGAGTCTTGTATAAGACTATTTTCTGGAGCTTTAGCATAAAATAATAACTTGAAATGTCACTTTTCTGCTCAATGACAGGCAATCCATGAAATTTCCCAATGATAGGTAGAGAAAGCTTACCTTCAGTTTGTTGGTGGTTGGGTCATGGCCATGGGGATAGTGACAGGCCCGTGATAGGAGCTTGCATGCATCTCTTTGCTTGCAGCATCACTTTGCTTATAGACCCTGTTAATGGTAAATCTGTTATCAGTGAATGATGGGATTGGCGTAAGGGACTGTAGAGAGAGGGCTGTGAGTCTTAGATTCTGTTGTTCCATCTTAGTAGACAATGTTTGACCTTCACAGCTCATGTATTCTTTTTATTAGTTTCTCGTGAATGGGATGTCATAAAAAATAAATGTGGAATACAAGCACATCTCCAAAAGGATAATGATTAGATATTAGTTAATTCTAAAGAATGATTTTAAATATGTAAAGGGCGTATTTACAAAATTGTTCTGACTAGTGTATAAGCAGTGTGCCTTTCAGAATGATAAAATTCACCTGTTGGATATATTTATTTCTTTCTGCTTTTGTTTTAATGCAAATCTATCTATCTATTTCTCCAGCCAATTCTATGATCTTTCCAGGCAATCCTTAATACAGCTAATTTTTTTTCTAAATGTCAAAACCCAGATAGGTTCAGTTAGAAAGAACAGCTGAGGGGGAAAAAAAAGGAAATATGAAGTCTTCTGTGTTTAATCTTCATAGAGAAGGCTGACACACAAGTCAGATGTGGCACGATGAGGGTAGGTAACTCTTTAGAGGCAAGAGAAAGGGTAATTTTGCCAAGAAATGCACTAAGTCAAGAGAAATATCATTCACAATGAGCTGGACTTGGCCAGAATTTTCCAGATTCCTCCTTTGTATCACGCCAATTTTTTCTTTCTCGTATTCCCTGCCTGTTCTGTATTCATTGAAGGGAAGAAATTCCTAAAGGTAGAATTTTTATTCTCTTATGTGAAAATAAGCAAGAGCAAGCAGTAATCTCGACTCACAGTCTCAATGTTGTCCAGTTAGCTGGAAATCTTGTCCAGAAATAGCTGTTTAATTAAATTTTTTAAAAGTAATTATATGCACATCTTTCTTTATGTGGACAAACAGAACTGCTTAGTGCTACCACGTTAGGTGAAAACTTTTCAAGCATTTCCTTCACTGAAAATAGCTGAAATTCCACCCTGGGTACTTAAGTAGAAGGGCCCAGAGGATGTGTAGTCTGTCTCCCATGCCCCTTCCCCCTCCAGAAAACCGCAAACAAGCAAACAAACAAACAAACAAACCCACAAAAAAATCCCAGATACTGTAAAACCAATGCAATTCAGGAGCAGCAAGACAGCTGGTGAACAGAAACTTGGTGGAGTTTTCTTGTGTAGGAAAACCTAAATCTTCTTAGTTTTCAGAGTTGTAGATACTCTTCTAATGTCTTCAGTTCATCCTCGAAGCACAAACAAGATTTCAGCTGATTTGTAAACATGAATGCAGAAGATCCAGCTGTGGGAGGAAATGACTAATAAGGAATGCATGACAACTTGACTTGCTGTTGACTTCTTGGGTGACCAGTTCAAATAGCCAGAGGATGTGTTAACTAAACCAACAACCAGATTCCAGTGGGTGGAGGTTATGACAACATTTGTCTTTCCAATCCCATGCCTGCTGACACAGACACAGGGTAGGTTTCTGTTGGTTTTGTAGACTCTCTGACACATGGAGCAGTCTCGAAGTTTGCATAGCTCATTTTATCTTTCGATACAGAATGAGAGCAAGGGAGGGGGAGTGACCTAAACAACCATATAGTGAATAGCTCTAAACCCATGCAGATTTTACTATTTCATTTTAATTTAGAATAGGTTGTATATTTTGGCAATTGCCTAGAAAGTTAGAAAGACAAAACTGTATTCATACTAAGTAATTTAATCAAGATATTCCAGACAAAATGATGCAAAGCATTAAAAAAGTATTATGATCCTTCTCTGAGCTTTTCGATTAGACCAGATTTTCCTTACTGGAGTACCTAAGTCAGGTGACCTAATTTGCAGGCTCAGAGAGGATTCAAGCTCTTAAGAGTCTCTGCTGTGCTGAAGAAGATCATACTGGATGCAGATTTTAAAAATGATTTTTGTAGGACAGAAGTCATAGGAATGACTTTAGAGACACTTATTTTAGTCACTCCTGTTTTAGAAGAGCGATAAAGAAAAAATGATCTGTCATTGTGACATACCAGTATACTATTGATATAGTCACTGTTCCAGCCAGTTCCAAAAAAATTAACTTTGTATCCTTCCACTGTAACACCAAGAAAGGTACACAGCTGTCCATTTTGCAAGAACAGAATGTTCCACATGAAAGAATTGTCTCCTCAAAAGTTTCTGTTAAATTCGGAGGTATTGGCTCACATTTTTTTGGTGAAAACTGAGGCAGAGAATGTTGTGTGTAACCTCTGGTTGCCTAGAAAGTCTAAATTAGAAATTGTGTTCAGATCACAAGTAGGAAGTGCCAGAATGCAAGTAAATTTATTTTCCTATTTTTTTTATTCTTTTCAGTTTTGTCATTTACTGAAAACTGCTTGAGCTAGATTCCTGTAAATCCATAGGGCCTGATGGGATTAATTCAAGAATTCCTAGAGCTGGCTGATGTTGTGTCCAAGCTCTCTAAATGATTTTGAATAGTCTTGAGAATCTGGAGAGGTCCCAGCTGACTGGAATCTGGTGGACGTGGTCCCACTTTTCAAGAAAGGCAAGAGGGATGACCTTGGAAACTACAGGCCTATCGGTCTCTCTTCAGTACCTTGTAAAGTTATGGAGATTATTCTGGCAGGTATTGAAAAACACCTGAAAGACAACAGAGTCAATGGCCACAGCCAGCACATCCTGCTTGTCAAACCTGATTTATTTTTATGGCAAGAAAAGGGATACCTCAATGAATAATAGAGGGATGGCTAACCACCAATGATATGAAGTTCAACAAGAGCTAGTGCCAGATTCTGCACCTGGGGTGGAGCAACCTTGGATGTACAGAAAGACTGGGGAATGAGAGGCGGGAGAGCAGTGCCATGGAAAGGGCCCGGGGGGTCCTGGTCGATGGCAAGTTGAACACGAGCCAGCAGTGCCCTGGCAGCCAGGAGGGCCAAGCGTGTCCTGGGGGGCAGCAGGCACAGCATGGCCAGCCGGGCAAGGGAGGGGATTGTCCCCTCTGCTCTGCACTGGGGCGGCCTCACCTCAAGTGCTGGGGGCAGTTTTGGGTGCCACAATATAAAGATGATATTTAATTATCAGAGAACATTCAAAGGAGGGCAACAGATGAAGGGTCTGGAAGAGAAGCCATATGAGGAGGAGCTGAGGTCACTTGAGCCATTCAGTCTGGAGAAGACTTAGGGGGACCTCACTGCAGCTACAACTTCCTCTTGAGGGGAAGAGGAGGGGCAGGCACTGATCTCTTCTCTCTGGCCAGTGACAGGACTCAAGGAAAGAGTGTGAAGCTGTGTCAGGGGAGATTTAGGTCAGATGTTAGGAAAATGTTTTTCACCCAGAGGGTGGTTGGGCACTGGAACAGGCTCCCCAAGACAGTGGTCACAGCACCAAGCCTGCCAGAGTCCAAGAAGCATTTGGACAATGCTCTCAGACACATGGTATGGCACTTGGGACTGTCAGAGCTGCCCCTGTTTGCAGACTTAATTGGTGTTAATTAACTTGTGGGCTACTGACAGTATATACTTTGTAGATCTAAAATCTAGACCATATACACATAAGCATAATGCCTCTTTATTGCTTTTTCTTACAGGAGAAAGATTTCTTGCAGTTGAAATTACTGTAAAGTTCATTGAAGAAATATGTTGGCCTGCTGGAGGATAGGAAAGCTCTGCAGAGGGATCTGGATGGGATGGATCAGTGGGCCAATGATATGAGGTTCATCAAAACAAAATACCGAGTCCTGTGCTTGGGTCACAACAACCCCAGGCAGCGCCACAGGCTGGGACAGAGGGGCTGGAAAGGACCTGGGGGTGCTGCTGGACAGCAGCTGAACATGAGCCAGGGTGTGCCCAGGTGGCCAAGAAGGCCGATGGCATCCTGGCCTGGATCAGCAATGGTGTGGCCAGCAGGACCAGGGCAGGGATTGTCCCCCTGTACTGGGCACTGGTGAGGCCACCACCTGGAGTGCTGTGTCGAGATCTGGGCCCCTCAGTGCAAGAAAGACATTGAGGTGCTGGAGTGAGTCCAGAGAAGGAAACAGAGCTGGGGAAGGGTCTGGAGGATGAAGTCTTATGAGGAGGGACTTAGGGTTTTTTAACCTGGAGGGAAGAAGGAGAGGAGAATCCATCACTCTCTCCACCTGCCTGAAAGGAGGCTGTAGTGAGATGGGGTTGGTTTCTTCTGCCAGGCAACTAGTGACAGGACAAGACAAAATGGCCTCAAGTTGCTCTGGGAGAGGGTTATATTAAATATCAGGAATTTTTTTTTTTTTAATGGAAAACATGGTCAAACTTTGGAACAGGCTTCCCAGAGAAGTGGCAGAGTTACCATCCCTGGAGGCGTTTAAAAAAGTGTGTTTATGGCACTTTTGGACATGGTTTATTGGTGTCACAGTGGTGGTGCTAGGTTGAATATTGGATTTGATCTTAGAGGCCTATTCTATGGTTTTATATATTATATTTTACAAACATTTAGAGTCAAATTCGGGCAATGTAAGTCAACAAAACTGATTTATCAATGAAATGCTGACATCTCCCAGTTGAGGTCTAATATCATTAAAATGTATATCCCATAAGTTTTTTTCTGAACTGCTAATTTTTAAAGTATCTGAAAAGTAAGCTACAAGTTGAATATTACTGGCTTTTGAGATGTTATATACAGAGAGATATCACACGTATACATGGTGCATATATATATATGTGTGTGTACCTACTCTGTGAGAGTGAGTTACAATCATGATTATGGCACTGGACTGGCAGTCAGAACATCTCAGACTTAGGCATGTCTAAAAGATGCTCACATTCAACACTGCTAGTTTTGAACAGACTGTTTTCTGGTATTTGTCAGTTTAGATTACGACAAAGCCAAGCAGGTGGCTCTGGCACAGCCTTACACCAGCATGTAAATTTAGCTTCTTGATCACATGCCAAAACAAAAAAATGGTTTGCAAATCAAGCTGCAAAATTAGTTCAGTTGTATGGACCTGCTGTTCAAAGGTATAAAGCTGGCAAATGAAAGGAAGAGGAACACTTTTATTGTTTGTATCTTAGATCATTTGAGGTAGTAAAACACTGAAAACTTTGGCATGTTGAAAGGTGCATGAAAAACTTATTGTTAAAACTATGCGATGTTTGTAGCTAAAGTAAAAATAATCCTGGGCTTGTTATAAGGTGTCAGTGACATCCTGGTTACAGCATAAGCAGATTGTTGTTACTATTTGTTTTTCTTCCACCTCTTGGTTTTCCATCTGAATTTCATTTGTTCTTTCTTTGCTCTGTGTCTTATTGTATTTGTTTTCTTTTTCTGTGTGTCATTGTAAATTCACTTTCCTAGCAGGATTGTCTCCCTTTCTCATTCCTCTAGGAAGAAAACAAACATGACGACCACAATATTTGGGTGGACTCACTTATATAAAGAGTCCTTCCACCCTTTCACAAAACACAAAGTACTGGACTAACTGATCTTGGTTATGCTATTTGAAACATTCAAACTTGCCAGGAGTACTGAACACTGCCTGTCTTCAGATACGATAATGGTTACCAGCCTAATTTTTTTGCACCACAACATTTTCCATTCCCATCCAGGCTCCATCGTTTTGGTGTTTAAATCTTCTGCAAATATTTTTTTTTTCATTCTAGGTCAGGTTTTTTATTATTACTTCTACAGTGGGAGGTAGGACATAGAGTGATAGAAAAAAATACTTAATTAGACATTAAAGCTAATGATGTTTTCAGTACAAGAAAAAGTCATGCAAATCATGAACTTATCCTTTCATATACTATCAAGTTAGTAATTTCTGATTAGCTATGCCATTAATTATTGTGTATTGATTCTTATGAAACTGAAATAAATTTATTCCTTTAATGTAAAACATCTATGCAAGTGGAGACCCATTAAAGTCACTTCAAGACGTTTGACTTTTAATTTAGCCAGACCTGGGGGATTAAATTATTCCATGTGATGTAAGACCAGTGGTGAGTCATCCAACAATTTAAGTCATGCAAAAATCTGCCTTGCCATTCCAAAAGCAATAATACAATCCTTTGTTTCTGTAGCTTTAGTCTCAGACAGACATTTTGTAGACCATCTGCTGGGCAGTTTTTGGTGGACCAACTGCATACCAGCGTGTAAAGATTTTCTCATTGCAATTTAGTATATAGTCTCTGGAGACACAAGGTAACTGAATTTGGCAAAGAAATTTTACAAGATGAGGAAATAAGAGGAAAATATGTAAAAAATCTAATGTGCTGAGTTATGGTCTGTATCTACATACATTCTATCAAGTATGTTTTCACAGTTTACTCTACTTTGAAAATTAGATAATATGCTGACTTTATTTTTTTATTGAAAATACTATGCTTTAAGTTTTAATGATCCTGTGTAAAGTACCTCAAGAATATTGTTAACTGCAACAGGACTTGATAGAATATTTGGTAAGGGCTGCTGAACTCAGTATAAAATGGAATCATATTTAACATTATTGAGTTGTTCCCTAATATTCAGTGCTATGGTTGGTTAGCTTTAGGTAATGGATCACAGTATATGTGCTCACCCAGGCCTGGGAATGCTCCGTTAAAACGGACTGAGTAGTCATTTTTAATTAGTCTTACTTAGAAGAGAATGCAGAAATAAAAGGTTTTGTTTTCTACAAATGTGAAGGATTATTGAAATTAAGAAAATAAACTAATTTCTTAAATTGATGTGTTTGTGCAACAGTATGGGAAATTTAAGGTGAACAAGAAAAAGAAATCCTACACTTTATAAAGATGGATAAATTCTACAGCAAATATTTTTTTTAGCTTATTCTGGGATCTTCATTACTCAACATCTTAAAAATTGGGTCCAAAAGGCATCATTCAGGAAGGACAAAGGGAAAAACTGACTTTGGCAGTGACATAGTCTAGAAGTCTCCATCAGGATTTTAAGACTGTACCTGAAAAAACAGGTATAACAAAGTTGAGAGTTGTGCCCAAGGGCTTGTATCTCAAATCATAAATACTTAATGTAAACATAATTTCATACACAGATGTAGACACTGCTCATGCCTTATCATTCTCCAAATATTTTTCTCTTTTAACTTGCTCGGTTTCAGGAAATTAATTGAGATGTTCTGCAGTGCATGTGGTAGTCTGATTTTGAGTTACATTTTGTCTTGCTTGAACGATGTTTAATGTCGGAATCATGCCTGCCTTTAAATATTGACCTAATTTTTAAGATCACAGACAGACTTTTTAGTTCTAATAGATCAGAATGAAATTGAAGCATTATCGTACCTTATTTAAAACAATGGGCCAAGACCAAGGTTGTTAATTCTACAAGTAAGAGACTTTTCTATTCCTATAATTTTTTGTTTCTATTTTTAGGCAAATAAAATGCAGCTTTAAATAATTTCCCTAGAAATTTAATATTACAATGCTTGTTTATTGCACAAAAATCAACTATGTTCGATTTCTTTTTTCATTCCTGTGTGGACAGGTCAAATCCTGCAGAACATCCATTCAACATATACTAAACTGAGTGGTGCTCTTTCTAGGTTTTATGGACTGAGGAATAGCCAGAAATACACGGATTCCAGTCTTCGTTCATGTACTTCTCTTGTGGATCAGCCGTCACCTCTGTTGGTAGATGGTACGCAGATCCTGTCTAGGTAGTAGGAGGAAAATGGATACTTCATTTTTAAAGCAAAGAATAGTCTGGTAATGTCTCTTGGTGCACGCTTTCTTTTTTTGTGGCAAACAATTGCCACAATGGTCTGGTGCATTCTTGTTCCACAGCAGTTCAGGAAAGCTCTTCTCAACTGATAAGACTGGAGCTTCGCTGGGGTGGATGTGAGGCACTTGCGTCTGACAGCGTAAACGCTGCTGTGCAAGCGGCCCCATAAAGGGGAGTAAGTGAGGAGGCAAGCAGTCCAGATTTAAATGGGTTTCAGTATGGACTGAAAGTAAGATAAAAAGGGAAGAAATGGGGTTTTTTCCCATGTAAGTAAAGAAATGTTGAATAACAAACATAACAGTTGGCTGTAATTAAACTTCCTGAAGTCGAGCAGCAGTAAGGTAGAAGGAGAGTAAGGATAGCAGTGAGACATTTTGTAGGAGTTAGTATTGTCTGTCAATTAGTCCTGCTTGATCCCTAATGGAAAGAGAGCCTTTCAATAGGAGTGGCCTAAATGAAAAATGGAAAAGAAAAGAAGAATATGAGAAACAAACAAACTGAACATTCCATTCTCAAAGTGCTGAGCAAATCTGCCTTAAAATACAAGAGGGATATTAAAGAAAATTGCCCAAAAGCCAAAGACTCTTTTCCATTCAGATCACACGAGTTCTACAAGCAATGATGACATTTTAATATATTTGCCCTCTTGCACACTCAAACAAAGTGCAGAAGCTGTAGGCATGAATGCAATCATGCGAAGCAGAATAGAACTGCTTTAAAACCTGAGTTATTGCCTACTCGGTAATAAAACATTTGATATCTTTCAGGGAATTATAATGCAGTTGTAAAAATGTTTTCCCAGCCTGACACTTAGGTATTCAATCCAGCAGCACATTTGTTTTCATAATATTTGAAAAAGTCTTTGGTTCTTTTTCAAATTACAGTAGTGCAAATGAATAAACAGAAAGAAAAACCACCTAAAAAGAAAGAAAAAGGAAGTTACTGCTTTCAGATGTTCTTCCACACTTCTCTTAACTCAAGCATTGCATTGTTTTTTTAAATGTAATTTTGGAAGCACTTCCAATCCACCCTGTAGTGGTTGTGGACTGGTACTTTTGGCTACTCAGAGAAATAAATATTTTAAAATAACTAAATGCATCATTTTGGAAAAACTGCTCCTGCACATGTTTCGCCACAACATACTCAACCAGAAATGTCAGACAGTTTTAAAACTGGAACACGTGGAAGCTGCACTGAGACGTATAATAATAAGTCACAACAGGGGTGCACATTAGCAGATTGCTGGTACACTTCTTGGATGTGATGTTAGTCTGGAGACCAAAGTCTGAGAAACTTCAGTGTCTTCAGAAGTGGGTCAATAACCTTCATGATTTGACTCCAGCTGGCAACTAAGCCCCACACCGCCACCCACTCTCCCCACAGGGGAAGAGGGGAGAGCACTGGAAGAGTGAAAGTGAGAAAAGTTGTAGGTTGAGACAGAGAGAGTTTAATGGAAAAGAAAAAAGCTGGATGCACAAGCAAAACAAAACAAAGAATTTATTCACCACTTCCCACGGGCAAGCAGGTATTCAGCCATCCCCTGGAAAGCAGCATCCCTCACACGTATCAGCGACTTGGGAAGACAAATGTCATCGCTTCAAATATCCCCTCCTTTGTCCTTCTTCCGCCAGCTTCACATGTTGAGCATGATGCCCTATGGGATGGAATATCCCCAAGGTCAGATGGGATCAGCTTGCCTGGATATGTTCCCTCCCAGCTTCTTGTGCACCTCCAGCCTCCTCACCGGTGGGGTGTGATGAGGAGCAAAAAGGGCCTTGACCCTGTGTGACTAAAACATCCCTGTATAGTCAACACCGCTCTCAGCACAGATACAAAACACCACCCTGTACTGGCTACTGTGAAGAAAATTATTCTAGACTAAATCAGAACATTAGAATATTCCTGCACATCATGATCAATTTGTCCTACATGCAGCTTGCAAGTTAACATATTTCCCTGTACTCTTTAGAGTTTCATGTATTATATCTTTTCGCTTTGGACAATAACGATCGGTAAAAAAATAATTGAGAAAGTATGTATAGTATGTAAGTGTATATAGGATACATGGTGGTTTAAGTAGTTTAAGATGCAACAGCTATTATAAAAAGAAAATTTTAAAAAGCAGCAACTAATATGAAATATTGAAGAGACCTGCTTTAGCTTTTGCTTGTGTAAATTTAAATACCTGTTAATGCTCACTCCTACTATGGGCTTGAAGTTGCATGTCAGTAGATGATAGAGATTTAAAATTGTTTAGCTGAAAAATCTTGTAAGGGGTTTCAAATGTTTCAGTAGATCTAAGTCATTGAAAATATGTGGTTTGTTCGAATGCTGTGTACCTTTTCATGGGCAGGATAGAACTCCTCTCGGGTCTCCAGTTCTTGATACACTATGCAAGAAGTAGCAAGATTTTAGTTTTCAGAATAGATATGTATGCTTAGAAGTGACTTCCACAGGGATATCCACAGTGTAATCATACCAAAGGTATTTTGTAATCTCTCTTATCCATCTGGTATTTTGTAATCTCCCTCAGTCAAAACCCCATAAATTTCATGGATGTGTGTGTTGTTTCTGCAAAATACTTCCCAGAAAAACTGCAGAGTAATGGTACTACATACCACTTGATTTTAGTGTCTTTTGTTTTGTTTTAGGTTTTTTTTTTTCATGGCTGCAAAATGTCATGTCCAAAGAATGCCTGTTAGAATACCTGAAAGTGTGTATTTCATTCTGTTGAAAAACCAAGGGTGAGATTTTCCTCACCTGTTCTCCTAGTCTGAGTGGCTACCCCTGATGGTCAATGGTACGAAGTTGTTACCTTTGGAGATTGACTTATATCATCCTAAAATGTTACTTTGTACACTCAATAAAGAAGGGTCCCTGTTGCCATTTAGATGGCTGGAGATAGATCAGATAAGCATATATTTTACAGAGCTATCTATATCCTCTGAACCAGCAGGTTTAAAAATGTACTTCAGGAAGGAGTTTTCTACTCAACACACTTTTTGTTTAGGTAAAATATATGGAAAACAAAGATGTATCATCTCTGAAAAGGCAGTGAAAACTGTAAATGTATCTGCTTAATGAGATAGAATGATGTTATAGGATCAAAGTCAAGTTTAATTATTTACATCTTTGTGGTTTGACAGACTGTCCATTGTAATTAAAATAAGATAAACCCACAGCCTTACAGTACCATTCCTACAAAGAATGATAGCATTCTTCCAGATGTCATGAGCACATCCTAGTCAGTTTAACATCAATTGATATGGTAAGGATCAACATTTGTATCCTGCCTTTCCAGTGGTATGAAATCACACTGAATTGTCGGATTGCAATGATACTCCAAAGTGTCTGAAGAAATGAATGTGTGTGTTCTCAAATTGCAATTAATTTTTAAGAGAATATAAAAAAAATGAAGAATTCATTTTAATGTGCCATCATCTACTAAACTAACATAGGGAAAACAAGGGTTCGTCTTCTGTGTTGCCAGACTAACTGCAAATTCTTTCCAAAATACCAGGATCAACATGTACTGTTTACTTTATTGTGAAGGCAATGTCCACTGGCATAATTCTTTTATTTTTTTCCTTTTGTTTTTATATGAAGGAGACTGAAGATAAAAAAAAGGTGAATTTTATTTAAGCCATACGGATCTCTGAGTACAGGTACACACTGAGGGGTTTCAAGCAGGCTGACACAGGGCAGAATTCTTTTCTTCCAGTTTTTTACTGCAAGCTTGTCAGACAGGACTTCTCAGTGCTTTTTCTGGATAACGAATATAAACATTATAAAAGTTGTTTGGTTTATGTGACTTTAAGTCTGTGCTGTCTTCATTTTCTGTGAATTACATTTAGATCTTTGAAAGCACCTTCAGATTTTCAGAGACAGCAGCCCTTTTCCCTTGAGTAAGGCTTGGAGGGAAACCATATCGGTTTCTCACATTGCAATGTCTTTTTTGTTTAGCTCATTTTGCAGCTTTCATTGTGCATGATAACTCAACACAGATTCAGATTGTACCTTGCAGTTAACACAGATATGCTGACACAGATCCTAAACAGGTATAAGGCAGCAGAGATGCCACAGAAGTGAGCGGAACAGTATCTCGTGTCAGAGGGGGGTCTAACCAAAGGTTTCTCGGTGGTTTCCTTTAGAACTGAAACCAAATGTGAATGTCCTAAACAAATCTGGACTCAAAAATAGTCGCAGGATTTTTTATTCTGCTAGTTAGAATGGATTCAGCAGGAGGGGTTAAGAGAACTGTAGACCCTGAACACGGCCTTGTGTCGTGCACACTCCACATCTCCACAGGAGTTTACAAATTGCCAAGAGCAATTTTGTGGCAGTCCTGGTAGTAATAAGAAAATTTAAAAGAGAATGGCAGGAATGGTTGTTTTTCTGAAGATTTTGCAGTGAGACAATTGGCAGTATTTTAAAATCAAGCTGTCAAAACTAGAATGTTGTCAATAAAATCAAAATATGGGGCTGGTGAAGAAAAATGTGTGACTCAAAAGTTGACAATATTGAATCCATTAATAACTCAATAGCACTTCTGCCAGAGTAGCAACAAAAATGTTTTTTTATGAAACAGAGTTATGCTGTCTGCTGTACTCAGTGAAAGTAGAGGCAGCTTTTCTTAAGATATGTTGACAATATTGAAGGTACAGCTTTATCAAGTTCTGTGGAATTCATGTGGAATTAACATATTACAGATTTATTTTCCTAGTAAAATGCAGGAAATGCATTTCCTAAGTAAATGTAAGTCTACCATTGATGAAAAAGTAAGTAAATACCTGTGGAGAATTTTTTGTAGGTGGCAGGCATTTTAAAAAAATTAAAATAAGGTATTTAACAGTTATCTCTTTTTACCATTTTCACCTTAAACTGCAAATTTCTGATCAAATACTTTCAGAATTTCTTTTAATGTCTGCAGAAGCCTTTGAACCAGATCCTGAACTAGTCTTTTTCAGACAGGAGGGATTTTACAGTGTACATAGCAGTTACAATTTTCAGATGGTGCTTATTGTAGCAAGTATTTTTCTTTATGTTAAAATATAAAATTATTCTTGCGCAAGCTGCTAAATCTGACAATTACTGTCAGGTGGTAAGTTTTGCTCCTGTTGGATTAAGTCAGGAGTATGTCTGTGCTAAGCCAGCTTAATTTCTAAAGTTAAATGTTAGAACATTTTATCAAGATATAAAATAAATGAGATATGGTTTCTGCATACATGTTTGGTCAATAGTACCTATATGTGAATAAATTGTTGGGATCTGAGAGTACCATTAAGTAGAAAATGTGAAGGTTTGACCATCAGATCATTTCTTTATCTTTTTTTTCTGTAAACCTTTCAACTCAACATTTCCAGCAATTCGATGTTAGGATGTAGTCTTAATAAGCAGCAAAGTAAAGTGTCCTGCTGGTGATATATCTGTAGACTGCCTTTTGTTTTATAGGGTTCTTTCTATCACTGATACTATTTCCAGATCTAGGCACTGTAAAATGGAGCAGAAAATCCTCTGTCTTCCTCTACCTTACACCCAGAGCCAACACAGTAAAAATACTGGAAATAGATATGTCTGGAATAATTTCTCAGATGTCTCATATGAAACCACTTTTTATAGAATTATTAATTGGAAATTATTTAAGAGTAAGCAGAGAGCACAAACAGGAAAGTATAATTGTATTAGCAAAATTAGAACATATTGAAGTTGTGTTCTAATGTGTAAAGACTGCTTTAGGAAAAACATTCCTAAGCTCAGCTACAGTAAATAAGTGCTTTGTGCTTTTGTGTTCTTTTTGATACATTTTAAGAATCCAGGAGTAACATAATTAAGTGCCACTTGCCAATATTTTCCAGCACTGTGTAAAGTTAACTGCACATATAAAACATATTGTCTCCTGCTGCTGACTTTTTATTGTCCTGTGTCTGTATTAAATGCTGGACTGCTGTGCTTAAGGATATAGTTCTGTGCAGGAAACCACAATAAGGTCTGGGAGTAATTGCAACACAAGATTGAGATTAAAAGATAGACTTTTTTCAAAAGTCATTTGACATTTTTTATCTAAATACAGTAATTCTGATAATTGGTTCGTGGATAATGGTAAATGTGAGTGAGAGCAACTGACTGTTAATGATGCCGCATAGCTTAACAGTTACATAGGGCTTGATCAAGCCATGGCATTGCCTTGTCATCTGGTTCAATGCTCAGTTTGAAAACCATTTCATCATAATGTTTTACAATTCTTCTAGCCGTGAACAGTTTGGCTTTAAGAGTAGGAGTTTGGCTCAGTTTTCCACTGAAGGAAAAGTTGTTCTTGGGAACAATTGCCAGCCCTGGAGATCTAAGCAAGACATGGTAGAACATAGTCTGCCTTCCATTATAGTTTGTTCCAATGAAGATTTTCTTTCTGATATATGAGATCAGGGGAAAAAAAGTGTTAAATAAAAGAGGCTGCTTCCTCTTTTTTTTATTCAGCAGGCCCCTTGTCCTTGATACAAACTGAAAGGTTACGCTAGACCCCTGACTCTTGCCATTTTGCACAAAATTCCCTTTGAAATACTTTTTCATTTTAATTTGAGAGGGAGAAGAATTGATTTATGGTTCAAATGTTTCACAGACAATTCAAATTGAGTCCACAGCAACAGAACAAGCAACATTGTAATCCATACAGCATGTGCCATCTGTAGAGGATGTAATTGCAGTAGTGTTATAAGCTGTTTTCTGTCGGCCAAACATGTGGAACATTCTCTAGATGTTACATTTGGCTGAAAATGTTTAATGCCGTGGTATTTTGATTTGGGATGAACATCCAGGAACAATGTTCTGATCCTAAGCATTGAACTACAGCATCAAACAGAGCATTTAAAGATGGGCTTGTAAAACACAAAATCTTATAAACCCCATAAAGACCTCCTTGGGGTCAGAATGGAGGAGCTGCACTTCAGTGCTTCAGTATGAGATTCATGAAATATGCTTAACTGCCTTTATACAGACTAATCTCATCTTGATCTGAGGACTTAATTCATACCGGTGAGTCCAATTTGACCAAAGAAATAAAAACCAAGCAACTACTTTCTTTCCATAGAGGGAAAAGAGCACAAATGTCAATTATTGCTTTTTGACATTAAAATTGTTTGCTTAAAATAATGCCTAAACTTAGAGAAATCATAACTTTAAATGACAACACCTTATTGTTATCTGTTGCCTCAAATATATCTGCCGTCTTCCACAGCACGGTGACTGGCAGCGTTGTTTTCTTATCTATCACTCAGAAGTGTGTTCTCAGAACTCTGGTAAGCATCACCTTTTCAGGGATTCATCCACCCTTGTGGGAGAAAGTTCCACTCTCTGTCACATCACAATTGCCTTATATATTTTGTTGATTTGTTTTTGCTGATGTAAGATTAGCTGTCCACAGAAGGAAAGCATCCTTAGGAGGCAGCTTGAAGCTTAGATGGTGGATGACTGTAAGAGGTACCACAAAGAGAGAGTTGGGAATCCTGACCAAAAAGAGAAAAGAGCCCATAGGGTTTAAGCAATAACCAAATAAAGGTCATCAGATTGGAAGTGTGGAAGTGCATGGTGTGTGACCTTAAAGAAAAAAAAGCTGAGTGATAAATTTCTTATAAAACCTACCATCTAGCTACATGGTGTTTCTGAAAAGCAAGTAAATAAGATTTTAAATTTTGATGCAGTCACCATATCTGCCACACATATCTTTTTAATAGGCATTTTTATTTATATTTGTCTCTACCTGTCTTGCCAAGGTCCTACACAGCCACTCTGGCAGCTGAGATTTGAGGTCATAATTCCAGTCCAGTGCCTTACTCACAAGATTATCTTTATGCTTACACACTAGAGATATCTTTTGAAAAGTTTGGTCTGTGTTTAAGATTGCAAACACATTTCCTGTCTGCTACAGTAAACATTTCAAAGAGGGATAGCTTTTGGTTTGAGGTGACACGAGGATCTAGCACTCAACAGCTGCTCTTCAGAAGTGGAGCATAAGGCTGCAATAATGTGTTTAATATGGGCTTTCCTCATCCTCCTTAGCCTCAGTTTCCTTCTGTCAAAGCAAAATAGAATAGCACTTTTATGGTTTTTAACCTGCTTTTGTCATTTGAGGTTCCTTAATATTTCAGTGCTCAAACCACTCACAGGCAATGCTGAAAATCAGTAGAAAAACGAGCTTTTCTGAGGCACTAAGTTCAGAATTAAATAATTGAAAACCCAAAAAGTAATTTTGTAATTAAAGAAACAGATTTAAACCACATCAGGGCACCAGTCTTGACATCTTGGTTTCAGCATCAAGCAGGTTTCAGTAAGACACTGTTTATATTCAGCAGCCTGCTCTCAGCATGCACCATAACATCAGAGCCTCTGCAGATTTCTAGTCTAAAGATAAGCTAATCTTCATGCTGCTCATTTATCACCTAAACACAACCCAATGTGTTTTAAAGTTCTTTCTCACTTCCATTGCCTTCCGACCGGTGTCATTAGAACTTTAACCTTTTGTTTCACTGGAACAGTGGCATAGAGAACATCCCAGACTGCATGTAGCAGACGTGTTAGCAGGTGTATTTACAATGTTTTCTAAAACATATCTTGCAAAATTGAAGGGTGCCTTCTTCTTAGCTATAAATTTTGCAGAGTGTTACAGATCTTGCTGCTGGAGACTTGCTGCTTTTTTTCCATAGGTTAATAGAATCGTAAAAGAAGAAAATGAAGGATTTTTTTTTTTTTNCTGATTCTCCATATGTGGAATTAACGCTGTGGGGGTGTAGGTGTAGAAGTGCATGGTATGTGATCTTAAAGAAAAGAAAGCTGAGTAAAACATTTCTTATGAAACCTACCTACAAAATGCGTACTGACAGTTAAATAAGTGACAGGTAATTAAGGCAATTTCTGGCTGCTTAGTCTTGCAAGTACAGCTAAAAACCTGAATGATGAATATTGGTTCCCTCAAAATTAAGGAGAAGAATTGAAGTGGTATTCTTGATGGTCTGCACATCAATGTGATGTGGATGTAGTCAAGGACAGAGTCCTAGGCTGTGTTCCTTGCAATCGGAACATTCTCTACATTAAAAAGCAGCTTGATGTAGGCATTAAAAACACTTGGTATGTCTCAAGTTGGACATACCGTCACCAGGAGAATAACAACGAAATTCAAACTTCTTGTCAACCTTCATATCCCTTTTTCAAAGCATATTCGTTCTAGGGTTGTTCAGAATAAGCCACTGTCATATTGTTTAACAATAGTGAGTTTTTAATGATGAATATTGTTTGAACGCTATTATTTCTTACATTTGAAGTCTGGATTTTTGTTTACTAAGTCCAGTGAAAGTTAATTTGCCATTTGAATAATAATTAGCAGAAAACTTCTGGGTGGCAGACAATTATGAAAACTCTTTTCATTTTTCTCCTCTGTTGAGTTCAGGTTAAGTATCCTAAAATGTGACACTAATTTTCCCTTAAATATTCCAGACGCGTGCCATCATTTAGCTTGAAAGATACCTTTTAGATCATCTAGTCCAGCCATAAACCCAACACTGCCCTATCTACCACTAAACCATGTTCTCAAGTGCCACAGCTACACATCTTTCAACCTTGCGCAGGGTGTTGACTCGACCAGTTCCCTGCACATCCTGTTCCAGCCTCAAGATTGGAAACCCTTTTAGTGAAGAAATTGTCCCTAGTATCCAATTGCATAGGGAGCATTTCAGGGACGTGCTCCATCAGTCCTGTCCTAAGGCAGAGAAACAAAAACCTTAAAGGCATTCTAAAGCTGAACTCAATTAACTATCTGCTCATAATGATAAACAATACTCCTGGGGGTTTTTTTATTATATAATATTAGGAGTAATGTTCAGAAAATTGCCTGTTTCAACAGACAGGCTAGCTACTTATTTAGGGATATTTAAAACAATATCTGGGATTTGTAAGATAGCTCTAGATTATTATAGCTGCAGTTAGCTGTCTGTTAGCTTGGCTTGGCTTGGCAAGTGTTAGAGTTACATAAACATATTACATGTGTTATATGTTAGAGTAGACTAACTAAACACTTGTCTGTATGAGGTTTATATGAAAATTGAGTCAAATTAACTTGACTTACTTCCTGGATCTCAAGAAGCAAATGTGTTAACCAAATTGTCAGAGCAGGAATAGTATAGAACATAGCTACAAATCTGTAGTGAGTAATGTTGGAGGGCAGAGAGAGGAAATTCTCACTTCATACATATTTTGGCTCTGAGTCTGGGTTCGTATTTATCTGTACTGTTTAGATGCTTTCCATGCAGTCCTCTGTTCCGTGATCAATCAAGTAAGACTTATGGTTGTCAATGAAACTGATGCAAAGGAGGGGACTGTTGGTTGAAAGTTATCTTACCTATTGTTCACTGACTACATGAATAGGACATGTGCAAGGACTGGCTTGGAAAATGCAAGAAAGACATCGGAGCCACATATGCAACTGAATGTCATTTGTAAAAGAGGCAAGTGATGTTTCAAAAAGTTATTAAAAGCATGTCTCTCATTAGACTTAAGATGTGTTTTTGTTTATTTTTTGCTACCTTATACTGGTGAGCAATTTTAGGGGAGAGAACATTTTGCTGAAAGACACAGAAATTGGAGATAACTTGTCATAAATAATACAGATGATAAGCCGTTTAGAAAACATGACTTCCAAGGCAGGTATGAAAGAATTTCATTTGTTTAGTCTGGTAAAGAGAAAAATGAAGAAGGGCTATGATAAAAGGCTTCAAATGCATAAAAGGTTATTGCAAAGAGGACTGTGATCAAGTGTTTTCATCTCTGTAATAGACAGAATGTGAATTAGTTAGATTAATTGGTAGCAGGGATCATTTATATTAGATACTAAGAAAAACTTTCACATCAAAAGGCCAGTTCAACACACAAGCAAGCTACTCGAAAAAGCAGCAAAATTTCCATAAGTAGATATGTTAAGCTGTTGGATGAACTTCTATCAGAGATGGTCTAGGTATGGATTATACCTTGGACAAAAGGTCTGGAATAGAAAATTATCAGGTTTATCTCTCCAGCTCACTGATAAAAAAATATTAGTAGCGATAGGTACAATGCAAATAGAAAATTAACTGTAAACTTCCAGAGAGATTCAGTGATTAATTGCTTAGTTGTTTTACTGGATACTGCCCAATTTTGTGTGTGAGTTGTTAGTAAGTGATTCATAAGCAACAAAACCAGCCTGAATTTTCTTACTTGCTATGTTCCTGCAGTAAACTATTGTCTTAATGATTAGATGAATCATTTTTAGTCATTAGCAGATTCAATAGAAATGAGGATGTGAACTTATATTCAGCAAATTACACGTATTGATGCTAGGTTTGTTTTTCTTAATCCTTTGGATTCTTTGGAGACGATCTACACAGACCATATTCAAAATTATTGAATTAAATCATGTCCCTGATACAAAGAAAATTTCAAAATTGCAGTTATCATCTGAAAAGCATGTGAGACAACTCCATGGTGTATAAATCAGCCAGTATTATATAATTTCTGCAACAAGATTTGTGAACCAGAGAATGAAAGTAGTGTAATAGCTAATAGGCCTCAAAGGAAATTTAGACCTTATAAATTAAATCAGATTTTCTTTAATAACAAGTTTGACAGATTAAAGTAATGTGTAGATATACTACATTTTATAAACTTTCCATTAGTCATCATATCTTGTTGTGGTTTAAAAAAAATCAAAATTATGAAGTAGCAGTAAAACACATGTTAAATAATATACCCATTGGCAAAAGGTAGTAATCAGAAAAAAACAACTGAACAGACAGGAGTTCCATATTAGGCCTGATGCTAGTTGGGATTTTAATCATTGCCCTGGACATAAACACCAATTTCTAGCTTCATGAAAAGCATTCTGTGGCAAAACGTGAATGAATGCCATGCTCAAACTTATAAGTAGGGGTAAAAAATCTAGAAATTTTTTATTTGCATCTTCATGGTAGAATACTGTAGACACTACAGATGCTGTCACCTAAAAAAAAAAGAGAATCAAACTCTGTAAGAGGAGGAGCAGTACGCCTTGTGCTGAGCAACTGAAAGAATTTTTACTATTCAGAAACATAGAGAGTGACTTGATTTTGATCCTTCAAAGAGAGTAAAACATTAGCTATCTCTGACTTTCAGCTACAGTGAGAAAAAAAAAGCAAGCTGAAACTAAGGTTTGGAATTAACCAGAAAAACTCAATTTCAAATAATGCGTGTAACTGGGACAAAACTGGACTCTCTTTCTCTTCAAATACTGCTGTGAAGACAAGATCATTTTCAAGTGGATATCCTTTAGTCGAGCAAAAGTTAGGCCATAGTCATTTACAAACTGGTTAAGAAAATACGGCCATGATAGAGAAATTTGTGAAGATGGAGTGGTATTCCATTCTAGTTTCATGCTTTTTGTTTATGTGAAGAAAGATGAGAAGATAATTGTCTTGTTTGCAAGTGCAATTACTGAAAATTTCTAAAACTGAATATATATTAAAAACTATTGTTCAAATACTCATGATCAAAGGCACAACAGCTGTGGGAGTGTGGAAGCAGTGGTGAAGTGTTTCCAGAGAATGATTGTACCTATGGAGTTCTCATGATCGTTGCAGACAGTAAGTTAAAGTACAGATAAGTGCACAAAACCAGGTCTGCCTGCCCACTGTGAAGCCAGCTTCTTGCATTTTCTACTTCAACTCTTCTCTTCTGTCTCGACTTCATTATTTGTTTCTGATATTTACGCTTCTCTTGTTCTTATTGGTCTTTCTAGGAAGCAATATTTAGAGCAGAGTGAGGGCCTTACCTGAACATGTCATACAGAACACTGACTACATCAGGTCTATTTTCCCTGTTTGCACCTTGCTGACTACTTCCACTATAGGTTAAAGTTGCCATTCTTCCAAAAATTGAAGTCTGATGTTGTGTGGCAAGAGCTGCCAAAGTGAAGAACCTCTTCTCTCAGAAAGCCCCTGGATTTTCTAAACATGTTCAGTATTAGAGATCTGGTGTATGATGCATGCTAAATGGTCTGAATGTTCCCTGTAGAAGCAGCCGGGTTGGCACAGGCCCTGCCATGTACCCAGGTAAGCGCAGACCGCTGCACAGACCCACAGCCAATGCTGTGACTTTGTACGGTACTGGCTTTTGCATTTGCAAGGAGGATTAAGAGTGAAAGCATGTCTTGTTCAGTTCTACCTAGGTGGCAGGAAATCTGTTGTGGATTTCATGCTCAATAAAAAAAAGACAGGAAATGGCACGAGATTTCTATGTATTGCGATAGTACTGCCAGCAGTCCTCTGTTTAATTAGGGCCATCCTTGTTACATGGTGCTTGTTTAAAATGTAATCTGGCTCAAGTTAAGAAAATTCTCCATATTTACATAAAACACAATAATGTTACCAGAATTTTTACAACGTGGACAGTCTGGGAGGGCTTGAAACAAACAAAAATCACATTTAATTTAATATTTAGAAGCCAATAGCAGCTTGCTTCTAGGATTGATTTTGAAGAAAGTTTCAGCTTCTCCCTAGGGCTCAGACACTGCCCAAAACTTAAACTGAAACTTTGCTGTGAGCTTCTGCAAACTTAATTTAACTCATTCTTCCAAACATTCCTTATTACTACTGCTGTGTTCTGCATCTAGTCACATTTAAATTTTTCTGTTGCTTTCGTGATACAATGCCTGTCCTGGCCTAGCTGTTTTTTGCAGCGGTCTCCTATTCATAAAACTCCATATATCATCTTGCTGTGTTCAGGGCATACCTTCTAAGTAAAGATTAAGGCTCTAATTTTGCTCTACAGTGTTGTGAAAATTCCTGTTATTCTTATGCATTACAGCTCTGAGCTAACAATTTTCTTAAATAGGTAACTTGAGGTAAAGTATTTTCAGTGAAAGTTTTGTGTGTCTCTAGATGTATCCACTCTCCCCTTTCTGCAGCTCTTTGTTGACATAGGTGATCTTGACTTCCCAACAACGCTGAGCATTTGTGTTGGTCATTACAGTGCGTTGGCAATGTTCGTGTTATGGTCTCTGGAATACATACAGTATTTTCTCCCAAAGCACAATAGACAATTACTATGTTTTTCTCCCTAACTTTGTTTACTAAATTGAAATAATGATGTCTTGTTTAGATATTATATTCCAAATGGGTAAATATCAATTTACTTCTAATTCCTTCCTTAACCTTTTGGGTAAGAAAGATGTGCTGTGTTCTGAAATACCATCGTGGTGATATACTTCAAGGACTATGCCCTATTGCTATTTGGCTCAGATGTCAGCTGCACTGAGTCCCCTTCTTATGAGTATTAAGGACTCAGCTGCTCAAATCTTTCTTCTGTCACACGGCTTGGCACTCAGTAATTGTCTTTCTGTCTTTGCCCACCCATTAAGAAGAGGATTTTCCCTGATAGGTCTTGCATGACTTACATGGTCTTGAGATATTAGCTGTGATTGTTGCTTCTGCCTTCAGTACTTCTGCAGGGGTTTTGTTCACGTTCCTTCCTTTGGACTGAAGAAAACAAAATCCTCCAAACGAAAACCTGTATAATGTTTACTTTATTTTCTAATAAATTACTCCTTGAACTCTATCTCTTCAGTAAAGAACTAAGCCTAGCCTCTTCAAGATGTATCTTAGAAGTTTGCATAATAATACTTTAATGATGGCACTCTCATTTATTTATTATTCTCTGTCATACCCTACCACATCAAACAAGAGATAAGTAATCATACTGGATCATTAATGTGTATTATCTTTTATTTTTTGGCATCTAAACCAGTGGAGTTTTGATGACAGGAGCAGCTGTAGCTAACAACTGTACTTTTACAATGAACAGTAAATTGATAGCTTCCAAATATACAGTGAAATAAGAATACCTGCCTTAATGATTTTGAGGTACCAGGGCTGTGGTCTTTAGAGACGGGCATCATCTTTGGAGGTTGCTGATAAAGCAAACTTCCTACCTAAGTTGTAGAAGCAACATAAGTGAATAACATCAGTGCTCCTCCAGAGCTAAAGAAATGAAAAAAATGGAATGAGTTTGGCAGGAAACTACCAATGGTACAAGCCTCTGTGCTTGTGTGTGTTATTTATAACTGTTGGATATAAATATTGTTACATGTTATATATATAAACATAGAATTAATTTAAGAATATGGCATTTAGAATATGCAGCATAATACATATTTCATGATATATCCATATCTGTTAGTGCTACAATTAACTGGAAGAATAAGTTTGCCCTCTTCTCCCTGTATTTTAGTTATATAGAATCCTCGCCGTGCTTGCAGAGTCCAAGCAGAAGTCATGAACTTAGTGTATTTTCCCTCTTTCCTAGAACAACCTTCTTCACTGTGCATATAAAATGGTGATACAGAGTGTCAGAAGAAGAAACTGTAAGTGGCTGAGCTGTCCCCAGTAAAAATGGAGGTCTCTATATAATGCAGGGTCATGTTATTTGATCAACTACCACACTTTGTTTAGAATTAACAGAAGAAAACAAACATGAAATGAACACTAAAAATCATTAAGCTGCCATCAAATCACAACTTACATTAAATATGAAAGATTTGTGGAAGAAAATCTTCATTTTGTGTGTGGTGAGGCAGTGGAACAGGTTGCCCAGAGAAGGTGTGAATGACCCATCTCTGGAAGTGTTGAAGGCCAAGTAGGACAGGGTATTAAGCAACCTGGTCTAGTTGGAGGTGTCTCTTCTCATTTCTCATGACAGGTAGGGTGGGAATTAGCTGTTCTTTAGGTTCTCTTCCAACCCGAACAATTTTATTGTTCTGTGATTCTCTTTACAGGTTAATTTATAGTACTGTTAAAGCTGAAATAAGTCAATTTTTTTTAACAATATCCATAAGTCAACTCCTATTAGGACATGTATTTTGAGGAGGAGTGGGTTAATGAAGAGTTTTATTCATTGTGGCATTATTCTTGCAAGAACCACTGAAAAATATGGCAATTATCTATGAAAATTATCTTTTGCTTTTTGTGCAAGTTACTGAGTGTTGAAAGGACGTGGGTACTGATCTTTTTGTGTTGTAACTGCTGTCAGTATTGTCTCCTGCAATGGAAGCTTGAGTCAGACCCAGATTCCATCTCTCTACAAAGGTTAGAAAGATGGGACCAGACATCGGCTTGCTGACATTCCCCAGACGTGTGTGCCCTGTTGAAAAAACTTGTTCTTTGGCTGCTTTTAGTCACTCTAATTTCTTTTACTCAGAAAGATTTTAACTACTAATATTTCTTTCCTGTTGCAACACATTTGTGTGAAATAATTGGGCAACTGTATGGCTCTGGATAATTTTAAGAGGATCTCTACATATTACTGGCTTGAGTTTGGAACTGTTGGTAGTAACTGGAAGTTAAGCCTTCAGCTAATTGTCTTGTCTTCTATATAGATTCAGTAGATGATTAATTGGATCATAGAAAATATTGCCATGAGGAACTTTGGAAGAGATCTACCTCATGCTCCTCTCTGTGGCAGAATCAGCAAGGTAAACCATTCCTGACAGCTCTAACATGCCTAAAACTCAGTAAGTTATTTTAAAAACTATCCAAATTGGTTTACTTCAGAGCTCTTAGTGTTAACAAAGTTTCTCCAAATTCTTTAACTTAAATTTTTCTTACTTCAGTTTGATAGTTTTATTCTTAAATTACCTGTAGTTAAAATAGGGATATTTTACTTATCAACCTACCAAAACAGCCAGCTCAACATGTATCAAAATTCAATGCCAGTTTTGTCTGATCTCAACATATTTGAAGAAGCAATTTAATCTAATGTTTCCTGAGCAGTTTTGAGGTTCTACCTCAAACTCAGATGATGCTACATGTACATGGTGATATGGAAATGCTCTCATATGATGGTTATAAGCACTGTGGTTCTTGAGAAGACCTCATCTTGCAGGATTATAAATTTCTTTCAAATATCTTATCTAAACCTATCCTCCTTCAACTTAATTCAACTTTTCACAATTCTCCCTTGCGAAAAGTCCCTCTCTTCTTGTAAGCCCCCTTCCGATACTGGAAGGCAGCAATGGGGACTCTCTGGAGCGTCCTCTTCTCCAGGCCAAACAACCCCAGCTTTCTCACCCTGTCTTAACAGAAGAGGTCTTTCATCTTTGTAATCAGCTTAGTGGTTATCCTCTGGATTTGTTCCAAAAGAACCACGTATTTCTGGTGTTTTGGACCCCAGAGCTGGACAGAGTACTCCTGGTGGGGTCTCATGAGAGCAGTGTAAATGGAGAGAATCACCTCCCTGACCTGCTGGTCAGGATTCTTGATAAAGCCCAGGAAGTGGTTGGCTTTCTGGGTTGCAGGCAGGTGTTGTCCTGTCATGTTAAGCTTTTTGACCACAAGCATGCCCAAGACATTTTCTCCTAGTCTTGATCCATTCTCTGCCCAGTCTGTGCTTGTGCTTGGAATTGCCCTGACCCACGTGAAGGACCTCGTTCCATGCTTTGCTGAACCCCCTGAGGTTTGCACGGTCCCGCCTCTCAAGCCGGTCCTGTGGATGCCATCTCGTCCCTCCCCTGTGTCAACTGCCCCACACAGCTCAGAGTCATCAGCAAACTTGCTGAGGGTGCCGTGATCCCACTGTCCGTGTCTCTGACAGAGGTGCCAAAACACGGCAGTCCCAATACGGGCAACTGCTCTCCACAGCATTTTGAGTGCAACCATCCCATATATTTTTTTCCTACTGAGCAGATCATCTGTCAAATCCATGTCTCATTAGTTTGGAGACAAAAAATTTTCTTCTAAAATGTTTTGTCTCCAACAGTGAGCACAGAATTGTAGCCAGAGGGATTAGCAGAAGAATGGGGAAAATATTAGAGTATTTCCTTAAAGTACACTTCCAAAGTCCAGCACTAAGAAGCTCAAGAACTTCTTGGGCCAAAACCTTGTGTCTAGTATTAAACATCCTCAGTGGACATGCTCATATGACTTTCTGAATCTTACTGACAACCTTCAAAACAAAACAGGTTACAAGTTTGAGGAAAATCTTATACAAGTCTTAACACCAAGCATAAAGCCTGTCACATGAGTGCTGAGGACTAGTCTGTTCTTACATTCAGTCCTGTGTGTCACAGACAGTTTTCAGCAATAGCTGTGTTTGCAAACCTGAGAATTTTCGTTTGATGTTTTCACAGGTGAATTTTCATCCTGAGACGGCATACATAGAATGTGTTGTTAGAAACCTCATGCCATATTGCATTTCACCTACAATGAGGACAAACTGTGTGTCAGGCCTCTGACAAAAAGTCCAAGGAAAATGTTAAATGTTACAGAGTGGAGGGGAAGAAACAAAAGATTACTGCAGGTGATAAACTTGGTTGCTGTCACCTTCTGACTGTCAGCAGGAGTGGCTTCACGTTCTACATCCGTACATGTAATCAGATTCAAGTTTCTTGTGACTTTGATATGGAGGATGGTTAAGACTCTAGAAAAGTCAGGGGAGCACAGGGCCAACCAGAGCTTCTGTATTCCTCAATCTTAAGGCCCAGGCATTCATCTGCAACTTGATGGTTTCAGTGTGAACATAGGCTGAACCTTGCTGCAGGATTTTGTATTAAAGCACTTTAACAATTCTGACACTCTACCTTCCCACTGCATCTCTCAATTACCACAGAAATGTAAAATTATGGCTATCAGCAAGGCTTTTCTCTCACACTATATCGTTCACTTCATAGCATTTAAGAAGCAATTAGTTAAATAAATAAATGGATTAAATCTTATCTGTCTCTGTCAGGCAAGGGATACAGTACTCATTTAACATGATAAACAGAGCCATATCTCTTCTTCCAAAGCTGGAATCTTATAGCTTAAGTTGTATTTAAGTGAGCACAAATTGCGTGCTGTATCAGTAGCACTCAGTAAGTTGAATTGGCTGACCACAAGGAAGAGAAAGAGACTGCTCCTTCTTTTACAAGATTGCTGATATCTCTCTCCTATTTCATCACCAAAGCAAGATCCAGTCAAAGACCAGAATAGGTCATATATTGGCTACCAATTAATAAGATCAATGAAGATTGTAGCAGTAGTAGTAGTAGTAATAACAACAACAACAACAACAACAATAATAACAATAATAATAATAATAATAATAATAATAATAATAATAATAATAATAATAATAATAATGATGATGATGATGATGATGATGTCATATCTTTTCCTCGGGTGAACCATGGAAAAGGAAGGAAGGTGGAAAGCATATTTTCATTTGTGACGTATCTTGTGCATAGTGGATGTTAAAATTACCGAGTTATCCTCAATGCATACTTAACTTTTCAGCCTAATTTGCGTGTTTACTAGTAAGTGTATGTGTAGTTTCAGGGGAGACACGGGTTATCAAAACACTACGGGATCACAGGCTCTCTGTGTCTTGTTCTACATGGAACCGAAAATGAGAGTCTTCTGTTTGTGATATTAATGACAATGTACTGCAGCCATCAGTAGTGTAAGTTCCCTCAGTGAACTATTTAGGAATCTTGCTGCTGCATGTAAAAGAAGGAAAAAATCATAGGAAATGACCATAACCGGACAAGAAATACACTGCAAATAGCAGTTAAAGAGTGACACACATTTTTGAAAACACAGGCAAGTGAAACTTCAAGAATATTTCTAATGCAGGAAGGTATAAAAATTATCTGGGCATCATGTAAACAATGGAGCAGAGGTACCAATTTTTCATTCCACTCACTGAATGAACCAGCAATGTGCACTCACAGACCACAAAGCCAATGGAATCCTGGGCTGCATCCAAAGGAATGAGGCCAGCAGATCAAGGGAATGGATTCTGCCCCTCTGGTCTGGTCTGGCGAGACCTCACATGAAGTACTGTGTCCAGCCCTGGTGTCCCCAGCATAGGAGTGGCATGGAACTGCTGGAGAAAATCCAGAGGAGGCCACAAAGCTGACAGGGGGACTGGAGCACCTCCCATAGAAAGACAGGCTGAGCAAATTGGGGCTGTTCAGCCTGGAGATTAGAAGGTTGTGTGGAGACCTCACAGACGCGTTCCAGTATATAAAGGGAGCCTGCAGGGAAGCTTGTCAAGCTCTTTGACATGAGCTACGATGATGGGGCAAGGAAAAAAGGGTGCAAACTGAAAGAGGGGAAATTTAGGTTAAATGAATGGAAGAAATTTTTTACTATGAGTGTGGTGGAACAGGTTGCCCAGGGAGGTTGTGGGTTGCCCCAGCAGTGGAAGTGTTCAAGGTCAGGCTGGATAAAGTCTTGAGCAGCCTGGTCTAGTGGGAAGTGTCTGTGCCCATGGCAGGGGTGGTTGGGACTAGATGATCTTTACAGTCCATTCCAATCCTTAACATTCTACGTTTCTATTCTGCATTAATGAAATGACGTACAGTGGCACCACTAAAAGTCCTGCTAAGGAATTTCAGGAGTGAAAATTCTTTTCATTTGTACTGCAGTAACTCAGAAATCACTACTCCCTTATCATTTACTTGAGATTTAGTCATGGTTTATTTATTTTGCCTTTTGCTGGATCATATTTTTGTAAACTGTTGTAGGACAATAGGACATATAACTTTTTTTTTCTGGGATTAGCGAGTGAAAATAAATCAATCAGGTATGAGATGCACTGGGCTTCGTTAGAAAATCCTAATCTTATTCCAAGAAAGCTTCCATATAGCTAAACATGAGATTCAAAATGTTTGGGAGGTAAGAGTAACTATAAATCATAATTTATAGGTTGAAAGCCTATTAATTTTTCCTATTCTATTGTTTGCTAACAGTGCCATGGGAAACAAATTTTCTTTGCATCTGTTACTTGAAGTTGCACTGAAATTGTTTCAGTCAAGGATCTTTTTCTGAAAAATACCATCAGTATTGACACATTGACTAGCTGGAGCAGAAAGTGTTTGCTATGTGTTATACTTTTCTTTCTCCAATTTAATAGGAAATTAGGAAGACGAATTCAGTCCCACAGTCTAACTTAATGGAGTAAATAATGATACTTGATATTTCAAAAGCAGGGTTGTTTTCATACATTAGTTTCAAGATGACTCCTTGAAACAATTTCTGTTTGCGTGAATAGAGACAACCAGTTTCAGGAGGGGCATGAACTACAAAGTTGTGCTTCTACTTCTAAAGCTTGCTAACCATTAGTGAACATTATAACCTGAAAAGTCTTGAATGAAGTCTTATACAAAATGTAACTATTTTTCCTTATCTGAAGTTTACTTAAAAAAATATTAGTACATGCTCTTCTTCCTAAACCCCTTCAATCTTTCATCAAACATGCTTCCCTGACTTCATTGCTTTATTCCTCTGTATAAAACTAGGTGGATTCAAATACAGGAAGAATCTGAAGCATTTAGTTTTTATTAGTGTGAAGATAGTGGCCTCACAAATACATAATATTAAAAATACTTACAAATGTTCAAATGATTTTTGTTTGGGGGTTATACAGCACGAAATCACAGCCCGTAGTACAACAGATCTTTTTCTTTTTAATTTTTATTGTGCAGTACAATTTCAGGTTAATAAAACAAACAAAGACAATACTTTTATTCTCTAATCCCCACATTTTATTATTTTTATTTAAATATAACATACTATACATTGTTGCTCAGTGATTTTGGTATCCCTTTTATTTTCTAAACCCCTCCCCCTGTTTTCCTTTTACTCAGGAGACTCTTATGCTCAGGATGACAGAAAACAGAGCTTATGGTTGAGGATCTGGGATACTCTAATATCTGCAGTTTGCTCCCACTACAGTGGGTGTTACAGTATACCAAACACACAGGAATCATTGATTCCTTCAAGGGTTTTTTATTTTGGTTAGTTTTCAGAAACCACTATTCATGTCACAAATGGCTCCTGGCTCACTTTGGGAAAGTGATATTTCCTGATCTTGTCGTTTGAGCAGCATAGTGTTTTGAGTACTACAATAATATTTATGCATAATCCTCCCCTGACCAAGTCATCTAGGTAATTCTGTAAGAAGAGAATTTAATTTGTACCCTAAATGTTCTTTAAGTGGTCATTCAATACTGCATTCGTCCAAACTCATACTGAAGTTTCAGTATGGGTGGTCCATTATGTCTTGTCTGTTTTAATTACTGATTACAAATTTAAACAACAGAAACTCACTTTTATCATGGTAGTTAAGTTTTTCTGTGAGCTGCAATTACATTTAGAATCTGAAATTCTCATTTCTCTTCCTAGAAAAATGTCATTTGTGAAGAAGAAAACTGGAGATAAAGTACCATGAAATACAACATCAGCTATCAACTAAAAATATGTTGTCTCTCAATGAATTCCTAGTTTTAAAACAGCTGACTTCATGTAAGGACAGGAAATATAATCTGACCATTTTGTATTTTATGGGAAAGGGTTTTTTTCGCTTTTTATTTTAAAAACAGCTAATATTTAAATAACAGATTAAGATTGAAGTGCTGGTTAAACATTGACTTAAATAAGTTATAGAAGATTCCAACAACACCAGCCTTTATAGAGGTTAAACATTCTCAAAAAGACACATTAAGCAAGGCTCTCCTTTGTACCAAAATACAGTCTCAAAACAATAAAAATAAAACCCACTTTTTCACAACAAGAAATATTGAAGATAAACTGCAGCATCAATATAATCTTATAGTTATCAGTTAAAGTATTTAAAACAAAATAATATTATACTACTTTTGTTTCTTACTAAAGACACTGCAAAGGCTTATTTATTTATTTAGTGGAATACAATGTGAAGACAGTGGTACAAATTGTTTGATGTACTGTTTTCTATTTATCTGCTCTAACAAAATGAATCTCAATATGGTTACACTGGTGAGCTATCCAGAGCTCTCTAAAATTACTGAGTAAAGCAAAATATAAAACAAACCTTATGTACCTTTAATTGATCAGGCTTCATATTATGCTTAACTTTATTATACTGCAGTTGCTCAAGTTAAGCCACGGGACAAGTAACACTTCATAAAAAGTGCTGGATGTTATGTGTTTTGAGCCTTCAGTTACTGAGGTGGTTATGCAAGGCATGCTAAAGCTGGAAACCAGCACAGCTTTTCAGTTGGCTCTCATATATAATATACATGTGAGTAATAATCTCTGAAAAACGCACGAGCATGATTTGGATCTCCTGTCTTGCAGCCCTTAGGTATTGCTCCCATTATATGCCTGTGTTTCTGCAAGTTGGTACCAATGGCAAATGGGTTGAATGAGAGTATTAATTGAATAAGGAGTGCAGGACTGTGTCGCCTTCTTGCTTACCTTTCAGAGGCCAAATATCACACTTAGGAATTACACACTACAGTTTTATTTCAACACTTGCAATCTCAGTGATTTTAACAGGGCTGTCCACATCAGGGTTCCAGCCCAATGTGTGCTGCAGAATATCACACTGATAGCAGTATGTTAGATCCTAGCTCCAAACTGAAATTAAAGTCAGATGAATATACACATAGATGCATTGACACCCAAGTACAGATGTGGCCCCTTCTCTCAATTTCAAAATAGCAGAAAGACCCTTTGAACAAAGTATTTCTTGAAGTTTGTTCTTGAGTGCTGATAAGTACAAATATTTCTCCGATATAAAGACACTCAATACCATAAATCCAAGCACTGCTTGTTTGGTCTTTTGCTTAAGTGCAAGACAGTTCAGGAAAAAAAAAAATGGATTATACACTCTAAATTCTGCCTTTAAAGCCTTGTCTAATACCTATTCTCTGAGTACTTCTGAGGTTTTGACATTTTAATCTATCAACCTGTGTGTGAAGTACTAAGAAAAAGGGAAAATAAGAAAGAAGCAAATGAGGAAACATTTAAAATAAAAAAGATATTTAACATCCTATTAAATAAATAACTTAGAGAGAAATAAAAAGAAATGAATTTAGGACATACAAGCAAACCATACTATTCATTTTGTTAGAACAGTTATACACTACTTCGCTTATCCTATCCATTCGTCCACAAGGCTTCTCCAGAAATGTCATTATTTGTGCATATGACCCAAGTGCTTCCAGTAAATGCTTGTGTGTCTAACTGTTCATTGAATCATTAGGCTTGAATGAGCAATTAAGGACTTTGATATGAGTTAGTATTCCATAAATAGCATTCCCCATGAAGATCATGCAACAGATTATGTCCATCAAGGTCTGTTGCAGTGATTAAAAAAAAAAAAAAGTTCACACTGGCAATAAATTCCATCCCCTTTGATCCAGCTTGCATTTTGATTATAAGATACAACAACGAACTAAATAAAGGTATTTCATGTGCCAGCAATAAGTACAAAACCTTCAAAGGCTTCCCCTGCTCTCATTTCAAACATGCAGATGTCTGTGCTACTTCTCTGCGTCTACCCTTTAAGAGAATTACCAAATATCCTTGACATAACAGCCTTTGGTTCAACTGCATCAAAAAATAGTTCATTCGTCTACGACATGACTACCATAGGAAGAAAGTGAGCTGAAGTGTTTTTCCTTCTTGTTTTCTGTCCTCTCTTTGTGGTTCCCCTCCCATTCAGGGCCACAAACATTTGCCTTCCATTGTGCTTCCAATTTAAGGATGCGTATGTGTTATATCCATTTTCTTCTATTCTTTCCTTCAATTTGCAATCGCTATTAAACTCCTTCTGTTAAAAGAAGAAAAAACCCACAAATTCAGAACAAACATATTATTGTGGCATACTGAAAGCAAGTACTTTTAAAAAATATTTCAAAAGATTGTAGTGCTCTGTATGTGACATTCTTTTAGGATTCTACAGTGTATTCCACAGCCTATAAAACAACACCAGTTAAACTGCAAAAAGTGAAGCTAACAAAAGATATAATTAATTATTCAATGCATAGGTATAGCAGTGTGGAATATGGCAACAGTATTAAATAAAATTCTCAGTCATAAACTCAAAAGTATGAGGAAGCAATCTTGGAATCATTAATCATTTTTCAGTTCTAACAAATATAACTCTTAAATATTCTGAATGAGATTATTGATACCGTATATTAAACAAATATGTATGGAATAGGTGTATTTCTTATTTAAAGTAAGAATCTTTAGACCACATGGGTCATGAAAAAGGGCTTTTTTTGGATAGGTGCAAATCACTGTTTTGCTGCTGTCACAATAGGTGTGAGGCCTATTCACTTGGCTACCCTGAAGAGATGCTTAACCCAAAAAGGAATCATGTATGATCTCATATCTTATTGACTAAACAAAGTTGGAAGTAATTTTGTATATGGCTCCAGAGATTAAGGTTTTCTATTTTTAAAGGAGAATGAGTCATCAGGCTGCTAGAAAGAATAAAAAATACAAGCCTGTGGAAGCATGTAGGGGAGATTAATTTTTTTCTATTCTGTAACATGTACTTTTACACAGAAACACTTCTCTATACTGAAACCAAGGATACTTCTTTTCATAAACAAGTAATTCCTACATATAAACCCATCCAATTTTAACAAACTTCTTACGTTCCATTTAGAAGGCATTTAAAAGTGAGGTGTTTAAAACATAATTAGATTAAAATGCTTTTTAATTTTGGGATTGGTAGTTATTTGAACAATGATCAGTGAGGAAGACACTATCAAGGCAAGACTTTTTACCAAATCACTACTGACATTTTCTATACTCACGAAACTACATATAGATAATTTACCAGTTATTTTCTGTGATATGTCACCTCTGTCAGTATATTAAAAAGGCAGGTGCTCATCAATCACAGTTCTAAACCATAGTAACTTCTCCTGTCTGGAAATTTGTTAAAGAAGATTAAAGAAGCTTATTTTGTTAAAGAAACTGAATAATGAGTCTTCTTTCCTTGATTTTAACTGAAATAAATCAAATGGAAAAGTATCTGATTAACATGGAAGTGGCTTTACTCGTTTTCCCAGATGCAGAATTGTTATCAAATTCAACTTTTACTTCTATTCTTAGATAATAGAGAAAAGATGATGTTGTGATGTGCTTAAGAAGTCTTACTGGCAGGGGTCTGAGTGCTACACAGGACTGCTTTGCTCATTTCAAACAAATTTCAGCATAAGCCTGCACCAATGTCTATTGTGCATGTGCTCAAGGGTGTTTTTACAATTTTTATTGGTTCTGGTATTCGTATCCATCTGCAAGCTGCCACACTATAGTAATATGAGGCTGACTGTAAATCCTGGGATTATGGGAAAAATAATAACAGAAGCATTCTTGAAATCGCTAAAGTATTATGGTATAGGTTTTGATAAATCATTACGTTGTGATTTTACGATGTGAATATTGAAAAATTATCTCAGCTGGAATTAAAAAAAAGGCTTCTCACATTCTTATCTTCCTGTCAACACTATTTCTAATACGCTATGAATTACTGAATCCTATGGCAGCAGTTTCCATCTATGGTACGTTATAGCTGCTTTGACATCTTTTGTACATGAATAGTGTTGGGATGGACTCACCACACCAGCCAAGGCTAACGACTTGGGTAAGAAAACCTGTCTTGGGCTTTGGGATGGACCATCACAAATGATGCATGTTGTAAACTGAGATGTGTGAATTGAAGAGGGTGATTTATGCTAAAACCTTCACCTGTGTGCAGGAGCACACCGATGACTAATGACGGTACTGAGTAACTCAGCACACAGTTTTATCTCTCAATAAGCACTGATCATCCTGTATTTCTGGCCAGTGTAAATCTAGAAATTAAAATCTACATTTATAGGAGTTTAAGAAAAATTTCTTTGTTCTGTTCTTTCCTTAATGTGATTCTTTGACACTGTCACAGAGTTTAGAAAATCAGAAGTATGTTGTTGAACAAGGAGGGACTAGACATAGTGCAGATGAGGGAGGACAGTTTCTATAGTTTGTATGAACTAAACATACTCCGTAGAAATATTTCCTTAAAAAAGAGGGCCAAATGATTAGAAGCCCCTTGAGTCTCACTTGAGATTATCATTACTTCATCATTTTCTGCAGAAATAGGAGGCCTAGCTACATAGCTCAACAATAAACCCAGTTCCTGTATGTGACCTTCTTTCTATAAAATATACGGATGGTCTGAACATTAAGCAACCTGCAGATTGGCTCATAACCTTTCCAGGAATGGGCACAACATAGCAAGATTGCAAACCTGACCAGATGTAATACCAGAACAATCTGGTGTTTGTGTAACCATGGAGATATGTGAGGATACCTTTGAGTTTAGTTGTCAGATTTATAGATCATATTGCTTTCCATTAAAAATATTTGGATAGTTACTGGGTTTTCTTGGGTTGGTTTGTTTTTGTTTGGTTGGTTAATTTTGCATTTTGGTGTTTAGATTGTTTTTCCCCTGAAAGTATCAATAACCCCAAATTTAAACAAACACAAATAAAGTATATATGGACAACTTTCAAATGTTACCATAATTCTGCTCAGACAAAGCTTATCTGCTGATATTTAAGTTCATGTCTCTCTGAGCTGTCCATAATCTTATTCATTAATCAATATAGTCAATTTAAAACCTTCTACTCTAGGAATCGTCTTCAAGATTTTAATCTGATCACTTGGTGTGTTTACTCCATCAGCTCAAGTTTCCATGATTTCAGGTACACTTTATACCCCTTCCCCCCACCCTCGAATTGCTGCTCAGTGTGATTGCACTGTAGAAAAAACAGGGAAAACAAGCCTTAAACATTACATTTTGTAGGACCCTCTCTACTGAACAGTCCTTAATAAGCAGTGTGACCGAGGCAGCAAGCATGATAAATCCCAGCAGCTGTGTTGGTTTGACATGAGCTTAGCAAACAACAGGAAGCCTGTGGAGAGGGGTGATCCTGGTTTATCAGAGGATGAAATTTTGATGAACAGCTCATTTCAGCTCTAATTAGTAGCAATACACAGACAAGCAGTGTTTTCAATAGGCAAGACAGGGAACTGTGCTGACTACTGAAATCCATTTGGAATGTAAAAAAGGTACTTACAGAGCCGTAGACTTTTCCTTTTTTGTTCATGGCTAAATAGTAGTTGCTCTTAACTGACTTAACTGCCACAACACCAATTTCTACAGATGTTATCTCCAATATGCCTAAAAAATAAAAATTGAGCTATTTAATCACTTTGTCACAGGATTTTCTCACCACAGAAAAGACAATAAACCTGAAAAATATTAAACTTTTAATATTTGTGACCAACTGACACAAAAGTTCGGCAAAAGTATTCTTTAAAGCACTCCAAGAATATACATAATTTTCTGTTTTAATTAACATGTTTCCTTTGCTAACCCTGTATTTTAAACCCCATAGATACTGAAGCAACTCCATTCTTCTTAACATAGACTTTACTAAAATTTATCAGAAGAGACATTGAAACCACAGCATCAAACTAAATTCATAGCATATGTCAATAGAATTTTAGATTGTCCCCAGTCTTCAAAACCCTTGGTAAACAGTTTATTCCTTCTAGGACATTTAGATAAACCAAATCCCTTGGTTGCACTGAGCTGGTAAATTCACTTTTGGCAAGTGTTTGGACAATATGGGAAGTAGTAAGACCAACAGTAATGGCCACACTATCTTTGTCTTCCAGAAATCAGAAACATTTTTCTCTGTTTGTAATAAATATGATTTTTTCCGCCTTTAAAACAGACTCCTCCTGGGAAACTGGATGGTTCAAGGGAGCAGTAATGGGAAATACATCTTTTCATCTCTGTTTTCTGCCCAGGAGCATACTGGTTTGGGAGTAGGAGACTGCATGCCTGGCTCCAAAATTTCTCCTGTTCTGACATTTATGTAGTAGTAGTTGGATCAACAGCCCAGCTAACTCAGTGTGGTACACTAAGGGTGTACCAATAGGGAAATTATGGGAGAGGCAAAATTGCCCTCCTTAGTTAGGTTGTGATAGCTTTCATATACCAGGGTCATGCCATTGATGGAGGCAGATCAAGGAGTCCATACCTGCCAAAGTCTGTTATCTTTATATTATTCTTAAAATGTTGCTCATTTTCACAGCAAAGAAAAGCTGATGTTGCCTTCTTGATCTTCTGAGAGAGCATTGTTACAGTGAACTGAGCAGCTCTCCCAAGGGACATCTGCTAAAATAATTGTGCTCAAAATCAAACAGTTAAGTGGACTAACTTGTGGCTGTCAAACTATTAGACGGCAAGAATGTGATGTTAACACTGCTACAGCACCACAAGTGAAACTCTTTTTTCGTATTTTCTGTGCCAAAAAGTGATGAGAAGAATTCAGTTAATTCTTCCTACAGAATCGCATTGCAGCAACCTGAGCTGTCTGGGTCCATTTCTAACACCAGTAACAAGACAAAAAAACAAACCAAACCAAAACACAGAGGCAAAAAAAAATACTGTCATAACATGTGCCATTATAAATTTTTATGTTGAAAGGGATTAAACTGAGTTAGATTTTGCCATACAATCCTTGTAACAATAACATCATATTAGACTATTTCAATTAACTATTTCACTAACAGCTGAAGGAGAACAGTGCTTAGATAAGAAACTTGCACAGAATTAACCCATTTTAAGTGTCTTGCACTTGAATGATGGACATCACTGCTTTCCAGTAAAATACTTAAATAAAAGTAACACAAATATTCCTATAATTAATGATATTATAGTCTGTTTTTCCTGGTAAAGTTTGTTTGCAGTCTCACAATCCATTATATTCTTGGTGGAGCAACTGTAAGGAGGTTATGAGGAGAAATGTTACTACATTTACGTTATGTCCACAACGACTAGCTTGAGTATACCTAGTTAAGCTATTTAGTTGTAGCCAAATAAAGCAGAATTCTTCCAAATTGTTATCGGGTTGATATTATCATCACTAGTGATCCTGGATTTATTCGCACTGAGTGTGTTCTGTGTACTTGAAAGTTGAAAAATGTGTAATTTTCATTGGAAACTTTGCATCTTCTATCCTCCACAGTATTTCTTTAGGGTGAAGTGGAAATTTTAATGGATGTTTTTCTTTCAAATGAATTTAATCATGATCTGTTAACCCTTGGGTAATAGGGACCTAATTTGATATTTTGCAACTCTCTGTACTCCCCCAAAACTTCACTGGAGTTACCTGCTAGTTACAAGCACAGTTACAACCTAGATTTCTGTCTAGATTGAAAACTATTCAGCCTTATTTACAGATTTCCCCAGGAGAAGAATCTCTAATTAGGTAGAAATCTTTTGAAGGCAATAGAATCTTTCATTGGTTTCAGTGATGTAGACAAATTTCCAAGGTCAGCAGGAGAGTATCTACTAATCTGACATGAATCTGCAGGAAGACCTAAGGACTTTCTAGAACTCTGAAATAATTGAATTTGAATAAAAGTAAGTAAAGTGCATTTGATGTAAGGGTGAAAATACGCATTTGATTATTCTTGAATCATTATTAAATTCAGCAAGAATATATTAAAAAAGGAAATTGAGACATAAAATATGAAACTTAAAATGACAATGTTTTCCCCTGCCTTTTTTTTTTTTTTAATTTCTAAATCTATTCCCATCAATGTTAACTTTTCTTTGGAGCTCTTTTTTCTTTTGTCTAAGACTGAAGCAAAAAAGGCATTTCAGCACGCTTCCTTGCATGCTTCTTGTATCTGATTTTATACCATTGCTTGGACTTTGGTATCTACATGCCTTAAGACTTCACTCCAAGAAGATGTGCAAAGTAAATGCTTTCCATGATATAATGTGACTTGTAATTATTTTTGATAGTAAGCAGTAGAAAAAAAATTAATGTTATTGGGGTAAAAGGAGTTATTTATTCTGGTTTCATGCTTCTTAGGAACTTAGAAATGAAAATAAATTAATCAAAATAGAGGCCCTGGCCTCTATTATGGTTTCAAACCAGAGAGCACACTTATTTTACAGCCATAACTCTGTAAACTCCAACAATTACAACTAATCCCCATTGACCACATCCACTGTAAAAGCATAGTTTTCAATACCCAAACCATTTCCAATTCATTATAATTAGAAAGATTTCGAGATGTGCCCTGTAGCTATGCATGTGCTCTCTTTATAGGTCCCAAAGGCTTTAAACATATTCCCAATAGAACTCAAGTGTATTTAACTTAAATAAACTGTATTTTTATAGTTTATAAAAGTGATCATTATATATATTACAAGGCAACAGAAACCTGACTGTTTGTCTTATTGCTTTGCACAGAGGGACTGTAAAAAATACAAGTGAAAATTGCACGTAACATGATTAGTTATGTTAATCAAAAATGTCCCAAGTTTTATAAAAAATGCTGATAACATGAAGCAAAAAAAATTAAAAATATCCTAGAAACTGAGTGAAAGTATGTCAAGCAATTCTTAGGAAACACAATTTGACAGAATATCAGATCTATTGTAAAGGCAGTAGTGCAGTGGATGCAAGCATACTCTGCACCAACAAACACTTGATTCTGGGACCAAGTTCAGCTTCTTTGCAATGTGAGGCAGTGGTCATTTTTCTGTAGTTGTGTCATTTGTGTAAAGAGTTCTTATAAACACATTGAAAACATCTCCAACACTAGTTGCAGTCCTCTCAACGTAGAAGGATGGGACCACCATGCATCTTCCTCCACCTTTCAGAGATTATCTCATCTATGTAACAATCCCTCCTGCCTTTGTGTTTTCTTCTGTTTGCCAGAGTATTGCAGATGAAGAGTGAGTACAGCTGGATAGAATATGATAATGACTGAGAGCTTCTGAAACTTTTTGGTTTCCCAAATGGTGACAAGAAGCTGCTGGCCCCATGAAGGAAGCTGCAGCTCTTGGCAGGTAACTGGAGAAGACAGGGCTTGGTGCCACTGCAGGTGAGATTAAAATAACTTTTCAGAACTTTGGCCTTTTTGCCCTGCTGGGAGTTTCTCTGAAGGGATTGACTGCCCCTGGGTTGAGTCAAAACAAGTACTGGTGTTCATGCATAACGTTGAAGACATGGTAGTTCAAAAAGCTGTTCTTAGTAGGTGGCTTGGAAAATGGCGTTTTGAAGCAAATAGATTTGTTGGATGTAGCCATGGAAGAGTGAAGTGCTAAGGTATATGAGATCGCTGCCTCTGTTTCCACCCTGTTTCAACAATTACACCGGTGCAAAGCAAGTTGAAAATATCCCCACAATGACAAGTTATACTGATATTCCTGTATTTTGCCTGTATTTAGTGATAAGAGAAAAAGAAAGATGATGGATTAATAGATAAAACAAACCTAGGAAACTGAAGATGGCAAGCAAGTCTTGCCTTTGAAAGCTTTTTCAGTGAACCAAAGTAGTTCCACTAAAAGGCAATATTACAGGCTTTGTCAGGGAGCTTAAGATACAGATCTCACAACCCACAATGTCACAGTTATGGGGAGAAATCTCAAATAATAACCAACCTGAACTGTAACCTAAGCTTTGACTTATAAATAAAACTTTTTTTGCAGTTAAAACTAGTTCTATGGTTTTTAATAATGCTTAATATTTTTTGAGACTGCCAGAGTTCCTACTGTAAATCAGAAGTTAGTGTACTGAAAGACCACAAAGCTATCTGCTAATACGTCTTATTTAGATCAACTATAGCAAAAATATTCATGTCCCATGAGCTTTCCTCTCCAGTTCCCACATCTAATGCATTTGGATAAGCCTGACATATGTATCCAAATTTCTGGAAGATTATGGTAACAAAACCTCTGAGCCTTCCTACATCAGCATAGTATAAGATGTAGCATATAAGATTTGAAAATCTCCACAGTGCATAAAAGTCACATAAAAGACTAATTGTTAGAGCCTATTCTCAGATCCACCCAGTCTGATTCCCTTTTCATCTTCTACTGCTTTTATGGCTTTAATTTCAGAGCAGAATACAGATTACTCTACCGATGGTTCTATGTAGACCTAGCAAATGGAAGGGTGACAGCAGTAGGGTACCTGAGATGAGAGAGAACCTCTTAGTGATCAATAGTAAGAGCTGCTGGTTAGCAAAGGGGGTTTAGTTTAGGTTAGGACTACAAAATTGGCAGGAATCAATTTAGCTAGTATGCATCCTGACATGTAACAGAAACAGTTAATTCAAGATCACAGTTAGCCTACATTTTTTCCCCATGTCAGTGAAGACAGGTAACTTCAAAGCACAGTTCTAAACACCACCACTACCTCTATTAAGTTTCCAAAGCTAGATGGGTTAAACTGAAGCAAAGGAAATGCTGGAAGTGACTTTGAGGACACATCTATGTTGTCAGTTACAATGAGTGCAGATGTTCCCTCAAGGACACCACATCTGTCACTTTCATCACTAACACACAAGCATGTAATCAGATTTACCCAAAGTGCTAGGAAATATAAACATGTTTGGTTCCTTCAGATGGATTTAATTCACGTTGTTGAGATGGGATGGCTACATGTAGAGCCAACTGTACCTAGTTCTGTTAATCAGAGCTCAGATTTCTTGAGCTCTGTGTTTTGAGCCAAGATGGGAAGACATAAAAACAGCTGCATGAATGTTGATGGAAAATGTTGATGTCTGAGCATCTCAGCCTGCTTGACCCCAACACTGCAACATTTGGTAACTTTTAGATTAGACACAGACAGTGTAGGAATACATTATCTGATCTGTTTTTGGGACAAAGGAGCTATAAGTGACGACTCATACTAACCAAGGAAGAGTAGTGATGCCAGGAGAAAAAACGGAAAACTAAACACCACCACCACAGTATAGTACATATGATTAGATGCAGAGTTGTCATTATCTGATTAGATCTCTTGACAAAGATGGCTTAAGGAGTTTCAACCCTCCCTTCCCCCTGATACTTTTTCCTGCCTCTCTGCTGATGTTCACCAACCCTTCAAATGTAACTGTTTGTGGAACAACACTATAAACAAAATCATTGGAATGATCTGGCTTGGAAATAACTCTCAATAGAAAACAAATCAACCTAAATCCCTAAGGACTAAACAATCCAAGTTTTTTCAGTCAGTTTTAGTAGTATATATTTTCTAGACCTTCTATTGCTCTCCTTTTGGTCTCTTTCCAGTTGGCTAATTTTTTTGAAGTGAGGTGCCCAAGACTGGACCAGTGTTCTAACTAAGGCCTGATGGGTACTGACTTGAGCAGAATGATTACTTCATGTGTTTATAAGAAAACTTGGATCCTAATCCAAATCCTAATCGAAACTTGGCAGTCCATGTATGTTTCCATTTTGTAGACAGGACCAGGCACTCAGGATTTCTGCCAAATCTTAAATTTCCATGCCTCCACAGAAACATGCAGGAGAATGGAAAGCTCATAAGTGAGTAGTATAGCTCAGTAATATTTCTGAGGGCTGTGTGGACCTGCCTATTTCAACCTGGGTGAAATTCGAAATTATCTTTCACATTAATGATTATTATATTCACGTCCTGCCTTTTACCATTTGTTTAAGATTTGAGGTGGAAAACTTTAACTGGAAGAAACGAAATAAAGGTAAGGCTACTCCATTTAATGTCCATTCTAACAGACTGGGCGGGGATAACTCACAGCTGCACTGCAGAAGAAACAGTCCAAATGCATGGTGACTGACAGAAGTATCTGTATATCACCTGCAATCTCTCCTTTCCCTCCTGAGGAAGGGAGGAGCTTCTAGCTGGGTAAAACGTACTGGCAAAAGAACTAATGGGCAGAAATTAGGTAGCAGACACAATACCTATATTTGCAAATGAGACGCAAATGACAATTCGATGGAGCCAAACACTATTTAGACACTGACAAATACGGGCAGATGGAAGCGAGCCTTGGTGATAAGGTGGTCAAAGCTTGTGCAAAGAGATTAAAAAAACGTTATGAGGCATTGTATAGAAGTTGTGGGACAGGAAACTCATTGTGCTGCAGATGTCCTCTTCAATTTGTCTACCAACAATCTCTATCCAAATGACAAGTTTGTTGTCTGCTTCTGAGACTGTCTGACACATACTGTGGCTGTTGTTCTAGCTATGGCTGCTAGAACAACATCTAAGAGGGACAACAGTTCTCCTTCATCAGTGTTGTTTCATTTTGGACCTCATTTGTTCTTATGATGGATCTTGACTTCCCTTTGTGAAAGAAAACAGGACTGGAAAAATATGGTCTGTCATTTCCTCATCTCAAATAGTTATCTTCTTGTGGAAGGTATGAGACAGAAGCATAACTAACTGCATAACTATCACAAACCTTGGTGTGCATTGCACTGCCTGTGGCAGCTAGGATCCTCTCCTGAATCTCTATGGGCATCATGACCTAGTAATGGGGTAAAACAGAAAAACCACAAAATTCTACAGGCTGCTCTTTAAAATACCACGACTAAGAACAGTTTCTAGCAGTATTCTGCTACTGCTATGTTTCTCTGAGAAAAAAGGATGTTTTAGTGCTTTCCTGGCAAATCAGAGTGTTGCCAAACACACTAATCCACAACATTAATTTGTTGTTGGTTCTACTGGTTTATGTCTGTCTTTGCCTCACACAGGAAAAAGGAATCCTTGGTATTTTAAAATATGGGATCCACATGTTTATAATGAAAGATTACCCCTGGACAGCTATAATGATCATTCTTTTTCATGTAATTATATTTGGTGGTAGTTACTCATCAACACTTTCAGCAGTTTTCTTCCGCAATGCCACAAATATTCCTAATGTTACTTGATCATAATAATCACTTTTGCAAGAAGATTTTATAAGGACTCTGGGAATAGAATGAACATCTGAGAAGTGTAGATTAGGGCAGCTAATGCTACAGGTAATCAGTATTAAGAAAATGAATGTAAACAGTATTTCACTGTATCTAAAAATTCCTTAAAATTCCTATCTTTTTTTGTCTCTTGTAGTGTGTCCCTTTTTTCTCCAGAATTTTTTTCCTTAACCAGCTTGGATATGATCAAATAAAAGGCAGGCCTCTGACCTTAATGCTTATATTTATATAATTTAGGACAATGTTGTATATGATTTGATGGGTGATTTTGAGTAGCTCATAAACTGGTGGATACTTTGCAAACAAACTACTGTCTAAACTTTTTCAGATAAAATATTTATTGAAAGAGCCAATTGTTATAACATTTGTTATTTGGCAGTCTTGGAGTAAAGAAAGACTAATTTACTCCAAGTTGTTACTATATGAGAAGATACTAAGGCCAGCAGTTTAGCAGCTGAAAAGAACTCAATGACCTCTGATCACCAGTTCACTGCTCTATCCATTGATTGTTTTGCTTTCTCTGACAGAAATAATTTTGTGTACTTAATTCATCCCAAATGACAACCAATCAAAAAGACACCATTGAATAATTGTGTTATTATTTTTACAATGCTGTGTGACCTGCTTCTCAATTTTTAATGCTAGATTTATACTTTGTCTTACCCATTCTGTGCATTTCTTTCTTCATCAAAGGGATGCAGAAAAAGCATGTAACAAGGTCTGTACTCTAGCGCACATATGTAAACAAGGGCCTGCTACAGTGCAAGCACCTGATACATGTCTTTCACAGTGTTTTCATCTTTAATACTTGACCGTCTCTAACCTGGTTAGGCCTGGTATCTTCAGACTGCTAGTACAAACAGTTCTTTTTAAACTTTGATGAGCACTGATAAGTGCTGTCTTCTTAAGCATTCATTCAACACCTCATAAAAAAGCAGGATGACAAAATCGTCGATCTTGCACAGAAACTTAAAAGGCTGATCTGAAGAGCACAATCACTTCACACCCTTCTGCCTTCATTATCTTCAAGTTGCCTTCTATATTGTTTCCATCTTCCCTGCTGACATCCTCAGATGGCAGCTAACATGCATGTTTTGCACACAGGATTATGTGATCTAATTGCGCGTGCTTGCAACTCATGTCTTGCCCTTTCATAAAAACTACGGTTCCCTAGCCTGGATTGCTGAAATACTTTTGGGGTTCCTCTTCCTTGAACTGTGTGTCTTGCACGAGTACAAAACCATGCTTGGGAGCACTTAAAAGACAATCCAGAAAGTTTGATATTATTTCCAGCTTTTCTGCTCAACATTCTGTAATTTAGCAGCACAAATTATGCTCAGCCTACCAAATCAACCATTCGGCTGACAGTGAGTGTGATTTCTGCTGTCATCCCAGTAGATGCCATGTCAGGAAATGTGTAGAAGGCAGGCAAAGAATGTCCCATCTTCTCTACAAACTTCTGTGTCAGGTTCAGAGATACCTTTGTTTAGGCTGCTGTCGAACACTGCAAAGAGAACCTGTCCCAAGGCTGTTTGGCGAAAACTGTCTGACAATCATATTCAAACCTTCTAGGGTTGGTCTGGTGTACTCCTGAGAAGGCTTGGTTCAATTTTCCTTGGAATATTACCAGCAGAGACTTTACTTATAGGTCAGACACATCTGTGGATTTCCTGTTCTGGGTGTCTGACATATTGTGAAGATTGTGTGGCAGTCTGCTGTTTGCGTAGTCTGATGGCAAGGTCGTGTAGACCCTGCATCTGATACCTGGCCTCAAACTGTTAAAAACCAGAGGAACTAAGACTGGCTTGTCTGTATGATCCCTGCAGTGAATTACCTTGAAAATTTTGTAGAAGTTGATCCCAGAAGAAAATAGTTCATGTCAAATAAAGCTAAGTGTGAACTAACAAGTGCAGTGTAAAACAGGAGTGCTGGATCCAATAGACATCTTGGGAAATACGTTGCTCGACAGTGTAGACCTGCAGGCAGCAATGGAGATAAGCAGCTGAAGAACAGAGCTGCCATATAAAGGGATTTTGCATGTGGATACAGAAACACCTGAGAATGTCAGATCAGTGGTGAGCACGCTCCTTGTACAGCCTGTGCACAGACGTTAAATGTAAAACTAGCTACAATGCCTTGCTGCTTGTGCATGACCAACTCCACAGCTGCATTCTAGGTAGCACCAATTTTTCTATATGCATGTTGTGTAGCTGGTGTATAGAAGACAATAAATTAATTATGGGTTAAAAATGGGGAGAACAGTGCAATAATTTTTCTCAGGAAAGTAATCAACAAAGTCCTGATATTCTCTGTGCTCAGCATATTCGTTAATTACTCACAGTAATGCCATGACAAACCCTGCTGATTATACTAAATTATTCAGGGTACTAAATCTGAAGGAATTGGGAATAATTACAAAAGAGTCTCAGAACCCAAGCTGATAAGTTAATAAAATACCAGAAAATATTACTGTAGGTGAATGTTTAAAAACATTGATGCACAGAGGAAAAATAACGTTAAGTTTATAAAGATGGAATGTGTTGCAGAACGGCCTAGGGTCCAGCTGCTAGCTCTTGGTCTTATAATAGATGCTAAAAAAAATTAGGAATTTACTGGAGAAGAGTAGGGAATGTTTAGGAAACGAAAAATACAGCCACAAAGTTTAAATCCATCCATGACTGCATTTTGAGCACAAATGCTACTCTTGTCTCTCATCTCATAAAAGATAGAACAGAACTGGAAAAGCTCCAGGAAAGAGCAACATGCATGATCAGAAATAAGGATTAACTATTATTTGAGGAATGACTAAACCACTGGGCTTTACAAGGTGGAACAGAAATGGCTTCAGTAGGGAAAATCAACACAACTGTAGGTAACTTTGAGAAAATGAAGAAAGAGCTACTATGCACTGAACCTTAAATGAAATTATTGGCCAGAAAGCAACAACTTCATGTTTAAAACAAAAGAAGTGACTTTTCCACAGTTGTTAGGTTACAGCAGTCATTGGAAGGATGTCAGTTTACCTGAACTGAGAAGCAATCAGATAATTAATACCGAAAATATGTTCCTAAGACAAGTAAATCGATACCATCATTAGTCTCTGAGTTGCTTTCTGATGCACACTAGGGAAGTATAGAAGGCAGTTAACACTGAATGCTTGGTCTTCTCCTCTTTGGGCTTCTCCTACTGCTCCTGTCAGAGACAGGAAACCAGATTGACCTTTCATCTGAAGCAGTGGAGTCACACTTTAATTCTTACATATACATCCCCCCATACAGAGAAATGAAAGAAAGCAGAGAAGCAGCCAACAAAGACCTGTCAGGAGCAAATTCCATTAAATCTAATCTGATTTTATAACAGCGTAACAGGTCATGTCATGAAAAGGGTTATGTCATGAAAAGGGTTATGTAGCTGGCTTTTGACACAATCACATTACATTATCATAAATACACTAGTTTAATATAAATTTATTTTAAGTAGGATGAAAAACAGGCTAGACAACTGTATTTAGAGAATTGTTGCCAATGATTCACTGCAAAAATGGAATGAAGTGTTGAGGAAATGCAAATACAAGATGAAGAAGAAGAAGAAGATAACTATTTTGCAGAAAAGTTTCTGAGTAGCTGCTGGTGTACAATGTGACCTTGAGGGAGCAACATGAAAAGTGAGTAGCTTCCTGCAGTTATAAGTGTGTTGAAAACACAAAAGAAAATCTTTCCATATAATCCAGCATTTGGAAGAATTCATCTGAGCTCTATGCTCATTTCATGATATGTCTAAGGAAGGCAACCAGCATAGTGATAAGCATATAAAAATTATTCATAATTGAAAGTTAAATGAAGTTATCCTATTTATCTTAGGAAGAGGAGAGTTGGAAAGAAAAAGTGTAGCAGTAACTTTCAAATACTTGAAAATTTCTGTGAAGAGGAGGGAATGTTCCATGCAAGAGACACCAGAAATAATGGGCTCAGCTACACACACAGAAGAGTAAGAGAGGATGCTAAGAATAATAAGATTTAATAAGGGTGATAAAAGCTCTCTTTATTCATTAAAGATGCTTTGGAGTGTGTGTAGACTTTAAGAGCAGGTGATAAAAGTGTCCAGCTGAGTTGATGATAGATATGCTGTGGGACAAGGGGATGTACCACATGATCTCTCGAGAATGTTTCCAAGCCCATAAAACTGTGTTTTCACACACAGGAAGCCAATCAATTATTTCTGAAAATGTTGGACTTACTACACTGTAGAGGAGTATTTTGTACAGTATTTGCACTTCAATGTACTTACTGTGTGCATGGTGTGCTGCTGATTTTTGGCTTCAAAGAAACCAGTCAGAACTACTGTATGATATTTGTGACTAATGCACTGGAATTCCAGAAGTGCAAAGAAATATTAAAAGGCCCAGGGAGCAGCAGAAGACAGTTCAGATATGCGGTAGTCCCAGGCAATGATAGGAGTGTTATCATTTTTACCATGCTCACAAAAAAATCCGACACCATAATTGTTTTGCATTGCATTGCCCTTACAGATCACATATAATTTCAATACTTCCCTCTAAATTGTGAGCTTTTATGTCCCTCATCCCCATGTTCTTAATTTGCTTATTTTGTGCTTATTGATCTGACCAAATTAAACAGTAACTGTATCTCCTTTTTGCTTTATTAGAAACCATTCAAACACTGCAGTCAGAGCTGTTTATACATGAGACATTGATTTCTGTAAATGAGTAATAATTGAGAACTGTACTAGCCCCGTTGGACTGAAATGTGAAGGGACTTCTACTTAAAATACAAACTGTGTTTGAATACTGGTAAATCCTACAGAACTTTTGATGCAGTACATGAAAACTGGATTCCTGATGCCTTGGTGGGCTACCTAAAAACAGAGGCTAGACAAAATTAAGAGAATAAAAGCAGTTATATTTGTTGAAGGGCCTTCAAGGCACATTAGGGCAGTCAAAGCCTCCAGGGGCTACTCCCAAAACGGACAATAGGGTCACAGGTTTTCATACTTTTATAAATTTTGTCCATTTGCATATTGGGGGTTAATCCTCCAATTACAGCTTCAAGTAATGAAGTCACCCCAAGTTTGAGCCCCCCTAATCCACTTCTGTTTACATTTCTTGGGGCCTGAGACAGTCAAGGACTAAGGTGTCCTTGAGTTTCAGGCCTAGAGAGGAACTGTTTTTTCTGACCAAAACGGGAGAACAGTAGCAGGCTATATGGAGTTTAGAATTGTACACTAAAGAATTACGGGATATGAAAAATATAAAAGCTAAAATCTTAAGGCATCACTCCCAACTGTAGTTTCTACAGGAATTACAAATTTGTGAGTCTCCTTTCACGAATCAGGCTCACAGACAGCAAGTATCCTACAAGGCAAAGCACAAAAACTACAATGTATGACATTTTGATTCTTAATGACCGTGTTTTTCTGCCCACCTCTACTGAATTATTTTTCTCCTATTCTTTATGTTTCAGTGCCTCTTTTTATCCACATTGTGATCTCCTCCCCTTTTCTTGTAGACACTTACAAAAGAATTTGATAGATAGAGAGTAAGTTGAAACATGACCAAGGATCACAGTGGCTTCCTTTAATCCCTCCGTCTATTTGTTTAAGTATTTTGCTGTTTGAAAAATTTTATGCCAAGACCATGCTTTGGGAGCTCCTGCCTGGTTTTAAACTGACACAATAAACAACAGTTACAACACTACTGGATCTATTGTCATGCATCTGCTCAATCATAATTCACTTCCATGCAACTACAGAGCAGTTGAGCTGCCTCACTCCACTCAGTGCCCCCAGTTACATTCTCAGCTGCCTATGAAAACACAAAAGCCTTCAGAGAGAGCAGAAGATAAAAATCTGGTGGGAAAGATGGAATAAATTGTTTTATCAGGGTAAAAATTATATTCCAAATATTTTCTTTGAACAATAGAGTAACATCATTTGACACTGTTTGTGATAATTTTTAATTTCCAGGTCCCATATGCTTCACTTACATAGTGAGCAACAACAAATCTTTTGTAAAATCTGTAATGGTGAAATTCCAGTTGGCAAAACACCTTTGCAGCTCTGGTATCAAAGTGGAACAGTTCTGGTGCAAGGGGATCTATCACACTGCCTGAAGTATCTCGAAGCTTCCAATGCCAGTGCTAAAATATCAGCTGATGAGATTCAGTGCCCACTGACCTCAGAAATCCCTTCTAATTGATCTTACATCTTTAAATATCAATCTCTGATGTCAAAAGCAACAATTCCAGTGCTAATGGGGCACATAATAGGGAGATGTGTGGCCACATTCCCAAGGAGAGGCAAGCTACCCACAGTCAAGAAGACTGTGAATTTCCAAAGGGTGATATAAATTTACGCCAGATTTACCTTTCCTCCTCCTACCCCATTTCAACAAGACATATCAGATGAATTGGTAAGTGACCAGTCTGTCACCATTCTCAGCTGTTTCACCATTGTTTGCTCAAAAACATTTAAAGTCCAATGCTCAGAAACAGAAAGATTTTAGTGGGCAGTGTGCTCTGTTTTACACAGCCTTATCTCTTTTGAGAGGTGTGACGTAATCAGTAACATTCAATCAGTACTATCACAAATTATACTGCAATATAATCTGCAGCTGATACTTCAGCAATTCCTCGCTTCTGTTCTGCTTCTAACAAAACATAGCTTTGAAAACTATACAAAATACATTCTTGCAAATCTGTAGTCTGTGATGGATTAAAATCTACCATTTTTCTTAGCCCAGAACTAAAAATTTTTAACTTCTCAGATTTCTTGCCTAGTTTCTCATAGGATCTAAATCTTCATTTACATGCAAACTCTGAGCTATTCATTAACAAAACTGAATAAAAATTTCCAGCTTAAGTGAAAGTTATTAGAAGAAGCCAACTAATACTTAAACTTCACTTCTTCGCTTCTTCTGGTTTATCTCTGAGTAACAAGTGACGAAGGAAAATCACTGATGGATTTGTTATGGGACCACTCTATAATGTCTTCCCACTCTACCCTCATAAAAAGATTTTTATCATGTACATTAAAAACAGGCCATTACCTCTGTAAGTGTTAGCAGACATGCCCCTGAATGCCATTTCCACTTATTTTTTACATATTAGCATACATATTACCGCACCCGGAAAGCGTGTGACCCTCATTGCAGGATCATTAGCAACCAGAGCCAGTAAGATCAGCTTGTGGGTCTCCTTTCACAACAATTGATTCAGGGGGCTGATTGCTTTGCTGCAGTGACCTAGAAGAATAATAGCAAAGCTTGAAGGAGGACTCTGCTATCTGAGATTTATGTCAGTGTTTTATCTGGTGACACTACAATAATTAATAACACCAAATTTTCCTAATAATCTCAAATTATTGGAATATCAATCTCTGACTCCCAGATTAACAATTCCAATGTTCTTGGGCATAGCAGAGATTTATAGATGCGTTTTCAATTCAGACAATACTCAAGGCTGAAAAAGACTTTGAAGGTCTTCTGGTCAAAACCCCAGGGGCCAAATTCAAAATTTTTGTATATTGTTCTATTTCTTGTTTTTATTATCTATGTAATACCTGATGTGGCTGTCTTGAAAAAGAGTTAAGTGACTCTTGTGACTGAGGATCATTAGAATCCATCTCTATCAACTATACCTTTCCAAACAGGATCTGTCATATGCAAACTGAAACCTCAGTGGAAAGCAATGTGTTGAAACTGGCATCAGATTCAGAATCTGGTCCTGATTCCACTGTAAATGAATTAGAGGCATTAAGCTCAGAGAAGATCACTGGCTTTTGACAAGAAGGTGGCTAATGGGGCACTGTAAAACATATGCAGAAGACAGTGACAGCTGATTCTGATTTCTCTTCCAACATGTGGATTATGTTACACTCACCCAAGCACTAAGCTTTCATCTCAAACAGTTGTGAAGGTGAAGGCTTCTAGGGGTCTCATTCTCTAATTATGCCTGACTTAGAATTCACTTAACTTAGACTAACACAGATAGGAAGTCAAGTTCTGTTAGCTGTTCCACCTTTCACCTTACCACACATCTGGGAAATATTCAGATCAAGATCATAACCTTGCATTTTGGCATTAGCTACCTAAAAAAACATTAAGATATCACCAACAATTTGCCTTTGACTGGGAAAATTAGAAGCATATTTGAGATGTAAACACTGTTGTGGCACTAATATTGCTGGTAATGATTAAAGGCTGCTACTTTAACTATAATGGAATAAAGCAAACCTGACAGTCTTAGTCCATGCCCATTTTCAATTTAAACAAGATAAGGAAATCCCAGTGGTATATCATATGCTGAATGAGGAGGAAAGCTGGGAATATTTACAGATGAGTATTCTCAATGAGGTCTACAAATGGAAAGCAGTATTTGTGAAGTACTGTAACAAATTTGTGGTTACAAAGCAGAAGTGAGGATAGTACCCAGCTCTTTCTGCTGTAAGAGGCCTCTCTACCACTTGAACTTACGATTGTAAACAGGACCTATGCACTTCCTTAGGATTGCTGCAGTAGAGGGCAGCATTCATTAGCTAATTTGTTTAATATTAATTAGTCAATTTATTATAATATCTTAACCATAATTATCACTTTATTCACTTTATTTCAAGAAGAGATATCAGAAATCAGAAGCTAATAATATCGGACTTCAAGGGGAAGCATACCTGGAGCATCCTTCCTCATGCAGGAATGGGGACTCTCAAACTTCCTTTCCTCTACAGTTTCCAATTCAAACTACAGAACGGACATCTAAAGTTGGCCCTGTGTTAGACAGGATTTGCTCTTACAATCATAGTGGCTAACTCTGCTCACTTCTAGGATTATTTCTGAGCTGAGATTTCTGCTAATTTTAAAAAAAAAAAAAAGTTGGCTGCCTAATGTAAAGTACTTAAGAGACTCGGCAGAGACCAAATCGTAGAAGCTGAAGTCAGGGAAGCTCACGAAGAAAGAAACCACTTAAGTGAAAAATTTAGGCTGGGATTTGGTACTACCTAACAAACAAAAAATGAAGTTTCTCTAAATACTGATGTCTAGGCCAAGATTAATGCTTATCTGGCTATATGATTAGCCATATATTACTGACGCTAAATGTGGAAATTTCTATTCTCTTCTATAGTGTTAAAGACAATAGGCTGCAATATATAAGCTGTTAGACTAGATGCTATTGATTTTTCCATACAATAAAGAACCTTAAGATTTGCTTTATACTAGCAATTTTTTATCTATTTATTCCTTTTTCTTTTCTTCCAATGTTGCATATTTGAGCTATAATTCTTGTAAAAAATTCAGAATTTCACACCAAGTGTGAACAAGGGTTTCTTCCTTCATCCAATTTTCACATTAATAAGCAGGAAAACAGTAATTGTGTGAAATCATGAAGTTGTATATGCTGCTAAAGATTGTGAAATGAGATACAGCAGGCATTAACAAAAGCATCTGTCTTGCATGTTTAGTTTCTTAAACCTTTGATGTGTTTCAAATATCAGTAGAGCCTTTTCCTCATCTTCCCCACTGCAGTGCTAGTTCAAAGAAAACATATAACAAAAAGCTGAATTGCAACAGAAGCTTTCTAGCAGCTTTGAACGTTTAGCAATTAAAAGAAATGCTATAATATCTGAAATAAGTTTATTAAACATTTTTTTATAATTGGTCTTCAGTTTTTTTCCACACTGTGGTGGACAGAAACTATAGATTCTTGGGGACATCAAGAATACACAGGCTGTACACCAGCTACAGGATTCATTGTGACAAATCCAGTTCTATTAATTAAATGTAATAAAAAGTTCAGGCAGAAGAAAGCAGAAAAGCCCTAGCATGCAAAAAATTTTTCAAGATAAAAATATCTATTTTATCTATAACCAAATTTGAATATCATTGCCTCTCATGAAAGTGACACATAGCACATATATGAGGGAACTACCAAATATTAGTAGCACTCTGGAAAGGGTAGAAATATATACAAAAATTTGAGGCAGGAGTTCGCCTGCTGGAGAGAAATTAAAATACCACAGTGTAAACTGAATACAGATCTTCTGAAACCCTTGGAATTCATTAGTGTTTGTGACTAGAGAAACTTGGGTAACATCACTTACCAGAACAATTCTTCAAAGATTTTGCAACAGCTGAGGCAGTAAAGAGAAAATTTTAAAATAAAGCAGGCTTTGTCATCTCAGTATCTGAGAGAACAAACCTACCTGTCTAACAGACTCCCATGCAGGCTAGGAGCCTGCGCTGCTTAATTTAAATAGTTCAACTTGAATTTAATGCCTTTAGGGATTACCCTGTATCTGATAAACCCCTCTTCCCCCAAACAAGCAAATAATGTGTTTAATCTTAAACGTTTTATAAATATGTACATGCTTATTTGCATATGTTGAATGTATTTATTACGTAAATTTGTGTCTATTTTGTACATACTTAGCACATTTTTTTCAGAGGAAGTATTTCTTACTTTGTACTTGTACTGTGTTTAGCATAAAGTGATTAACACCGTGAGGCATTGGAACTGGATGATCTTTAAGGTCTCGTCCAACCCTGACCATGCAATTATTTCTAAATGCTCATTTTGCCACTGTGTTATCTCCATGGAGGCATTCAGCCCCGTGGATTGACTGCTGCTAGCTCTCAGGCTGGCTTGTTTAATGCTAATTTAAAAAGCTTTTTAATACTGTAGTGAAGAAATACTTTGTCTCTTCTCTAGACTAAGGCTCACCCTTTCTGTCTGAGTAATTCTGATTCTCTGTGCTTGTGGGCCATTGGTCCAGTTGAGCAATGATATTTCCTGTTCCTAGCTTATCATGTCTTAAATGATAGAATTTGTAGACTGGCATCTGGCTGTAAAGGCTAGGTTGACAAAAACAGTTTTACATTACTCTTTACTTAAAAGACATCAGAAAAACAAATTACATTCAGCAATAAAACTGGACTGACAGAGGCAATATCTTCACCTATCCATCTGCAAGTGTCTACATTTATTGTTCACAGCAAAAAATTGCATCCAGGAAAATGTTTTTTCTCACATTTGTATTTTTGCATATGTACAAAACATAACCATACTAAACATTGTCTATAGAGGTACCTTATTATGTCGCTGATGTTAAAATACAGATTCAACAATATGAACGTTGGCTACTGACATACTGTTTATGAAGACATATATTTACATATATGTACCCATGTATGTACACACACATACTAAGCATTTCACATTTAATTTAAATATACTCCTTAGCTCTGAAGTACATTTACCTGGATGCAAAATCCCTGGTATATTTCCCATCAGAAGCCAAATTGCTACATAGCTGTCAAATTGTTGATACTCTCAAATTGGATTGAGCCTGTATAAAATGAACTAGCCAGTAATTAATATTTTTGATAAAAAAAAAGATGTAGAAAACAAACAGTTAAGGGATTCTACATGCAGGCAAAATGATAGTGACATACTGTAAATATTTCATGTAATCCAAGGGCACAGGGCGAATTTGTTTCCCTTAAAATTTGATATATTTCAGCACGGGCATGAGACATCATTTATCTTCCCTTCTCGTATTTCTACCCACAAGACAGATGTCAATGTTGTCTAATGAATAGATCTTGTCTAAGCTATTTCCCATTTGGAAGCAGGCCAAACAAAAGCAATTACAGCTAGAATGAGAGAACAATGTATTTCAGAAAGTATTCCCTGCTTTTCACTAATTATGGGCATCTTTTCAGCTCAGTTGTGTTTAGCTAACTTTTAGCAAGCATTTGTGAAGATTATGATTTGGTTTTGGTGTTATCAGATAGCACATACGATTACATCGATGTATCCCTAAGATAATAATATCTACTATTAATAATCTGGTTTATGAATATTAGGCTCATTAAAGTAGGTGTTTGTGTCTTCACACCACAGAAATTGTCTGCCAGATGTCCCAGTGCATGATTTTTCTGTATGTTATAAATAAGCAGAAACATCATTAAGCAACATAAAAGAGAATATATAATGAAAACTGAAATTGATGGAGTATATTTCAGTGTGCACTGCGGCACAGGGCTGAACTGTATTCACACAGGATGCTCACAGGCTTATTGCAAATACACCACCAATGCGCCATCAAAAAACGTCTGCAGACGGGATGCTTCATTAATAAGGAGATGACAATGAAACCTTGGGCTTGCTTTGCTTAAAGGGAGCAGTGAAATGTAATAATGAAGCATAGTATCTGACAATAGGTGCACAAAATGTCTGGATTTATTGATTTTCTTCCTGTGAGCCATAAACGCAGCTGTCAAATACAGTGATGACAGCAGTTTTAGTAGAGGTGTGTCAGCTGTAGTTAAACCTCTCTGTTCTCTGACTTCTCCACATAAGATATTTTCACTTGCCTCCAAGTCTTTTTAACCTTGGAAAAAATCTACTTGAAAAAAGCCTGAGGGCCCTGAAAACATCACGAATAATTAAAATAAAAGTTTAGAGAATACTGCAGAATTATTACACAATCTAGTACACAAACCCCCTTATAGTTCATCTCACAATTTCCAAGGCAACATTATTTTGCCTTGTTTATTGCAGTAATATTTTATTTGTGCCACTAGAGTGGACATATAAGATAAATGCACAACGACTTTTAAGATTGCCCTAAGTGTAGAAAGTTCATTCATTGCTAAATCTGCTTCCACTAAAATCGATGTGGTATTCCTTTCAACCCTGCATTGCTCTATCCCTTTAGAACATTATGCCTCCTGGGTATCTGCTGACGGAGCATTTGACTCCTAGGTCCATCAAGAGATACTGCTTTGATTATAGTAGGATGTACTAAATGCAATGCTGTTTTTTGGCTGACACAGAGTTAAAATTCTTCATAGTAGCTTGTACAGTGCTGTGTTTTGGGTAAGTGGTGAGAACAGTGCTGATGACACAGGGATGTTGTAGCTACTGCTGAGCAGGGCTTACAGAGCCAAGGCCTTTTCTGCCCCTCACACTGCCCCACCAGTGAGGAAATAGGGGAGCACAGGAAACCTGAAGGTGACACAGCTGGGACAGCAGACTCTAGCTGACGACAGGGATATTCCGCCACACGGTGTCATGCGCAACAATAAAGCTGGGCTGGGGAGGGTGTTTGGCCAGGGCTGCCGTTGCTCAGAGACTGGCTGGGCATCACTTAGTTGGTTTTACCCCTCTGATTCTCTCCCCCATCCCACTGGGGGAGGGAGTGATGGAGTAGCTGTGTGGAGCTTTTGAATCATCAAAGTTGCTTAAGAAATTCTAAGAAGTAATTCATGGAAGTTGCTTAAGTAGTCCTATGATTCTATTATTTAATAAGAAAGTCTAGTTGTATGACAACATACTGAGACTGAAACTAAAATCATGATATTAAATGGAGTAGTGCGCTTGTCAATAAAACTAGGTGTCAAAAACTTAAGTAGTAAGGGATGTGGATGAAATACCTTGCATCAGAATTTTAGTTTTTAAACTTCATTATAGTTTATTCAACTTACTCATGTGAATAAGACATCCATTCAAAGTTAAGAAGTGATTGGGATTTTGAAAAATAGTGGAATTTGTAACAGGAAAGAAATCAATGACTAAAAATAAGAAATAATGTGTCAGAAGATGAGTTCTACTACTTAGGAATAAAAAAGGAATAGTAACTAGAATCATCTAGTTTAGTTACTAACTGCTTACTTTTCTTTTGCTTAATAAATTACTTGAAGTTAAATACAACGTAATTTTTGACAAATTTTTATGCTTCCAATAGAACGTACTTCTTATTCATCCAACATAATGTCATTTGATGTAATTTAACTAACAAAACAGTGTTGGGTTTGAATTTTTTCGTCACGTGCTGATTTCTTTCCAAATGTGCCTTGACAAAAGCCATATGTAAATGATTATCTTGCAAATAACTAACTTATCATCCACCATTTTCTAACAAAACCAGAAATGAAAAATTATTAATCTGAGTAGTTGTTCATGGAGTTATATGACTATGCATATACAAATCTGCAGACACTTTGTGGTTAGCAAAAAGGGTGTTAAATAGTACCAAACACTGAGAACCACCAAAATGACTGGAACCAACAAAAGAAAAATGATTATTTTTAGATTACACATTCTTGTTGGATGCTTTAAATCATAGTAGTAAGAAGAATTAGTGGTAGTAGAGCTGAGTTAAGTTACTTGTGTGAAGCAGCCACATCATGTAGTGATTTGATAAACTGATAAAAAGTAATTCTTGCTTAGGTTTTTGTTGAAAGTGTATTTCAATCTCCTGTATGGTACAGTTAAAAAATATAAATTCCAGCAAAAATTTTAAAGGGTCAGTTTTTATCCATTTTCTTCTGTATCATTACTTTCTTTTAGTGTAAACAGTCATCTTGTCTTATGCAGTATCTGTAGGGTTACTCTTTTCCTGCTTAGATACATTAACAGAGAAGTCTTAAATCTTGTTTCACCTTTCTTTTGCTTGGTTAAACAGGTAAATTCTTTACAGACTCCCTGGTAAAACTGTGCCTCTCCATTATAGAGTTATTCACAGCTTCATGTCTGCCTCAGTTCTTTTTTTTTTTTTTTTTGACTAAAATAATGCATTTAATTTCAGATGAGCTCTTAACTGTGTCAGAATGGAACCACAATTGCTCCACCTCTGCAGGAGCTCTGTAATGTAGAACACTACAGGTCTGTATTTCTATTTTTCATGGCTGCATTCTTATTCATTCTCTGATGTAGATGTATGCTGAAATCCTGCTTTCAGATTGATCAGTAGTTGTCTGTAATAAATATTCTTGTTCCTAGCCCATAATGGTATGTGGAGTACATTTAAAGAGGACAGCTAAGAATTAAAACGTGGTTAGCTTGCATAAAAAGGCTGAAAAGACTGGAGACTGTAGTATCCCTGTTTCTTAGAGCACCCCAGAAGATTCCCATTCTGCATTTCCAAGTTTTAATGAACCATAAAAATTGTTGTATGCTTGGGATAGATGTCAAAGCATCAAATTTCTTGCTTTGCCTTAGAGACAAGCATGCATCCTGCTGAAAAATGATCTTACATTGCAATTTCGACATGACTTTGAACTCATCCTTGCCAGCATCTCAGTCTGAACACAGTTTTATCTCAAAGGGTCTTGCTGGACAAATGGCTGTCCTCAAAGATTTTGGTCTCTGACATGTGGAGGAATTGCAGAAATCCTTGTGTATATTAAGCTCAGATGACGCATAATTACAAGATAAGAGGTATCGTTTTGTCTCTTTTTTTTTCAGTTCGTATGTTCAGCCTCTGCTTATGCATCTACATGCACTCTTTGGATTGCATGAAGACAGCAAGGTTGTAACTTGACTTCCATCTGTTGATAAACAAGGACAGACTGTGACTCTTTACAGTGCCTGTGTGCTTGTGTAGGACGTATTTTTTTTTCCATCAAGATAAATTTGAGTATTTTTTTCAGAAAAAATATCACTTGGTGAGATGCTCCAAGGGCATGTGGCCTTAGAGGCAGGTCTTAGTGAAAAAGTGGCATCCTGAGACTTCTGTCTTGTGGCAGCTGGCCACACCTGTCCGTTACATATTCTGTATTGAGTGGAATAAAAATATAAATGGAGTGCTTTACCACTGGATATTATCAAGAAGAAACGCCACTCAGCAGAGCTGGGATTTACTTCTGAAAGAAGACTACTCTTAGTAATTCTGACATAGTACAAAAATCACAGTATAAAGTTATTCTCCTCTTCTACATTCACTTAAAATGCATGCAAATATGTGGAAAATGGCATAAAAATTTAACATGCTTTTTCCATAAGTGTGTATTGTCAAGGTAATCTGATAACTTTCTTTGATGACTTTGATGATGGTTGGTTGGTTTTTTTGAAGAAGGAAAATAAATGGGATGTAATCTATCTGGCTGGACTTCAGGACAGTTGATATATTTTCCACACTTTCAGCGTTGGACAACAACGCAAATTAAGTTTGGTTGTGAGACATTGAAAAATCTCGGACACGTAAAGCATTTGTAGTATATAGGAAGCATTTTATGACACTGGTGAGTGGAGAGGTGGGATGTAATTCGATCATTTGAAGAGGATACACATTTATACATCTGGGGTACTCTAAGAAACTGTACTTAAAACAGGTACTCTGCCAAGACAGCCATGCTAGAAGTTGATTTATCTGGAGCTGTGTTTAAACGTGATTTTAAAAATCCCATTTAAAAGTCAAGGAAAAGAGTAGCTCTTGAAGCCAACAGGGTCAAAGATCAAATAAAATAGAACTCAGGTCTATGAAATATTTTTCCATCTCCCCACATCACAAAGAAGTACCTGCTTTTTAATATCACATCATCAGTGTAAGAACAAACCTCTCTCACATAAAATAATGTTTTACACAGGAGAATTGAAATTCATGTGTTTAAGCTAAATGCTGTTATTCTCCAATTGTGAACCAAAACTATAGGACAGTATTTCTGAGTAATCTAAGAAAGTAAGGCTACTTTAACTGGAAATTCATGAGGGATCAGATTTAAAGTTCATTAGAGCCAGTGGAAAAGTTTCCATGAACTTCAGTCTGGATCCTTTAGTGGCACATATCTCAGTGAAGTCCATTTCCTTGCAACTCAAACTCAACTCTTAATTAGATATATATTACTTTATCACAATCTGAAAATATACACACAACACAGAAAAAGTCTGTGAGATAAAACATAGCAAAATTGTGTATTAATGTGCGTTCATGATCAACTATGTCTGTGCCAAATACAGTCAGCAGTTGTTTTTGATCAATCTACAGTGAAGGACATATTTTTCTTCAAAGAAAAAAATTACAATTGCTCTATCAGCAACTCTCAGCAAACGTATACAAGGGGATATTTCCTATTTGACCTCTAAAAGGGAAATATTTGAATACCAAAAACAAAATAGCAAAACACTTTCCACTCACAAAGACAAGCTAAAACTTAAGTAACTCAGTAAAATAAAGGCATCAAAACTTCATCTACTTGATATCAAAGCTGCTTCCTTGCAATCAGTGGAGGATCCTCTTTTATGTCACTACGAGGTTTTACACCATTTATTAATGTTACGAGAGTAGTATGAAAAGTTTCTTGAATGTGAGGTTGTTTGGACTTTGTGAGCATGATGACGTGTAAAGGCATTGTTGGAACATAACAGACTAATGAAGTATTTGATTTCCGGAATTTCAGTGATTCAGTGACTTTCAAATGAGTATGCTCAGGGCTTCTGTCACTTGTTGAACATTGCTAGTAATCCGCAAAGAACTAATGTCCAGAAGATGTTTTTCTTCTTTATTTCTATGACACCAAATTTAGAGGCTACTTAAAACACACACACACAAATGGCCTCAGCAACTTCAACAGAGATAAATAAGCCTGAAAACAAGGCATGAAAGAATCAGTCTCAGATTTGTCAGTTTGCACATTGCTACACTATTGCAGTAGCTGCTTAAAGTAAAATGTCACTTTTCAAAATGTTTTCCTTGCTGCCAATGAAGAAATCTCTACTGAGATCTGCTATGCTCAAAGACCACCCTTGGGAATGCCTCTGTCAGTGACTATCAAGAGCACTATTTTTTCAATCCATTATTTTGTATGAGATAAAATCTGTGTGGCATTCTTAACACTTAAAGATTGTGAAAGGTAGTTCAAGTGTTGCTTTAGAAGTGCCATTCTTCTTCAGAAATCAGTAGTTTACACTCTAGTGAAATGTAAACTGGCCTTAATGCCAATGGATTCAATGGCAAAACTACAGCTGGTTTGAAAGAGAACATTATCAGGTCCTGCAATTCCAGCTGCTACTTTCTTACTGTGGTGTAATACATCAAACAGATGCATAGAATTTGCTGAGGACATGATATTGACTTTGTCAAAAAACTAAATTTTGCCAACTTAAGAAAGAAAATGAAAAGAGTATATTTTGTTATTTCACTGATAAGACATTGCATCACAATGTTGTGGAAAGATAACTTTGATTTACACTACAAAGAAAATATTTTTTGTAATGTTTCTTTATTTGTCTTGGATTTAAGGAGTTCTTCAGTGCTTTCTACCAAAGAAACGATCAGAATTATGCTTATTGCTTTCCCTTTTAAGGTTTATTCTGAAATTTTTTTCTGAATGAAAGGCACTAACATGCATGAACAGCTGAACTTTTTGCTTCCCTTGCAGTCAGTTGCAATATTTGATATACTGCCACTAAGTTACTCAAGAAAACAGAGGGTTGAGGGCTCTTTCTATTGCTTTTCAGTGCTCAGCTCCCTTCGTTCGATCTAATTCTTTGAGTTTTCATCAAGAACCAGCCTCCTCTTATCCCTTTCAACAGACTTGGCAAATGTGCTTGGGGCTCAGCTGGCTTCAGAGCATGTTACAGTTGTTCTACTCAGTCTTCTCTTACACTACATTTACAACTGGAAAATGAAATGTTTTGTTCTCGAAACAGGAGCAAATGCCTCATTTTATAAGGTTAAGGTCCTACAATTACTACAACAAATCCTGATATCTCCAGTCTGATAAGAGTTCGTGACATGTCCTCTTCCTGCTCTTGTCCTTAGTGTTTCTAAAGACATAGGTGAAAGACCACTTGTATTGAAAATGTGTTTTCTTAGTGCTTGTACAGCACCACAAAAATCAGCCGCTGTGGTCCCAGAATCCATACAAAGAAAATTGCCCCAAATCACTAAACAACTAGAAACCATGAAAGGACAGCCTGACCTCTTTTAAGTGTCCTTTCAAAAACATTCACTATTTCTTTTAATGAGAAGACTGAATCAGTATAATGCTACTATCGAGGAGAACCTATCTCATGTCTTTAAATTACAAAAAAATACATAATTCAGAGCAATCTTTCTTTTAATTGCAGAAGCTGAAAATCAGATTCTTTTACAAGTTGTTTTCTTAGGAAGAAGGAAGCTGCACGCCTTTGGTTCTTAATTACATATTAGGTGTGAGTGTTGACCTGCTGGAGGGCAGGAAGGCTCTGCAGCAAGATCTGGACAGGCTGCATCCATGGGCTGAGGCCAGTGGTGTGAAGTTCAATGTGAAGTGCTGAGTCCTGCACTTCTGCCACAAAAACCCCAGACAGAGCTGCAGGCCTGGGGAAGAGTGGCTGGAAATCACCTGGGAGAAAAAGATTTGGGGTGAACCCAGGTGGCCAAGAAGGCCAATGGCATCCTGGCCTGGATCAGCAATGGTGTGGCCAGCAGGACCAGGGCAGGGGCTGTCTCCTTGTACGGGGCACTGGCGCAGCCACACCTCGAGTTCCGGGGCCTTCACTCCAATGAAGGACACTGAAGTGCTGCAGCATGTCCAGAGTGCAATAGACTTGGTGAAGAGTCTAGGAAACATGTCCTATGAAAAGCAGCTGAGGGAATTGAGAGAAGAGAAGAGTTTGGAGAAGAGGAGGCTCTGAGGGGACCTCATGTCTCTCTACAACTGCCTGAAAAGAGATTGTGGCCAGGGGAGAGTTGGTCTCTTCTGCAATGTCTCAAGTGAAAGGACGTTCTGTAGAGTGCAAGAACTAACAACCCCCAGGGGCAAGAAACCAGGCAAAGAAGGCAGGAGAGTGACATGGCTGAGAGGGAACTGCTGGTCAGACTAGAAGAAGAAGCAAATGCATAGATAGCTGAAGCCAGGAGCGAGGAGGCAGGGAGGATATAGAGACTGAGTTTGATTACATAGTGATGGAGTGAAGAAGGCCAAGGACAAGCTGGTACCGGACCTGGAACGAGATGCAAGGAATAACAGGGCTTCTGGAGGTATGTGACCCAGAAAAAGAAGGTGAAAGAAGGTGTAACCCCCTTTGATAAACAATTCTGGAAAACTGGTAAGAATGGATGGGGAAAAGGTTGAGGTACTCAACAAGTTTTTTGCCTTGCAGCAACACTTGTGGAATAATACAATACAGTGAGATAATGAAGATATTCACGTAATTTTAAGCACTTTGGGGAGAAGAATATTTTGAAAGCAGTCTTAAAAGCAAAAACTGAGACTTGAGCCAGATGATGCACATTAGTGTACCACTGTGAGGTTTCTGCATGGACACCAACACCTCTAAGAGCTTTTATATTTTATATTAAATCATACAATTTTGTCAAAAGATACTGGTTTAAAAAACATTTTGGCCTGTGGGTAGGAAACCTCCAATGAGTTCCACGAAATTAAGAAAAACTTTTACAACAGCAATGCCTATGATTTACTTGGGCCTTGTGAATGATAGGAGCAGGATAATGGTAGTCCATCCACCCTTCAAGGGAAGAGGAGGTGGTCACCTGCTATCTCCAGCCAGGGCATCTACCTTTGGACCATGCCACAAATCAAAGGTCACAGTGTGTATCAAAGGCCTCTTGCATTCTAGGTCTCAAATGAACCATGCCTTCCTTATTCTTTTGCTTTTCCACCATGGTATAATAACAGTATTTCCTCAAAATAAGAGAATAAACAATATTTGCTGGAAAGTTATCTCCTAACTGAGCTAATATCTTTTTGTACTGGAGTGGAACCAAAAAAACTCTCGGTCCCTTGAAGTATATTAAGAGCAAAAGTCAGGTACACATCTGAAATTCCTGGATTCAGCTCACAAGTTAACATCGCAAAATATGTCACTCTCAGGCTGGCTCTGGCCAATCATTATACAATGTGAGACATTTTCAAGCTGGTATTTATCAATTTCAGGATGACCCCATTGCCCTAATATTTCTGTGCCATGGGTTTCTGAAGAGTGCTGGCTTCAGAGCTGACAAAGAAGCCAAAAGCTGACTTCTCTCTGCCCCCTGCTATGTATACAGAGCAGGGCAGCGCTCTCATCTGCAGGAGTCAGCCAGAGGACTCTGTTTTTGTTGGTTCTTTGCTTTCTGCATGGCTGAGGTTTTCAACCCTCAGAGTCACCAATTTGCCTCCAGGCTGGAGCTTGTAATTAAAGTCTTGGTGCCAGGATTTTGTACATTCTATTCTGCCTCTAGTCAGGATGAGGAAACTTTCAAAATGATTATCCAATTTTAAAGACAAAAGTAACAAATGGGTATCCAAAGAGCTGTAAGTTTCAATATAGACTATTTCATCATACAGTTAATACAAACACCAGGCCTAAGTTTAGCAGTGATTAAGACTGAAAACTCTGCAGAGCAAAAGAGAAATAAATCTGTATTGAGGGAAACTGCTGTGGTGGGAAATCTGCCCTCTACACATTACCACCCACAAAGCCATATGGGGATTCCATGCATAAATATGTGACTGCTAGTGAGAGCTGGGTGGGAAATCATCTCTCTAGCCCAGGAAACATTTCCAGATTTCAAAAATGTTCTTGTTCTGCACCATGGAGGCTGACCAAGCTACTGCTACCACTGATATCAGACAGCTGGGCATTTGTGTTCGAAGTAAAATATGTTACCAAGCAAAATACATAGTAACAAGATAGCTTTCAAAATCTAGAGAGTTGGGGAAAAAGGTTTAATTAAATCTCAGACTCTCTCACCCCTAGAATAAGTGAACAAAACTCAGACAGGGAACACCTTATTGCAGTCCCGATAGATTGGCAAAAATAGCTTAGAGGAGAATGAACAAAGCCCAGAAGAACTACACCACACCTTTCTCTTTTCCAATGTAAGTTCTTTAGTATGATAGGATCTGGTCACGGGATCATTTGGGACTGAATATCACTGAACAAATCCAGAGCACCGTAATCAATCAGGTGGCCTATGCCCTGCTGCCTTCTTTCCTGAGGGCTCTGTGACTGGAGCCTCAACAAAATCTAGCTGTTCTGGTCTATGCTCTTGATCATAGATGCGATTCCATTCCCAGGTCAACGGAGTGGTGATGGAAGCTCCTTCAGTGCCTTTCTACTTTTCACTAACTCTAAACAAAAGTTTTCATCATAGAGTGCCAACTAGTAGACTGTCAGTGGAGTATTTAGCACCTTATTTTACAAAGGCCCTTGACAGAGAAACTTAATTTCATAATACCTATAAACAGGTGAATTTTATGCATTTTAAACAGCAAAGATGGCAAAAGCCTAAAATTGGGAAGATTACGTAGAGGTAAATGATGAATACACTTACCACACTATCACTTCAGCTAATATTCGAGACTATTTCTCATGCAGACATGAGAAAGCTGATTATGTTATCCTGCTACATTATATTTAAAGCACTACAGGAATTTTATTGCTTCCTGTGCTTCCAGAACATTAATTAGCTTATGCTGCTCTGGATTTGAAAATTTTAAGTACAATTGCTATATATTCCTCTCTTCAGCAGGTTGATGAGTATTAAATTTAATTTCACAGTTTTGATATTTCAAATAATAGACATGTAAAATTCAGGATGAAGAGGGGTTTTTTGACTGGTGTAGTGTTCCTGTTCTGCATTTTTTTGGCACACCTTATACCCAGAAGAAAACAATACTTTTTCCAAAGCCTCATGATTTATATAAGAAAGAACAACCTTCTCTAAGGATAAAAGACATTTTGGAATGCTACATTTGAATTCAGTGCTGCAGCCTCATCTCAACGAAATGTTCCTCCTGTATTTATAGGAAAGGAGCCATCAAAGTACTTCGATGAACTTGAGTGTCTGATGTATACAATGCAAATATTTTAGTAACAGTGAAACATTGTCCAGCTGTCTCTTCTAAGCTTTCAACCCAGTTTAGCAGGAAGCCAAGTGGTCCTAGGCTGCTACATAAATTTGGTGACATCTGAAAGAAGTGGCATGCTCAGTTGGACAGACAGGTTTTGCATGGGAATATGTCACATTAGGAAAGTTATAAAGCAGCTGGAGATTTAATACGGAATCTGTGATGGATAAAATCCAGGGCTACTGGCTGTGCTACTGCCTGCCTTTAGTCACACCATCTCTATTCAACCAACACATGCAACGTATTAACAATGAAATAATTAGTACACATTCCTGTCTGCTACTTAAAACTTCACTCCCAGATGCTGCTTTGGTCTGATCTCAGTTTTATTACCTTTGATGATTCTCTGCACTTCGTAATACCAGGCTCCATTGCTATTCATTAGACTCAGGCAGACACTAGATGAAGCCAGGCTTCTAACAGAAATGCCACTGGATTTATTTTATGTGGCTAACTTCTGTAAATTACTGTAAATCCTTCATCCAAATTCCCTGCAATATATGCTCATGCATGTGTGTATCTGAGCAAAACAACTGCAGCCAGGAGAACAAAACCAGGCAGCTAGATAACAACACATAAATAAAAAAGGAAACCAAATCAAAACAAAACCAAACTGAAATGAAAATCAAACCGACCAAAAAATCCCCTCACTCAACCCAGAAAAAGCCAAAAACCCCCCTTATTTTGCACTAAACCACTTTGTGTAAGATGTCTTTCACCCCCCTTGACTCTTTTCAATTCTCTTGGTTTCTCTACACCCGTACCACTTCACAGCACCTAATGCCCTCCTACAGCTGGGCAGTAAGACCTGGTCATCTTATATAAGTATTTCTGCTAAGCAAATGTTCGTGATCTGTATGTCATTGGTGATATTTTAAGGTATTAAGGTATGCACATTTGGATATGACATTATCAGTAGATATCCAAAGGCTTAGTTTCTAGCATCAAAGATTTCAAATTTCTTTAAATTTAAAATAAATAAGAAGGGAAAGGTTTCATACAAATACAAACTGTCAAGGTTTGGATTGGATTGATCAAAAAATGATACTATAAAACTTATTTTCCTGCCCTTTTGCTTATTGGTAAAGCAAAATACGCTATGTCAAAGAGAAGAAAGAAAACCGAATTACCTACTTTGCAACAACTGGAAATATTCACAGTAAAGCCAGAAATTTCGAGGCTTAGCAGACATTGACTTTAATGAACATCCTGGGACTGAGTTGTTGCAAGTGTTTATACAAGCCTTTCAAAAAGGAATGGAGCTGGTATTTTTGTCTGCATGGAAATATTTTTAACATTTTTATTCAGTAAAACCCAAACTAGAAAAAAAATGCTCAGAAGAAAGACTAGTATATGTCTCGTCTGACAGCACAAACCCTTTGGAAGTGCTGATGCTGATTTCCAGAAAACTTTATTTAAATCTATCTTAAGTAGATTACGTTTTCAAATTTTGACTGACTTTCTTTTTGCCTAGGAAAGTGTCTAATTTCACTTCCGGTTTTCTGTTGTATCTAACTACAATTTCAGTCTTTCCCTAGCTTTTTCTGATATGTGTTTTACAAATGTTATCTCTCATTGGACAAAGAACATAAATTTAAGAATGGTGCAATGGTCAAGCTTTTGTTACCTATGATGAGAAATTTCTCAGCGTGGACATTTCACATCGTTTTCTGTTACCAGATATGTTTTATACTTCTCTACTTACTGAAGGGATGGAATGGAGTAAACAAACAAAACCAAAAAGCTACTCAAATTCTTTGGATCAGACAATGACTAATTAAGTGTTAGTGTCCATGAAGTGTGTCAAACCAAACAAGAGACGACCGGAGCTTGTTTGCCACACTCTTAAACCTACTTATGAAACATAACTGGTCATCTTGATAATGCAAAAATAAACAACAAACAACTCATGAAAGTTGGGGGGTGCAGATTTTTTTCCACTGAAAGTGTTTGGGCAACTCACAAAGAAACCAAAGCTGATCCTGCAAACTCCTCCATCCAAGTGATATTCAAACTCAAGAAAATTATCCAAGAAACTACAATAGGGTTTTGATATAAAGAATGTGATTCTTAAAATTGTAGATGTACTCTAGTACAAAAAAAAAAAACAAAACAGAAAAGGCTGCACTCATTTTGAGAATCAAGACCTCATCTGATGTAAGATAATAAGGTGTGCTGTATCCCACAGGCCAGCTTCTAACACTGAATATTTAACTATCCTTTTTCGCTTGCACTATAAGCCCTTTTTCCCAATATGTGGTTCCCCTGGGACCAGCAACATCTAACATGTCCAAAAGGGATGTTTGCTACACAGGCTCTTGCTTGCAGGGAACAAAATCTCCACTTAAGACTGTTCTATTCCAAAGCATGCATTTTCCATGTTGTCCTCTCAGAAGAAACTACTGTCACAATCCAGTTAACTGCTATTTACAAACATTATTATATCAACAGCTCAGTCTGTATCAATTAATTTGAAATAGAATTCAACCTTCCTTCCACCCACTCTCCTAAAAAAACATTAAGTATAAACTTAATTTAACAACACTCTGCCAAAATTTAATAATTTCATTAACCGGACTACCTAACACTCTTTTATTACACAACACACTAAATGACATAAACATAATTTTTGGCATATGCGTATTTTAATTCAAAACCCGAGTTGGACAGCACAATGCAACAATTGGCAAATCACAATCTTATCTTGGCTTTTGTAGTAATAGTGTCCAAACAAAAGTAGACATTTACTGGCAACAGCAAACAGCAGAACTCACGTCTTTTTCTTTTCACAATTCACAGTATCATGTTGGCATTTGTTATACATTTCTAAGCACATTTTGACAGCTAAAAATGTCCCACATCATACCTCACCGTAATGGCTGTTTTACATTATATTTTTGTATCTAATCCACTTAAAAAAATGATGATCCAATTATTTTTGGTACAAAAGAATTCCTTAGAAATTCTGGTAATTAAATCTAGTAACCTGGAGAATTCCTTGAGTGTTCTATGATTTTTTTTTTCTGTGATCTCGTGTAGGCAAATGCAAGACAGCTCCTATGCAACCAGTGTCCAAGTTGCTTCAAGCATACAAGCCATATCAAACAGATTTAAAAGATTATTGTGCTGCTGCTCTGAAGAAGCAGGAATGAGGTGAGACAGAAGTGAATTGCCACACTTTGAGCTCACTGGCTGACCTTCCAACCCTTCCTCAACTTGTTCCTGCACACTCCAAAGCATAAAACTGCCTCCTCTCTTCAAAAACAGTAAAGAAAATGGTGTTGGAATGTAAGAAAACATTATAACAAGAGATAAAGGGAAGCAGCTACTTGCCCTTTCATTTCTTTGTTCTGCATAGGAGATAACTGATTTAACTGGAGTTTGGTCTGAAATAAAGTAATCTTAAATGAGACACGATTTTCCTGAGGACTGTGTTTCTTTGAAAACTTTATGCCTTCTGTTTTTAACATAACATCTAAATGGATTCTATTAGAAAGAGAGCAAAGATTTATCAGGATGTTTACACTGCACTTTTGACAACACTTCTGTTTAAACATTTTTAATATTTTCCCAATGAAATTTAGCCTTCAGATAAGCAGAGAAAAAAAATCTCTCAAACTTGAAAAATGTGCCTAGAGAACCTCAAAAGTTCTCACCTCAAAGTTGCCTAGAGAACCTCAAAGTTGACACCTTGTCAAAATCTCAAAAGTTCTTGACAAGTACAGTATATGGAGGTGTTCTACCAAATTCACTACAAGCTCTTATTAAAAAAAGAAAGATTAACTACTTTAAATAAGAATGAAGGTTTTAAAAAGGACTGCTTAGCTGTTAAATGTTTGTAGGACAGGTAGGAATCTTTTTGCTTATATATAGATGAAGGAAATATCACACAGAGGCTATGCAGCTGACCTACAAATTTATTTCTATGCATAAATGAGTCATGCAAAATGTACAAGCGTGTATGAAAGCTTCAAAATGCAAGTGCAGGGGTTGGGCAAGTGCAGTTCTCATGCTTTGCTAATGATAGCTTCTCCCGGATTGTTTATGTAGTGTGCTGAGAGTGTCAACTGATGTGGAGAGCACTGGAAACTTTCAGGCATAATTAACCTCTGCAGCCTCTTAATGTAGTTTCACCTATAATCCACAGGTCCATATCAGAGAAGAGCAAAGAGTTTGTTCAGGCCCAATTGAAACATTTCACAGAGAAGTGACTGATTAAAGCCAGGCATACAGACAGCAAAAAAAAAAGGAAAACAGAAAAAAAAAAAAAAAATCATGTGGTGCCCATTATCTCCATATATCAGCCGCAACAGTCCACACTTCTTCTGTGACATCTTGATGCATCAGGGAAGGACTAAGAATAGCTTTGGCTGATATATCCCTCTCAGAATGACAGGAACAGGTGAAATTATACATAAAGACCTCAGGAAATAAAATTTTTTGTTACAACATGGAAAAACCCACAACTGTCAATGTAGTCTTCTCTCCCCTCATCAACACACAAGCAAGAGACCTGCATTATGCCATATGCAAACACACAACCACACCAAGAACACTGTTTCCTAAAGTTCTTTAATAAATACAAATGTGTTTTTACCATCAAAAAGACACAAATTCATGAAAAATCATCCTTGTTGCTCAGCTTGCATTATATCCAGAACAAAAGGCAGTTGTCTTGCTTCTCCTCAAAAAACATCAGGGAAAACAATGCTTTGCTTGCGGAGGAGAAAGCAAGCATATTTCCTAACGTATATACTAAATTCATTGATTTAGTAAGAGGAATAAAGCCAAAGAAGTAAAGGAAGTAAAGGTAGAGCTCTGCCTGCTCCCTTCTACATGTGGGACAGGGAGAAAATAACCCATGGGGAGGTTTCTGCAAGAAAATCAACAGTTCTGTGTACTGTGCGAAGCCATTATGGGTATGTGCTGCAATTCTCTAGTATTTCTAATTCAATAACCTCTAGGGACAGAAGCTACCTAAGCACCGGCTGGAAATGTCTACTCCTTCACTCATGCAGGCATCCACGCCTCGAACCTCGAGTACTTAGACATTTTATAAACTGTGAAACTTCTTGCCTGGACCAAGAAGTTGGACACAGGCCTGTGCAAAACACAACATAGTCATTCTCTGCCTTTAGCATTATGTCAGTGAAGAGCTTGATTATTTTGGCAGAGAATACTACAACTGTCTTCTGAGCATTTATTTTTTTCTTCAATTCTTTTCCTCTTTTGAATTAGTAAGCTGTACATGGAACTTTTATAACCAAACATTATTTCATTTGAAAATATCACTAAATTAATTTAATTTCCCCATAGAAGTAATGGGCTTCAAACAAATTTGCAATTCAACTTTCTAAATATTATGATAAAGTTAATTTTTATACTTCTAAAAGAAACAGAGAAACATCTTGACAAACTTATAATAGAGAAAAAAAATCAAATTGGGCAATGTTCATGATATATTTCTAACTAATTCCCAGAAAATGTCATGCTTCATGTAAACTGACATTATTTTGGACTTCGATTTTGTAAGAAAATCTTTCTCAATGTTTGTTATTCACTCTATTTGGAAAATGCTTTGGCATTTCAACAGATTTAAGAAAGTGGGGAAAATAAGTTCTTTCCCTAAACCACCCATTAACTAACATAATCCTTTCAAATTTCAAGTGGTTTTATACGCAAATCAATGAGATTTACATTTTTGACATTACACAATAAATGTCTTAAATTCACTTTCGTCTACATCACTCATTTTTCTACATCACTGTGTTCTGACCATCAATCTTGACAGCGTGCTTCAACCTTTTCAACACTTTGCATTGTTGAATATACTGTAAACCAGGCCTGGACCGTACTTAGTTTACTAATAGGGCAGAAAGTAGCTGTTACCAAGTGGCAGAAATAAGGTCTGTTTCAGAGGCTTACTAATTTTGCCAATCTTGATATTCTTCTTTTAGGTCTGGGACATGGTGCACAGCTCTAGTTTAAGGCCAGGCACCTAGAGGCAGCTCCTGAAAGACCGGAAATGAAAGAATTACCTCATAAGAAAAGAACATGTCTAGACAGATCCAACTAGAAGGTCAAGAGAAATACTTCAAATTAAATGCCCCAGAAAAGCTATTAGACCTGGGACTAGAAAACAAGACATCTATGTTTTCAGGGTGCCACATAGTAATTAAAAGGCTCCAACAAGACGCATAGCTCATTAGCCTATGTGAATGTAGATCCCTTGCTTTGCACTCAGAACCAACAGGAAGGTCATAGAGTAAGAGAATATTCTGAGTTGGAAGGAACCCACAGGGGTTATCAAGCCCAACTGGCAGGTGAATGGCCCATACAGGAATTAAACCCATAGCCTGGGTGTTATTAGCACCATGTAATCTCAGGGTCAAGATAGTGGGCTGTGTCTTAGCACACTGTCCTCTGTTTAGCAATGAGCTTAGAGTATTAAATTTAGCTGAGGAAAAGAAAAAGGAGAGAATGCAACTACCTCCAACACGTACATTGTGTAGTAAACTGTAAAGAATAAAATCTTTGGGGCAGTTAAAGATGCTGCTTGGGCAAAAGAACTGAAAGGGGAGCTCTGATTATCACAGAATAATAGAATCAATAAGATTGGAAAAGACCTTCAAGGTTATTGAGTTCAACGTTTGACTGAACACCTTGTCAACTAAACAGTAGCACTAAGCGCCACGGCCTGTCCTTTCCTGAATGCTTCCAGGGATGGTGAATCCACCACCTCCTTGGGCAGCCCATTCCAACGTTTAACCGACATTTCAGAGAAAAACTTCTCCCTGATGTCCTACCTGAACCTCTCCTGGTGCTGCTTGAGGCCCTTTCCACTTGTCCTGCTGACAGTATTTTGGTTGAAAGTTAGAATTATTTGTAGCCCTTAGAGGAGTGAGATTGTGGAACAGCCTATATCCAGGGAATACGGTGACCAAACCTATCTGGTGTTGACTGAATTTGTTAAACTTCTCAACAGATTTATAAAATGAACACTGGTCACAACAGGAACTCTTGTTAGGGTTTCCATGAGGTTTTCTTCGGTCCTCCTTTCCTGTGATTTGACACATTTTTAATTAACAGACACACACTTATTAACAAATGCCTATGTCAAGGCTGTTCCTGCAACAGAGCTCCCCAGTCACCATAAATCACAGAGCAATGCTGTTTCCTTCCTGATCCTGGGACACAAGGCCTGCCTGGCTACTTTGAAGTGATCCACCAAAAGCTGATATTACAAGAAGTCAGGGAAAGATAAGCAAAGATTGTTTTTTCATATGGTAAGTTCTCTGGTTACCTACTACATGGCTTTGCGGAACTTCCTTATTCTAGTCCAGGAGCCACAAATCACTTCCCACCTACCCACAGCTCCCAAACTGCTACAGACAGATGTCTGCAGGTGGGAGAGGCCATCTGGAAGTGCCCATCTTGTGTATGACAGTGCATTCTGGAAATGTGGTAAAGCTGAAATTGGTGCTGTGCATAGGCTGCTGTTCCACAGAAACTGCCTGCTGGAGCTATCCAGTAAGTATCGTTCCAATACGGTTTTGCCTTTGAAATTCATGCAGATAATGAGAAGACAGAGTTTCTACAGAAGTTGGAAGGAACAAAAAGAATGAGGATTTTATTGTAGGAATTCAGAGTGCTCCTACCTCCTCATTGCATCTTGCAGCACAAAGAATTATTTTTTAATTTCCTTTTGCTTTTTATCCCACAAGTGACCTTTTCCTTTGGCTATTTCAGCCTTCTGCAAAGCTGACATCTGCAACTTTTTCTAGGACTGGCACTACTCATGAAATCAACTAGTTTTTACTCCTGGACTAGGTTCTAAAGTGGTATTATAAAGTGTTGAAATGATACTCTTGATAGAAATTGTGGGAATAAATTGGCTACTTTACATTGCCAACTTCAGAGAAATACTAGAAATGCATCACTCAAATCCTGAGTTTCTGGACTGGGTCAAAATTCTACCCTTTCTGTTCAGAGTGCAAATGGTTTTGGTAATTTTATTTCAAAAGTCGCTCAATTTTTAACACTCTCTTAACTTATTTTCCTTTTGAAACATCTCACATCCCCTTTATGAATCATGCCTAAAGGAAAAAAAAATCTATATCAGCCACTCTTTATGCTGTTTTCTCAGATGGAGCTTAGCTCTTCTCCAAACACTCCAACGTATTCCTGCTTTAGGTAATACAATTCAGAATGGCTGAAATCTTGTATTTATGCCAGTAAAGCTGTGTGATTTTGCTTGTGGGAAGATTTGAAATGCTAGCACGAGCTGGTGAGATTTAGTTACCTCCAGCTAAGGAGTCAGAACAAGTTGCGGGTGGGCTTCTCCTCTACCCGCTTCTGGTAATGATTCCCTGATTGCAATAGTCTCTTCTCAGACCTGTTTCTACTGTCTTTTTGTAGGCAATTCTCCTTGATTCCTGGGTGAATATTTTTTCTTCTATTAAATCTCTCTCTTAAACATTACCTTATCCATACAAGCCTAACATGAAAAGGAAGCAGTTAAAACTATGAATGCAGATTCTGTATGCATAATCTGCTGGTTTTCAGACTGCGTAATTTCAAAAAGAGAGACTCTCTACAGATGGTATCTCAAGTGAATACATTAACAGAACTATAAACACTTACCTTTCCTGATAATTAACTCAGCTCCCAAACTCTTCCAAAGGACACCTTACGGGTTACATCCAGATCCTAACTTTGCTCATTAAGAACACCTAATCATCAAACATTGCCAACTTTATTTTTTTCTACTGTCTGATGGGCATTTTTACCAAGAGACAAATTGGTTGAAAGAATTTCTTTCCAATACCACTGTATTTAGACAGAATTGTCTATTTTCTCTAGTTAATCACTTTTGTAGAATTTTCTTCTATTTTCTATGTCTTTAATTAGTGTTAAATTTGTCATCTAGTCTGTCATACTTGCACATCTAGGTTGGAGAAATATTCTGCTATACAAAATGAACATTATTACCCTTTATCCTTAAATTCCCCTTTCTATTAAGAATGAGAACATCATCCTGTGTATTGTGAACACAAAATAATGAACAGAGTAGAATCATCAGCCAGGATTTATGGTGGAATAAGCTTGAGTAAAGATAAAATAGAGAAAATCCTGGTCTTTAAACTCTCTGCCTCAGTCATGGTCTCCAAAGAAGAGGAAAATAACGTAGCCATATTTCAAGTTTGGATTAGGGAATGACTGCAGAGACGAAAAAATCTAACACAGGATAGTGAACCTGGGATCTATAACATATTGCTAGATTTTCTGTAACACACGAGAATTTAAGTACTTGTTACAATTGTTTTTGCTGCAATTCAACAAACTTTCAGCTACTACTTCTCAAAAGTAACCACAGAGTTATTGTTCTGAATATCACTACAGTAAAACAGACTGTTAGCCTAACACAGGACTCTGTAATAGTCTCAGTCAAAAGAACTCTTACGCAGTTGAAAAGTTCACCTTACCATATCAGTTATTTTTGTTTAGAATATATTAACTTTTTGTTCCTAATGGAAGCCAGTTAGAAAAATGAGGGTGAGAGGTTAAACATACATCTGGTCTCCGTATTTAACATAGAGGTTTATCTTTTGCATGTTGCTGATGATAATTTAGATGGGAGGGGGGCACGAAGGAAAAGCACATTTGTATATTTTTCTGTTATGAAAACGGCAGCCTCCATTTTTCATTTGACATATGAAATAGCTCTGCCATAAAAGCCTGTGCTTTTCAGCTTTGTGTTTAATTGTTGGAGCCAAGAAAAAGAGGTGAAGAAACAAGGCAGATTTCACTTGGGCTGGTAGGATCAAGTAGGCTATAGCAAGCATGGCTCTCATTATGCTTAAGTGAATTAGCCTGTTTCCTTTAAAAAAAGGAGGGGGGTAAAAAAGGAGAGATTAACAAGCCACCAAGGACCTGCTGTAAGACTTGACACTTTTAGTGGCTTGTGACAAATGACTTGTGAGTATTAGCTCTCCTTCAGAATCAGAAAACAAATCTACCATTTGGATAAGGAATGCAAAAAAAAAAAAAAANAACCAACTCTGCTAGAAGGTCATGCTGACTAGGACTCATTACCAGCGGAACAAGAGAACTGAAGAACAGATAAGTTCTTTAACTGACTAAACTCCGAAATTGCTATTAGATGTCTAAAAGTCTCTAACATTTATCATTATTTTCTAGGTAAAGCATGTGATACAGTCCTTCTGAAGGTATTCATGTGTTCAAATATTGCAACAACGGCACATATTTCTACTTATTCTCCAGAGGTGTTTTGGGCTGGGGATCAGCTTAGAGGCTCTCCTCTGGACTAATTCCAAGAGCTAAGTATCTTTCTTTTACTGGGGCAAAATACAAGTGTGTTCTTCTTTCAGGCCGCTGTAGATCTCTGGAAACTTCATTTTATCTGATACATTAGTTGCATTGTCAGTATATCTGTAAAGGGAGATGTTTTGCACACAGAACTTCTATAGCTTAGCACACAAAACACAACTATAAACGAAGAGCTTATATATATATATATACATATAAATATATAAATATATTTTTTTCAGCTGGCTCTTTGGAAAGCAGAAGCATTCTGAAACCTCCACGAAAAAATATTTAATTGAAAACTCAGCATTAAGAGTACTAGAAAATGCCAGACTGCAATTGACTCAAACACAAAAACTATGTTCCCTTCCCCATTACGGGTTAATGAAAAGAGTCGGGTAACCTCATCTATAACTTCTTGCATGAAGCACAAGGTAATAGAGATAATTTATATTTTTATCTACTGTTTTTTCTGCTAATCATTAGATACTTTTTGAGTCTGCACTGCTGTGTGAGCACACGTATGCACAACTCACATCTGTGACCCCTGTTTAAAAGATTTTGACTGCGATTGATGTTTGGAGGTCTCTGGATTAGAGACCTGACTCCACTTCCTCCAGTGGCAATTTTTTATAACATTACTGAACTTAATAGTTCAGATGGCACTAAGTTCTTCATGAATATAAGCACAGTGTTTTGTTTTATTTTAATTACATTTTGAGTGAAGGAGTTACTATGAGTCAGTCTGTACTGAAAAGCTGTATCAGTCTTTATTATGTCCTTAGTACAGTTGGAAACAAAAAGTTTATGTCTTGCTGACCTTTATGGTCTACTGTGTACATGTATAAAATTCAAAAAAAACAAAAAAGGGAAGAGTTCTATAGAAAAATTAATATTGATATTTTACAATAGCATTTGTCTCTAAATACTCATCTTTGCAAAATATTTCCTGTTTCATAAGCAGAATCAGCTGTAAGCAGAGTCCACAAATGCATGTGTGGCAGAACTAAAGGAAGAAAGCAAGCATGGTGAATTTTGAGCAAATCTGGATAATGCTTTGAGGAATTATTTGGTGTGTGGTCTGAGGCAAGAAGCCACAGAGAGGCGGAAGTTAATCTTATGTACTCCCCAGCTGCAGATATGTCTTTTTGAGAGCTGACTGCAGTAGGAGAAGCTGAAGAAATGACCAAGAGACCAGATTAATTCCACATGAGCCAAGTGTCAGCCTCATTATAAGTGTTTTCACTAAAGTTGAAAAGACTTTAACTCGGATGGCTGTCATTTCAAAGCAAAGTTGTGACATGTACAAGTAATTGTAATAAATTAAACTAAAAGAATAATGTCTGTGACACTAATGAGGAAGTATCAATAATTTTTAAAATGGTAAAAAATAAATAAAACCCAAAGAAATAATTCCCGTAGATTAACTTCAATACATTGACAGCATTTCAGGGAACTTAAGGAACTTCCAGAAATACATTATACATTAATACAATAAATATTAGGAGGATATCATGCTCAAATTTCTTTTACTGATCCTTGGCCTGAAAGGCCTGATCCTTGAGCTGAAACACCCTGATGTTCATACCTTCAAAGCAAAAGAAATTTTAACACTGCTTGTGATTATAAAGTTCATGCAGCAGAACCAGATCCAGAGCTCAGCTTGACAGGACAGATCCAATATGTGCCTCCACACATGCTATTTGGTTAGGAGCTATTTTGACATTAATTTTTGTTTAATGCCATGCAAAAAATCTGTTGGGTAATCTTGACAGAATGTGTGCATAAGGGGTTATAGAGCAATATTTTTTCTTTTTTGAAACCTAAGTCTTTTTCCTGTTGAAAGACAAAAATACCTCAGTCTGATAGAATAAAGAAGTAGCCTATAGGAAGACAAAACTGCCCTTACTATTCCTTATATCCAAACCTTTCCGTGAAGGGAATGATTACCCTATGGGTGGGGTTTTTTTTCCCTGGCACTCATCACAGTGTTACTGGGGTGTTTCACAAATAATTGGCTTTCATAACACCCTTGCTCATGTAGGAAGTGTTGCTAACCTCATTTTATATGCAGCAAAGAGCCAAGGAGAAATTAGACTCAAATACTCTTAGTAATTTTGATGTACAGTGGATAACAAATACATAGGACCTATTATTTCCAAATACTTTATGGCATTCCTTATACTCAAAGACTGATTCATGCAGACTATCCTTGTGCCAAATTGTCAGTCTTGTAACCTCTCCCTTTAAGCAGATTTCTCCTCTATGCTACTTGACAATCATGAGGACCACGAGGAACTCCAAAGACTCCCCCAGCTTCCTCTGTTCCCTCAGTATCTTCACAGCACATGGTGAAGGACAGTCATTCCCACAATCCTACACCATTACTCCAGTCCATATCTGTTTCAGCCTCGTTTAGAGACAAAAATCCACCATGGTCATTAAAAATCTTTCTAAAGCTCAAATACCTTGCAAACTCTTCTATAAAGAAAGCTGTTGTTTGACCTTTTCTTCCCCAGTCAAATGCAATTGAGTAGCTGCTCTGTGAGGTATTTCATTCAGATGAAAAGCATTTTATCATCCAAAGCCCTACAGCAAGGTATTTTATACACTATATTTACTGAAAATAATCTTTCTGTCTTCCATAAAGTGTTTTTTTAAATGATTTTAGTATGTCAGTGCATTCAGTCTTGTAGCTCCTTAATATATAATAATTATCAGCTTTGAGGCAATCAGCAGTCACTGTTCTTGACTGGTTTATGTCATATGAGAAAAGGAAGTACCAAGGAATAATTAATATAGAGTTGCTATGTAGTTTAAATGCCATTGTATGTACAGGCTGGGTTGAAATTGCCACTCCTCAGGATACTCAGACACAGGAAGCTGTGAATGAAATGGTCTGTTCGTAGCACCTGGAGCACAGATTTTTTGGTATTTAGCCTTGTCACCCTTTCCCTGTCCTGTAGTATTTCCCATTGTAGGCTGGCAGCAGGAAACATCAACATTTCCAGGGTGGATCGAATCGCCAGTCTGCATGATCTAGCATCTCCCTCCATCATTCTTGACCTAGGACTAGAGTTGCCAAAAAAGGAAAATCCAAGAGAAGCAGCAAAACTGCTTATATTGAGTCTACCTTTAAGCCTCAGAAAGGGTATAATTTTACCTCCCAATACTTACCTTACTGAATTTTCTATTATCTGCTTAAGTGGTATAAACAACTCATTGGACTAAGAGGTGAGTCATTGCTTGTGTGTGCTCATGGGTGTTTGGAAGAAGAAGTCATGCTGCTTTATGAATAAAAGCTATCAGACATGACATTAAATGTCATTGTTCATAAGAGTTGTACTTGCTCATGTGCTTTCATCAACATCTTCACTGAAGATGAAGGAGGCTGAAACAGCCATAATTTCCTTCCATTTCTTATATGCTACTTGCTTTCTAAGCTCTATCTGCCAGAACCTAGTGAAGGGAAAATCTAAAGATCTTGCAGTGGTTTGTACAGCAGAACACCCAGGCAAACCAGGTTTGCAATAATTTTCTGGTCCAGTTTACACGTGGTGATGCCTTAACTTAGCCCTTCAGCCAAAGTATGAACCATTGACCCAGCTACTTGTAAGGGTAGCACCAAAACCACATATGTATCTTGTATGGGAGGTTGTCTTTTCGGCATCTGAAGAGACAGAGTAACCAGGCCTAGACACTGAAGCAAGCTAGCAGAAAGCAACCTCAGCTTGGGTGATGAGGTTAGCTCTAGACTCTTCTCCTTCTTCTTTTCATGTTACCATTAGTTTTGCAGTTACAGACCCTCAGAGAGCACAGAATTTCTGTGTTGCAGTTATTAGCGCTAGTGTTTTGACAAGGGAAAGGTGTCCTGTCATCAGAATGTGAACCACATGCACCACTCTGCTTCCTCTGAGACGGGGCAGAGGGCCAGAGTCATGGGCCCAGGTTACAGTTCAGGGGAAGGTTTTCATTAGCTTGTCTCCAAGGGAAACGTGCCACAGGTACTAAGATAATTCGTGTGGATAAGAGAGGTACTTCCAGATCAACTTCCAGATTGCCCTGTGCAGGACCAGAAATTGGAGACAATAGTTGTTGTGAAGCCCTTCCAACTCAGGATATTATACAGTTCTATGGCTTTATGACATGGTTTATAATTTTGGTGTTTACATTCAGGAAAAAACATAGAGAAAAAATAAGTATCTGGGAAATAAATGAGAAAGAACTTTGTTCTGTTGAAGTTAAAAGACTGCTTCAAAGAACATAGAAAGCATCCCCTAAAATGTAATAAAAAAATTGTGAAAAGACACTAACCCTGCACTCCTATAAAATGTTAATAATTTTAAATGCAGTCATCTCCTATTCCATTCCAGAGCCCACATTTTCCCTTTCTTACTGTACCAACGAACTTGTAACCATGTAGCTGCTTCAAATCTTAACGATGACCTTGAAAAATATGAGACATTTGATAGCATTAAAAATACCAGCAACCAAAACACTCTATTCCACCCCATTTCATGCTGCAAAAGTCAAACTACTTGGAATTCTAGGATACCTTGATGTCCTTCAGGTATGTGTTTCTCTTAACAAATATAGTGCATAGTATCAGAATAGGGAAACATCTAAGAAAAAACAACCAAACGAAATCACAGCTTTTTTTTTTTCTTTAATACAGAGCTTGCAGCTCTTTCAAAGAGTTTATTGCTTTCAAGTGCCGATTCACCTACCTTTCTGCTTGCAAGTAGTCCATACTGAATTTGATATGAGGAATAAAGCAGGTCATTAATCCTCTTGAAGAGGATAAAATGAAGAAGAAAACCTAGAGCAGGTACCAAATAGTATTTAACATCTACAGGATAGGGTCAGAGAAGACACAATGAAATTGGGAGTGGAATGTTCATACCCTAACACACTTTTATACAAATTCAAAAAGCACCTTAATGTCTTCATAGTTTCAGTCTGTGAGCAAACAGATGTTACAGCCAGATCAGACAGGACAATTCAACATCACTGGCAGTTCACAGCTGCCAAAAGGGGTAAGCCATGCTCCCCCTCTCCCCACTTCTCTCCCACTCATAACATATGCTGCCCTATTTCTTTCTTGTCATCCTTTCTAGTACTGATCTGGTACTTGTCACACATCCCACCCACTTCCTCTAATGCGGGCACAATATCATTGATTTATACCCAGTCTCCACTTAGCACTGTGCCTTAATTCCAATTAAATAACATCCTGAATGATTCCAAAATGCTTCAGCATTCCCTCCCCAACTCCCACACATGCTGACTACAGCTGCACAGCTGTGTGTCAGGAACCTAAAAGAAAACTTACATTTCATTTATTTCTATGCAATGTTTGAACCTCTACTATCAGTGGCAGAAGAAAGAAGAGCAATGAGACTCCTCACAATTCCCCCCCCTGCAACTCCCTCATTTTCACTTCTGTTCCCCATGTAAGAAGACGAGTCAGGAACAGCAAAAACCAGCTAAACTTATTGTCCTTCACATATGTTTTCCACCATGAAAGGAGCAGTCATCATATTGCTTTCCTAAATCAAGGTTTATGAAAGATCTCATCTTTTTTTTAGATAACATTCATAATCATTCGTTTTTCTACTATCTGTAACCTTTTGCTCTCTTGCACAACACCAAAAATCATGGAAGAGGGGAAAGAGAAAAGGAATTAAACTATTTGGTGTAGTTTTAACATTTCCTTTTTTCTTGAAAGTCAGCTTCAATGTGTGTGAAAATTCCTCTTTAACTGTAGAAGATATACACTACTGACAGATTATTTAGAGGTAAATGTGAAAGGGGACAGGCTAATAATTCTTTAGGCTAACTATAAAATAGGGGAATGCTTTACAGCTGACATTGAGAGTATATCAACCCAGTAATTGGATGCACGTGTTAGTAGCAGTAAAAAGGCACTGTCCAGTTGTCCACCTTACATGGGAATCTAGTTTGAGCATATTCTTTGATTTACTGTTGCAATTAGAACTGAATGTTCAAAGAAAGAACACAAGTGACCTAATTTAAAAACAGTGCCTTTAAAGCCACTATTTAGTATGAGACTTGGCTTACTTGTAACCATTTCTTTTCTCTGCAACTTCCATTTGTTGCACTGTACTGATGAAGCACCAAAATCAATTTTATTAATCTGCACAACTAATGAATACAGTTTTAATATCCATTCAGCGATTAAAGATTTAGCCACTTCCTCCTGACTCCTAGCCTTGAAGATTTTAATTCTCTTCATAAACACAGAGAGCTTTCCCAGGCTGACTTTTCAAAACTTCATGAAACACTGTTTCCTGTCTCCTTTTTACTATGCTGTAACCAACAGAGATGTTTTACAACAAATTGGCACAAGAAACAGAAGCAATTAGGGGAGCTAGGAAAGGATCCTTGTAGTTAACAGAACCAATGTTGCAAGCACCATTGGCTACTTTTCCATGTCAAAGAATCTGAGCAACGAAAGGATGCAAGATAGCAAAATATCACATCAAAATAAATTGTCAAAGCAAAAGAAAGGAAATGTATTCGACAGGTACGCAGGGTTAGACTAGTGGCACTTACACACCTACCAACTGAGAAACAAACATGTGCTAGGGTTAACTAAACCTGTCCTCCATTTTTGATCTGGGAGTTTGGTATGCACAGCCCAAAGCAAGCAAGGGTTACTTCTCCATGCAGCCTGATCAAGCTGACATCAGCAGGCAATGCTGATATACAAACTAGTGGTGCTGTTCCAAGTGACAAAGAGGTCATTAGATGATAAACCCCAGAATATTAGGATAAGGTAGCTCAGTGACATATTCAATTGCAAGCAGCAAAAGCATTTAAAATGAGCAAACTGAAATTTCAACTTTGTGCTACTTCAGGGAAAAAGAGACTGTAAGAGCTTGATTCAGAAAGCTCTCCACAGAACAGAAAACAATGTTTCGTAATGGCATATCAGTGTCAAGAAGGGAGCATATAAGAAATCCCAAGCTGACCAAGTAATTTCTCTGCTTTGTTGACACTATTTCTATCAACCCAAATACTAAGCCCAAAAATAGGAATACAACATTATTTACATACATCTTTTTTTCCTATTTAGAATCTTCCTTGTGCAATTATTTTACTTTCTCAGAGGAAAATTCAGCAATCCACATCACATAAGTTTTTGCTCTATGTTCATACAGGTTCCTGCAATTTTTAACTTAAGACACAGGTTAACAAGAGTTGCACATAGGAAGGTTTTTCCTTTTTTAAAATGACATGCTCTCTGCAGTAACTGAAAATCCCCCTAACTGCAGGATCTGATCTGACTCTCATTTGAAGTGAAAAGGCCCCTATTCACACACACAGTTCAAAGACATCTGAAAGTCATCTTAAAACGCCTTATTTCAAAACAGAGGATCTTATCCTATGAGTGAATGCATCCAAGATGTTTCAGAAGTGTAAGCACATTCTATAGTGCTCACTCAGCTAATGCCATCTTAAAGGGAAGTTTTGACTGAGCCACTACCTGTGAACGGCCCCATTAAAACAGAAGCATGGCATCTGTAAACCTGTATGCCCCTTGTTTTCTTTCTTCTGGGATTTTAAGAACAAACTTCCAGTTGCTCCTAACTCTTTCGGTTTTTTTTTTCCAAGTGGCTATAAGTTAGATTTATGAAGACAAAACCGCTTCTTACAACTGTGTATTTTGAAAAGATTTATGACAAGGCTACAGTATCAGCATGGAGGGTCCACAAGGTAGGAATGCAGTAAGGGTAACAGGAGAGTGTCATGTAGACATTAAAATAGTACAGTTCTTTCCACATTCATAAATCCTAAGTGCCTATGGTTTTATGCTGCTGGTTATAAATTATATAACTGAGTTCTAAAGATAAAAACAAAAGGAAAAAAAAGAAGAAAGAAAAAAACTGAAAGTGAGAAATCATGTCCTTAACAACATATACATTTCACAGTAGGAAGCCTATGTTTCAAATTACTTCACTCATCATTATTTCCTACTTTAAGTATTTTGATTGGTAAAGTCATAAAAAGAACTCTTTGGAGAGTAAACCAGCAAAATGCTAATCAGTCTTTAGAAAAACAGTGAAAAGGTCTCACATTAATTTACAAACACATATGATAAGGAGTCAATAATCCCAAACAGCTAGTTTACAAAATGTTCAGTAGCAAAAGAATGTGTTTTACCAATTATTCTAATCTACTTGGAGCTTCACAACTGATGTTAAGGTACCTGTAGCACTTTATTATTTTCCTGCACCTGAGGTATGATGAAAAAAATGAGTATCAAATGAAGTATACTTCATCAAAACACATTTAATGCTATTTTTCTGCATATAGCCCAATTTATAATACAAATCTCTATTTATATGTCATGTATATATGCACACAATTAAAATCCTCATTAGTAATATTCAGCACTTCTAGTAGTTAAGAGTGGTTGTTTACAGCCTTTTGGGCTAAAGAATGAGGCTCAAAACTTTCTTGCTTTTGCTCACTGTATTGTTAAGCTTATCCCACACTAACTAAAGCAAAACGAAAGACTACCAGGGACTTCAGGAGTCCCTAATGCCTAGTATAAAAGATAATTGAATAGTCAGAAGAAAAGCCTGGAATAGGTTAGCTTGTGGGAAGTGCCTAATTATTTCTTGCTAGCTCCCCTGACATACACTTTTATTCTGCAACAGAGTGCCTTTGCTTGAATTAGTCCACTTAGGTTGGTCAGAAGGCAAAAATAATAGGATATCAGCTGGTGCAAGCCCTTTTGGCTTTGCTCAAACTAAATCAGCTTATACAGTTGAGGATGCAGATCCTTCCTGTCCACCTCGTTTGAGCAGAGGTGACACCAGGCAGTGGCTGTGCCGCCATCTACCGTAGGTTTTGCATAGCACTGCTCTGTCCAAAGCCCGCAGGAATCCCTCCAGCAATTCTTCCCACTCATCCCCAGGCTCAGTGACACAGACTGCACTCCCTAAACATGTACCTAAGCAAGGCCCTGATCCTGCAATCTTTGCTCAGGTAGAAGTCCCTCCACAGACTGCAGGTTACCCGCTGCTATTGCATATTTTGTTATTGTTCTTCAGCTAATAAGGTCTGTCCTGCAAATCTGAAGTTTGTGTGCTTTATAGTACTGTGAACATTTGCATTAGAATTTAGCTCAAAATTGTGAAGCACTGAGACATACATTCAAGTTTTCTTGAACCAGCTTATCATATATCATGTAGCCTTGATGTACTCCATCCATTAATCCCAGAGTTTCTCAATCAAGAGACCTGTCCATGTGAGACTAAAGTCAGAATCTGCACACATGCCATTCCCTCTCAATTTTGATATATGGCTTACGCTTCTCTTGGTGACCCCATAGCTCAAGCTATAGTGAAAGCTTTTGTAATTGCTCTTTGGAGGATTTTTGTATTTTTTTTCCCCCAGCTAGTATGTAAGACTCCAGAAAATACTACAGCTTGTAAACGGCTCTGTCAAGAAAAGGGGAAAAGGACTTCACGGCTGTGGTGCTGCAGGACAAGGTAGTAGCTGTATTTTGATGACCAACTTCTGGATGTAAGGAACAATAAAATAAAATGTCCTATATCTATCTAGTGACAGGTACCCCCCAGCTATGCCAAGCTGGGGGGGCAAGTTCCTCCAATCTTCTGACAGAACAGTGAGGAGCCACCTGGTACTCCACAGGTAGAGAAAAGATGATGAAATAGTCCCAAGCAATCAAGTTGGAACACAGCTGCCAGTGCAAACTTTAATTTAGTGCGCTCTACACAATATTTATAGAGCAAATATACGAATGCTGCTTGAGCCATTTAAAGGCTGGAGACTAAATTCTGTTTTCTGAATGTTTATTCCGACTTTCTTCAACTGTTCTTCTTACTTGACAGTGCTTAATTGGCAGTGAGCCATGAAAGCTGTTGTCTAATTACACAACATATCACAATCTTACAGACCTACTGATAAGGCTTTACTGCAGCATAAATGGATTTTAAACACTAGCATATGAGAAAATTAACCTCCAGATTAGAGTATTTCAGTCTTGTGTGTCAATAGTCACTTTTATTTGTTTAGGAAAACATGGTTTTGGAGAGAGAAACTAATTTCAGAGATTAAATAGCCTGTAATGTTAAACAGGCTACAATTTAGTGGCCTGTCTGGATAACTCTATGCATGGCAGAAATCTATTCACATGTAATTACTTATTTCAGATCATATGAAAGATACCATATCTTTGCATGGAATCAGTCCAGCTGGGGATTATAGCAGTATTACAATAGCACTGCTACATGTGATGCCGTGAAAAACATCATTTTAGTGAATTCACTTGCAACATTTTGCTACACAAACAGCCTTGAAGAGAGGCACAATAAACATATTTTTAAATGGTCTCAGACTATGTTTTTACAGAAAACAAAATTTCACACTGCATGTTACAATGACTATTAATCAACAACACAGAACTCAGACTTCTGTCAACTGGATGGTAATAGTTTTATACTGGAGGCTAGGTACACTAGGTCTGCCTTTGTGATGTAAGCACAGTAGGGAAGCCACAGGTTCTAAGATGACGGCAGTCCTTTCTTCACTGCACATAATCTTCAGTGATAGGGTGCAGTTATGTATAATAAAGGCATTGGTTTGCTTTAATATGAAACAAATGACATTCTCCTCTCTTTCAGCAGATACTCTGCAGATGCGACAATAGCCATGACATCGCTGAGAAGGCCAATTCTCTTTCTGATTCACTGACTGGAAAACCAGGACACAACACAGACAACCCCTCCCATAGTTCCAGGGGGTTGTTCTTGCATGTAGCCTGAAAAGGTAGGAAGATGTCTACGTACATTTCAGCGTATTCTACCTCTTCTTGGCAAGATTTTGCAAAAGCTCAAGCATGTGAACAAGTCTACCCACTGAGCAACTCTGCTGGCTAAGTGGGACTGCTCAGTTGCATAGTTACCTCCCTGAGTACAGTACTGCCAGAGTGGGCACCTTACAGCCCTTCTTGGCAGCAGTGTGCTACACAGAATGGTTTGGTGTTCTCAGAGATGCACACAAAGCTTTCAGAATCCCATTTTATGGGTGCTGTTCTCCTCCAAATCCAAAGGTAATCTAGGAAACACCATTCTAGGACCTCATTCCACACAAATTCATTGAAGTTAAGACTCCCTCACAGCTCTGTTTTTTAAGAATTTGCCATTCTATGAAATACAGAGAGGAAGGTGGTAAGATTCAGCTGCTTTGACATCTAAAGCATTTACAAACATTAGAATGCATGACAAACCATGAAGTTGCAAGGTGGAGCAAGTGAAGCAGCAACATATGATACTCCAGCCCCTTTCTCACTGTTTGTAAGGTTATATTATGGTTATTTACTAGAAATACAGCTGAATTAACAGCAGTGTATATCAAACAGCACGGCAACCTGCTGAAAATACGGCAACTCCATATTTTACACATTACCTAACAAGGGATCTGCTTAATTCACTTTCAGTTGTTTTAGTTTAAGAGCAGATTTATTCCCAGGTTTATCTGGATTTCGGTAACACAACACAAGAACCAAAATGTGGTTCTTTACCAGTGAAGAAAGTCTGAGAGTTTCCTCAAGTTACATAACAGAGCCTATTTTCTCAGCATATTCCTATAGTGGTACATAGTGCCTTAAGATTTGCAAGAGAAAGTAATGTATTGTGATTTAGTACAGCTCAATTTGAGATTGCACAGGAGGAAAACCAAGGAAAGATTACATTTCTAGCACTAACAGCCAAAAATACATTACCAGAAGCATGCTATTACTAAGCATCTAATTAGTTCTAGAGAAAAGTTTGAAGCTTCAGCTATGGAGACTGCCATATGACTTTTGCTCTGAAATAATTTATTAAAAAAAAAAAAGAAAGAAAGAAAGACAAGGACAATGAAACGCGTGTGAGGTCTGTGGGAAGGCAGTCCCAGATGTTTACAATGGAGAGAGTAGCGGTATAGCGGCGCTGCAGCCCGGGACCGGCGGGGCGCAGCACGGCACCGCCTCCGCCGCACCGCGGGCGGCAGCGCGGCCGCGCACCGGCTCCCAGCGCCGCCGGGCATCCCCGCTGCGGAGAGCACACCCGGGCAACACCTCGGCCCTCAAGAATAAACAGCCCTGCCCCAGGAGCGGGGAGAAGGGAGCGCGGAGCTGGCAGCTCGGGGAGAGGAGCGCGAGTGGGCAATCGATTAATTGTTCCAATGCAGCGCTCTCGTCAAGGCACTCTAATGACAAGGGATAATGATTTTCAGATCCAGGAGACAATGTCCCCCACACACTCCGCGCCACTTCCTTGCAAATCTTTCTAATTTACTCCTCTGCCAGGCCAAGAAACAAACGGTACTCGGCGAGGCCATTTGCAAAACAAATGTAACCGGAGAGATTCGCAGATACGGGCTGGCGGGGAGCGCCGGCCCCGAGGAGCCGAGCTGAGCCCACCCAACCCTGCCCTGCGCCCTCTCCCCTCCGCGGCGCCACCGCGCCCTTCCCTCCCCAGCCAGGGGCTCGGGCGCTCGGGGCCGGGGCAGCCGCGCGCGGGGGCGCAGCGGCCGCTGCCCGCCGGAGCGGCGGCAGAGCCGTACTTACTGAAGGGGCAGTTCTCCTTCTTGGTGCCGCTGACCTTGCCGTTCTTCTCGATCTTGAGAAAGTACTTGTTGTAAGAGTAGAGCTTCCTCTTGCGCACGTCTCCTTGGAGGTGATTGTAGCTCCGCACGTGTCTCCCCGCACTGGAAGGAGAGGAGAAGGACGAGGGGAAGGAGGAGGATGATGAAGAAGAGGAGTTGGTGGCCTCCGGGGACAGCATGTCCTGGCCGAGGTCATGGCAGGTGACAGGCACAGAAGACACCAAGAAGAGCAGCAGCAAGCAGCAACAAGGCAGGTGGGAAAAGGCTGAGGCACCATTTGTCAGTATCCATTTGCACATTGTACTGAAACTCTGGGCGCTGGAAAATGTCTTATCAAATGAAACATACTGGAAGGGTAAAACCTGGTAAAAGGCAAGTGGAGAGACGGTGGTTGCTGGTTCTGGTTAGATTCCTCTGAGCTCTGATCTGGCCTGAAGTAAGTGCACCAACATCCATAACTCAGGGGACAAATCGCCTCAGAAGTTGCTGCCTTTTAATCCTTCGAGTCCTCCCTCAGAAAAATGAGCTGTTGGTTGTTGGTTTGTTTTTGGTTTGGTTTTTTTTTTTTTGGGTGGGGGGGTTGCTGTGGTTAATCCTCTTTCCTTTTTCCCTTCCCCACCCCCCCACATGCACACACACTCCCCAACCTGGTTTGAGACTTTCCAGTAGTTATTTTGTTCTCTTCCTCACTCCTTTCTTCACCATCTTAGATGCAGAAAGGTCTGAAAAATAGATGACAGCAAAGTCAATGACAACAACAAAAACAACAACTAAGATAAATAATAACCAGCGGAGAGGGGTACCGGAATGGATTTTTCACACATACACCTTTACACACACACGCACTCACACTTTGTGGCTTTGCACCTTCTTCTGATCCCCACCCTCTTGCCTTTTTGCAAATCCCAAACCAGTTGCACAACTCGTCCTTTTCTCAGTGACAACCCCAGAGGAGGAAGTTTCTTTGTTTTGCTTTGAATTCTCCAGAACAGTATTAAAAAAAAATCCCGAGAGAAAGAGAGAGGGAGAAATCCCAACTTGTCCCCCCGCCCTTCCTTTCCTTTCCTTTCCCTCCCCCTTTGGTTGTAAACAGGTTGGAAGCTGTAGCCTAAATGTCAGCGATTACAAGTCAGAGGTGGGATGTGCCTCTGGTGGTCAGCCCTTATTTGCAGGGGGTCAGGCAGCGGTGGGACATCTGAAACCTTTTTGCAGCTGGAGCGAGCGGTGCCTGCTGCGGAGACAGCCCCGGGAGCTGCCCTCGCTTCCTCCCGGGCTGCGGCAGCCGCGGCAGCCGCCGCCTTCGGCTCGCTGCTAATTGCTCCTAAAGCGTCCTTCTCCTCGGAGCGCCGGCCACCAGCATGGCTTAGAGACTCATGCTTTACTAATTTCCCTGTCTTCCAAGTCGAACCAATCCCCTCCAGGGAGGCTTCCCTCCCCCTTCACTCTTCTCCCACTCTCCCTCCCCCTCCCAAAAAACCCCCCAACCAACTAACCAACCAACCCTCTCCCCTAAACACC